>OX439483.1:146798617-147398617 GCA_949320155.1 Melangyna quadrimaculata | reverse complement strand
CTTTTTGTAATTGGCATTAAGACCAAAACTTCATACACATATGAGTCTTACTTTTGCCCTAATCACTGTTTACAAAAAACACTTTGAAAGCAGACGGACTGACAACATAGGCGCCTGCCAGGTGACTGAGCATACCCTAAGCGGAGCGACGGAGCGCGTGAGCGGGACAGAGGACCCGGTAAGGGAGTTTGAATCCTTGAACCCGCAAAACGGGCCACCCAAAAAACACTGTTTAGTAAAAAAAACTTTGATTATAGATCGACTGACAACATAAACGCCTGCCAGACGACTGAGCATACCCTAAGCGGAACGTCGGAGTCGCGTGAGCGGGACAGAAGACCCGAAAAGAGAATTAAAATCCTTGAACCCGCAAAGCGGGCCGCCCAAAGTACTATTTAGTACAAAAACTTTGAAAGCAGACCGACTGATACCATAGTCTGCCAGATGGGGTTTTTTCCATTTTCAATTGGAATTTAAACCCGTCAGAAAAAGGAATTTACACCCGCAGGGGTGTATTTAATCCTAAAATTAATTTTAATCTTGATTCTTGAATTTAACTATTTATCAGCAAGTTTGGCTTCTTTGAAAACATTGGCCCAAAATTTTAGTCGATTTAGTACGATGTTAAATCATTTTTAGTATGATACTAGGATAAAAATTGTATTTTGCTAATTTTAAAACTCTTCAATTCCCATACCTTTGCTGATGAAAAAAAAAAAACGTTTCTCCTGCTGAACAGTGTAAATAGATTTAATATAGAGCAACAAAATTATAAAAATAACACAACTACCCCCACCTCCTTATTGCAGGGGGGGGGGGTGGGTCACCTACAGGTGAGACTGGGCACTGCTCGTACTGTTTTTCTCATTTTGCTTGCAGAAGTAAAAATCATTTTTCAACAAGAATATTTATTTATGTATAAGAAAAAATTATTGCAAAGTAATAAACTGAACACTCATTTGTTGTGGATCTTATACCAACACTTTTGGTGCAAACCGATATTGCACTTAGGGCACATTTTGCGCGTACATTGGTGACAGAATCCACGACGTCGCTGGGAACAGTCAATTTCTGAGTGGTCTTCGGCTGCACCTGCTGATCTCACCTCAATAGGCACTCTTATCTGAACTGAAACTTCACAAGCAGAATCACGGGTTGGAGGCTTACCATATTTTTGTAAGTAAATAGTAGCGACACAGTAGGTCAAGTTGTTTTCTGTTTGCCTTTTGATAAGCCATGCGTTTTGACAAGCAGCATCTATACCAAAAGCAAACAGGGGGAACCACCACTTCTTGCCGCGAAGACCTACTCTTATGTACTTGTTGTACATCTTGATAGAAGCTGGACAATCTACTTGAATTTTCGATCGCTTTTTATTTATGAAACCAATCCGATCGACTTTGGTGATGGGAGTCAAACCATGACAGTTAGATGCGATGGTGACGACACTGTTATCATGCCACTTAGCTGCAATAATTTCCGTAGACATTTGATGGCACATCTCACCTCTGGGCTTTTTTTTCTAGGTTTCCTAGGCGGTTTTATCGAACAGTACCAGTTCCTCCAACATTTTGTTCCTGCAAATAGTTAAGTAATGGTAAGCCAGTCAAAAAATTATCGAAGAAAAAATTTTAAGGTCCCAATTCTGGTGGTAATCTAGAATGGAGTTCCAAAATAACTGCAGCTCCTAGGCCTAGGCCCATATCTGACTGCAACTTGAGGGTAGACCCAGACGCACCTTGATAGAGCTCACAACTTACTAAGTATCCATGGCGAGTTGCTGCTGACCAAAGCTTGTAACCAAACCTTATTGGTTTTCCGTGGATGTGGTGCTTTGTCCGTGTCTGCCGAAGTATGGCACTATAGTCTCATCGATAGAAATATGAGGAGAACCGGCCTTTTCGAAATGAACTTTGAAGTTTGTGTTCAGTTTCGTAAAATACTCGCGAACTTTCGCAAATTTATCGTTGGCCGATAAAGACACTCTAATTTCTTGAGTTGCAACATTTAGAGTGTGATTTCTCTGCAAAGCGTACAAATTGCTCATATCATCATATCTGCTATAAATTGAACAATTTCTTCACTATACAGCAGTTCGAAGCACTCAATGGCAGCTTATACAGGCTTCTTCATCACAGTCCCCTTTGCTACAAGTAGTAAAAGAAGTTCTGGTGTACCATTTGCTTACTGAGTTTTCTTTTTTCTTTTTTTTCGGTGCAGGAGCTGGAACATTGTCTTTTTCTACCTCTTGGTTTCCCCCAGAAACAGAACGTCTGCTTTGTCGCTCTACTTGTAACCGAAGCAAGCGACTGGGAAGATGCAGAATGTCAGCATCGTTTTCGTCTCCACTATCTCCGTCTGTCACTGCCCCATCGTTCGGTGGAAATAAAATTACATCACCAGGGTCCTCTCCGGCCAGAAAATCCTCGAGAATCGCATCTAAAGTCAACCTGTAAGACGTACAATAGCTCTAAAATCCCATCATCATCAACCTTTCAATAATTGCTCTAATTGTTAACACAATGCTCAGTGTCACCTACAGGTGACACCTAACATTTTTACCGTTATATTTAAGATGTTATATTTTATTTTTGTCTTGAAATGCGTCCATATCTAACTTTATATATTCATTTACCAAATGCAATAAGAAAAAAAAATAATACTTACTGTTCGGACATTTTTTATCTCAGTTTATATTTCACTAAATCACAAAAAGTAAGAAAACTTCAACTACGCACAAAACAATGAAATGAATTTCACCACTGACTTGCAGTTGGTACTTTCAAAAAATATATTGACATACTAGGACCCATAGACTATGCATAAATAAAAGTAGAACAAAAAAAAAATATAACGGTACGGTAAAAAAAAAATATAAACATGTGTCACCTACAGGTGACACTGGGAATAGAAGAGTTTTAAACGAGTTAAGCATCGTACTATCTCCTAAGATTTTACTAAAATTAAAATCATCAAAGGCTATTTTATCTTTTTGGTATCGTACTATATCCATGACACTGAGCTTTGACGTTTATAAATGTCAAAATCAGGAATGTTTGTGATTTGTTTGCACGAGCTGTCATTTTTTTGGACGTGTTCAGCTAAAGTTTATAAATGAAATAGATTAAGTACGATACTAGTTAAAAAGTATTTAAAATACTAAACCCTTAATAATAGGTTGTTTAAAATTTTTCGCCATTGTTTTTAAGCAAGATTAATGCCTCATTAATTACACAGGCTTACAAAATCAAATTTTTGTACTAGTGTTTATTTTTTCCGAAGGCTTTTGGTGCACTGATTTTAGATATTCCAGTTCAAACATAAAAACAACCGTTTTTTATTATTATTATTATATTCGAGGTTAACCAAGAGGCATGAGAAACTCTTCGTGTGACGCTATTAGATTCTCCACTAATCTAAACACAAGTGATTTTTAATGCCGGGAAGAACCAAACTGTTTTTGATTAGGTTTGTTACGCCCGTTCAAAAACAGAATAGTGAATACAAAGGAAATTGAGAAGTGTTATCAAGCTAAAAAAAAAACTACCAAACTAATTTTTTCTCGGAAAGAAAGGATCGTATTTGCAATATAAATTAAGATTTTTAGAGGAAAATAAGTTTACTTCTTTTTTGAAAAATAATAAGCAAAATAGAGTTTGTTTCATTTTTCTGGATGTCTCGAAAACCACGAAATTAACACCGTAAGATCAGGCAAAGAACACAACGTACTCAAAAACATGTTAGTTACTTCCAGCAATAACATCACTGTAGTGTAAATCTAAGCTTATAAAAGCATTTGGGGCAAAATTTGCTCAATAAAACTGGAAAGTACAAGAAATTTTTTGCAAATTGCCAATCAATAAATTAGTTTTCCGAACTAAGTTGCTCTCGAGTTGCAAGGATATATCTACCTTTTAATAGATTATACTGTGGAAAACAATTTACCATCGAATTTGATGATAACCGCTTATATAAGATGGGTCTATACAGACCTGTATAATTTAAGCTTAAGTACAAGTACAGTTCCTTGGTACTTAAAATTTTTAATTACAAGTTTAATTCCTCGGTACTTGTACTTAAAAATTTTAAGTACCATCAGTACCCAGGAATTGTACTCTTACTAAAATTCCACAAAGGAATTTAAAAAATCTATATTCATTACCAGGGCCCGGATTTCTATGCAAATGCATATTTTTTTTGGAAATCCTTAGAAGCAAAAGAATCAGATAGTTTTTCGAATTAAGAAATTTGCTTTAAAATGGCATTCAATCGTTGGTGCATATTTTTGCATATTTTGATATAAATACATATTTTGGCTTATTAAGTATATTTTAACAATAAATGAATATTTTTCTGCATATTTCAAGAAAATAAACTATGGCTTTGCTAAGTTCAAACAATGGCTTTCTTAGTGAGACTAAAGTAAAATTAGAGGGTTTGAACTCGCATAAGAAACAAATAAATTTAATGGACGAAGCAGTTTCAAAAATGAATGCAGTAGAGTCTCCAATGGGTCAAAAAAAATAGAAAATGTTCTTAAAAAAACGAAAGATATATGAAAATTAAAAATATCTGCACATCCTTAAATGTGAATGAAGAACAGAGCTTTGATATTCAGTAAATGAGATTTTTTCATTAAAAAATGTTCCACTAACGTCTGTTAACGTAAAGAGGTCATTTTCCATGTACAAAAGGTTTTGAAAACTTCAGCAAAAATTTTATGCTAACAAAACCTTCTTACGAAAATAATGCACATATTATTAAAAATACTATTTATTTTTTGTTTAACCTACCTGAATTTTATGTTTTATGTGAGTTTTATTTATCTACTTTTTGCTGTGAAAACTTTCTATGAATAAAAGACTGTATTTTTGTTTGTATCTTGTGATATATTGAAACTTTAGCCTATGTAAACTATTTGTTATATGTATGTATATACAAAAATATGATATTGTAATAGAAGGAAATATATATATATATCTGTCAATGGCACACGTGCCCACACTTCCATAACCTTCTTCTAAAATTAGCATTGGCCTAGCACAGTCCAACTTCTAGTTCGCTTAACCATAATTTTATTCTTAAGCACTAATTGTTAATTATAAGTTCTAAGTAAATATTGGAAATAAACTTAATTGAACTAAAGTCGAATTGTTCAAATACATTACATATCTAAATGTTTTTTTCATTTACTTCTTGAATATTTCTGCAGCATGTTTTGGGTTTTTTATGGCATATTTTGGATTTTGTATGGCATATTTTGTAATTTGTATTGCATATTTAGTTATTTTAAGTGCATATTTTAGGCGCATATTTTGTGTTTTTTAGATTTTAATGCCTTAAATACTTTTAATTCCTTTTGATTCCTTTTAATTCCTTTTGTTTTTCTTATATTTTTTTTTACAAAAGGAATTTAAAAGGAATTATAAGTACTAAAGGAATTAAAAGTATTTGAAAAAGTATTTAAGTCCAGTATTTAATTACTAAAGTAATGAATACAATTTTTTTAAATTCCTTTGTGGAATTTAAGTACAAGTACAATTCCTTGGTACTGTTACTTAAAATTTAAAGTACAAGTACCGAGGAATTGTACTTAAGTCACAATGGGGCGTATTCATAGTCATTTTAGACCTGGGTTTAAGTTAAACATAGGTTTAGTTGAATTTTCGGACGCTGATTCTATTTTTTAAGTTTATCATTTAAAAATATTCGAAGCTATTTGTGTTGTATACCAAGTTAGTTATCTTATTAAAATATAAAACCAAGAATTTGTAATTAAAATCGGCCTGTATTCATTGAGCCAAAATTGTCTTAAACTGTAGTTTAGTTAAACCTGGGTCTATCTGCGACTATGAATATGCCCCAAGATATTTAATTACTTTACAGTTCTGGTCTATATACCTTTTCAAGGGGAAAGTGGGAGCAAAACACACATTTTTAAAAATGTCGGGGGGGGGGGGGTCAGACCCTTGTGATGAAATAATATTCTTTTCAAAACCTTATACGTGTCAAACAAGGCCGTAGCCAGGGGCCTTGTTTGACACGTATAAGGTTTTGAAAAGAATATTATTTCACGTCTTCACATTTATCGAGAATTGACATTCCCAACTCTCAAGCCTGGTAGATAAATGAAATACACGACTTGATCGTACGAGCTTACTGATTGACGGTGTATATAAAGTGTATTCTTACAGACACGTAGAACTTTAATGTTTAATTAGATAAAAGAATATATCGACTTGAAAATGTAAAATATATTTTGTTAAAACTACAAATTATTTGTATGCAACCAAAGCAGAACGATTCTATACACACTTCTGCCAAACTATACATAATTGCAATCGAGGCACATATTTTAACAACTCTCAAAGTACCCATTCATTTTAGCTCCCCAAAAAAGCTTTTTCATTTAATTAGCTCATTCAGACCTTTTTAATTTCATATTAATTGAGAACATTCGGCTCCTTTTACAGGCACTTAAAGGACCCAAAACTCAACTGTCTTTAATTAATTTTCACAATCAGTACTGTACCTACACGATAATACAAAGATGCATTCTAAGAATGCCATTAAGTGTAACTATGTAAACGCTTGACCCTAGACAGTCAATTCGAAGCTTCGAATGTCATTAAAAAAATAAAGGATATGTTAGGGGTTGGATAATTCTATGTAAAAAACATTGTCCATTTGATATCGTCTCTATGGAAAAAGACTAACAGACCATTAAATTGTTATTTTTATTGCAACAAGTTAAATTTAGTTGAGGACGAATGAATAATATGCGTGCATAAAATAAACTCTTTAAAATTTAAAGGATGCTTTTCCAATCGATTTGTATAATATTGAGTTAACTACATTTATATTAATAGACTTTTTTTATCCTTGTTAAAAATAATTTTTATATTTTAAAATACCCCGAAGAGAATATAACATGGGGATCATGAATCATCCTTTTGTTGTTTTTGTTGTCCCTTTTCAATATGAAAATATTTCTTGTCCTTTGTAACTCCCTTGAGTAATATTGGTGTGTAGTTCTTAAAAGGGATTTAAAACAGTTCAAATCAATATTTACCACATCAATGGGTATATAGGCCAGTATCGTGATATGTAGATTCTTTTTCAGTGTTTGTTTAACGTTGGAAAGCATTTTATATGGAATCAATAATTCGAAGAATAAATTAGTTTAGAATTTTAAGGCTTTAAATATGGAATGTGAGATGAGCTCCCACACATAGTGTTTTTAGTTTTAAGTTTTTTTCTAACGTTAGTAATTTAACGGATTAAATAAACAAATAGTGTATTACTTTTAAATTATTTGTATGGCATAATATAGTCTCCGATAACGAGAATGAAAATGAAGCTAATTTGGATGTAACGTAAATTTTACGAAATTTTAACAAAATACATTTGAATTTAATTTTGTTTTTTCCTAAATTGCACATTTTTAAAATTCAAAAAATAATATTAGAAACGGGTTAGCTTTTTACATTTTTCATATTTTTCTCGCAATTAACACACCGACATGAGCTGGAACAAGTCTATATTTTCATTGTATATTATGATTTGTGAGTAAATCGAATAAAAAACTGCAACTAATTCAGGAGTGGGTCACAGTTTTGGGTTTCAAAATTCGGTATATCTATAAATTATTAGTAGTAGCCCGTAGCGTAGTGGTCAGTGCGTTCGACTGTCACGCTGGAGGTCTGGGATCGCTTCCCAGCCTCGTCACCTAAAAACTAAAAAGTTTTTTTTTAATGGGCTACTGCCTCTTGCGAGGAATTGACAAATCTTCCAAGAGCATCACTTTTACGAATAAGTGCTTCTCGTCTAGCCGTTCGGATTCTGCATAAAGCCGTTGTGCCACCCGATTTATTTATTTATTTTTATATATTAATACGCTTAGCAAAACCTAACGGTACACTTTTCTCCGTAAGTACTCAACGGAATTACATGAATTATATAACGTTGGAAAGGTGTTGCCCCACAGATGTGCAGAATTTATGTTTGTATGCAGCCGTTAAAGCATTAAATGGACATTTGCATTTTTGTTCAAATAATGGTTTTTATAATTTTAAGGGGTTTGTTTAGAAGGCTGTAATTTTGGGAGAGGATGAAATGTATTGCTTTGGATATTTTGGTGAAAATTTGGAATTTATATTTTACCGTAAGGCGGAGAAAGTTACACTTTTCTATATTTTGGCTAAAAAATATCTTCCATACGATACACATAAACTTGGATAATAAAGATAGAAGAAACCTAAACAATAGAAGTTTTATTGTTTTTGTTTTTATTTTAGTGGACTGTATTGAATGAAATTCAATAAAAAGTATTTAAGCGACACCTTTAGTCCAATGCGTTTCGGTCAGTTAGAGCTGTAATTGTTACCTTTCTAAGACGCAACATTTTAGTCGATGGCTAACGACGTATATAAAATTTACAGCATAAACACACTGCAAATTATTTTAAATTTTATAAACGTCGGTAGCCATCGACTAAAATGTTGCGTCTTAGAAAGGTAACAATTACAGCTCTAACTGATGAGGTCCACTGTAATTGTTATCAGGACCGAAACGCATTGGACTAAAGGTCGATTAAATACTTTTTATTGCATAAACGTAGATGTATAGTAGGCTAACTTTAAAAATGAAACAAAAAATTATATACATATGTACATATTTTTTTATGTTAGTTTTTTTTTTTTTTTGAAAAAAAGGTGAGTGATGTGGAAAAGACGATTCTTTAACAATGTGAATAAGTTCCTACAAAGGAATTGTGGTAACTCTACAATTTAATTTGCAAATTAAAAAAAGTACGTATACGCCAATTGGGGACAGATAGAGAATTTAATATGGGTAAGCGGGTGAAAATTAATTCATGAAATTTTATTATTGGTATCATTTGGTATGCCAACATTAAGTACTTAATAAATTACAATTTTTCACCAAATTAGAAAAAAAAATTCATTGGCCCGTTTTCAAGATATTGAATTTTCAAAAAAAAAAAAATTCAATATTTTTTTAAAAATCAAAAAATTATTTTTTCGAAAATTTTTATATGCAAAATTGTTGAAATTATAAGCGACCTTTTGTATAAAAATTTTAGTTGAAATCGGTGTCGTTGTTAACGAGAAATTTGAAAACCAAAAAATCGGTTGTATGACAGGTACCGTTAATAACCGTTATAAAAAATTTTTTTCTGTCAAAATATTTACTTTAGTAATTTTAGTACCTTGTAATTTTTGTTTTAAAATCGTTAGAGCCGTTTTTGAAATAAATCAATTTTTGTATATTGGTTGTATGACAGGTACCGTTATTTTTTGAGCTAAAAAAAAAATTTCATTTTCCCCTCTAGGGAATCACATAAAAACCTTAAGTCCAAAGTTTGAAGAAAATCGCTTCAGCCGTTTAGGCTCCAGGTCGAGGTACAGACAGACGGACAGACAGACAGAATTGCGAGACCCACTTTTTTCGCTTTTTTCTTATCTCGATTGTTTTTTTTGTACGAATCCTAAACTTATACTACGTATATCGCAAGTTAAAAAGGAAAAAATGCGTATTTTTAGTCAGTAAAAATAGTGGATATAATATAATATAGTGAAGATAAAGTCTTGGAGTAGAATAACAATCGATCAGGTGAAGGTTGGCAAGCTTTTATTTGCATACTAGCGGAAAAATCCGGCGCGGCCGGCGTTGCCTGGGTCCCTTTTGTTAAAGTATTGTTTGTTAATAAATCTCCCGTGGAACAAATTTTCCCGTGGAAAATTGTTTTCCTTGAAAATATTTCTGCTATCGTGAATATCCCTGAAAAAAATTTGATGAAATGACCGCCCAACTCCTCTGAAAAGCTTATTCCCGATATCAATAAATTTCCAACATCATTCATGTGCCTAATTTTCAAAGGATGGAAACATTGTGCAAGTGGTAATTATTAATATTAAAGCTTAACTAAATATTCACGTACATTTAAATATCTATCCTAAAAACACCTACTTGTAAGAAAATATATGAAAAATTTGTATGGTTTTCTATCTAGCCCCCAACTCTATCAACTGACAAAGTTAAATGTGTGAATTTTCGGATTTTTGACATTTCAGCACTTTCAACTGTCAAGAAGTTCGATTTTTTCGGTTTCCGCTGGCCATGAGAGGAGGTGAAATCCACCTCTTAAATCGATTAGAGCTCTCAGATTTTGAAACTTCGACACCCGACCTGCAACCCACAGAAGAGAGTGCTTTAATACGGCAGTTTTTGATGTTATTTAGAATTGCTGTTATCATTTTTGTTATCATTTTGAATGATTCCATCTGCGGAGCGAATGTTTCCCACTGATTTGGTAGAGCCCTTAATTCAACATAAATTGTGAAAGTATTCGCCGTGTTAATTTTAACATGACTAAATTTCCAACGGCCTTGTAAATTTAAAATGATTGGTTAAGGTTGGACCTTCAACTACAATCCAATCAGCAAACAGCACATTTTTAATCAGTGGAAAATTATATCATGTCGTTCATAAGCCTTTCACCACTACTCATTATATTTTTCCAACAACATTCAGTTATACACATTCACATTCAACAAAAACCAGCAAACTCTCACACGCACTTGAAACGTAAAATCTCATTGCTAAGCTTTGTACAGCGCAACTGTCTTGTTCAAAAAGTTATACAGGGTGTCCCGTAAGTAATGGATAACCCTGAAATACCGCATAGTAGACTTTATGACCGTCCTGAAAACTGATAAAAAAAGTTCTATCCCAACCACAAGAAAAATTATATGCATTTTTTTGTTCAGTGCATTATTTTTTTTCTTACTTTACATTTTTGAATACCACGACTACATGTGAATGAGTTCCATCATTTTTTTTTTGCAGGAATATTTAACATTACTTGTGCCAACACATAAGTAGAAGAAAATTATTATAACTGTTGGACTTCTTAGAGAAAAAAATTATTTAACATTGAATTTCAATGCAAAATGTGAAAACAAATAATTTTTGAAAAAGTTAAATCATAGCTGGTATAAAAAAAATGCATGAATACCTGAGTGGCCAACTATTTTAAAAATATGCGCGTTAAATGCAGATTTCAAAATGGTATTACTTATTATTATATCTAGAGTCAATAGCAAGTTATTGGTAAAAATCTGCAATACTAGAGTAAATTTAGCAAAAACAAAAGTTTTCAAAATTAGCACAGTAAACGTGAAAATAATACCAAGCGTTGAACATAGCAGATTTTTGATTTATTGGCTGTTTCTACGATGTTGTCCTAATGATAAATCCAAGCTTTCAACTTCTAGGGCCGAATGCATTATTGATAAAAATGTCAAAAAAGTGCAAAAAACGGTTACATTTTCGAGCTTGTTTTGAATTTTACCTGTTCTATTGGGCTTTAACAAACCCATCAAATATTTTGTTGGTTGCTATTTTTTATTTGTTATTTTCTCCAAACAAAAAGTCTTCTGATTCAATTTTAATTGTGTTTTTTGAATAGTAAATTGTAAGATCCTGAGAAAGTAAGAACGCATAAAATCGTAAGTTTTTTAAATTTTGAATTAAAGTTTTTGTAATTTGATCTTAATTCATAAGATTAAGACCACGACGAACACTTATTTATATCGTTTTTATTGTTCATTCTTCAGAAAAATTAACGGTCTAAATAGCTGTTTTCCTGAACCTGCTTTTTCATAATTAAGACGTTTGATTGAACTTTTTCGATGCCACGTATTCTGTATTCTGCACAAGGATATGCAAACATGCATTTCATTTATGGAGAGTGCAGAGGCAACGCAAACGAAGCTGCGACTCTGTATAGGGAAAGGTACCCTAACGCACGTCACCCGGATTATCGAGTGTTTATTAGAGTCCATACCTGTTTCTCGGAAGGAAGGCTGCCTGGTAGTGGTGTTGGTGGTAGTGGTGTTGGTGGTGCTGGCGTGGGACGACCCCCTCGAGGAGATACCGAAGACTTAGTGCTTGCGGAACTTGACCGAGATCCTACAGTATCAATCCGAGCAATAAATAGCACGATGCACTGGGATCGGAAAGACGACTGCGCATAATGTGCTAAGTAAATATAAATATCATCTCTTTCACCTAACACGGGTGCAAACTCTCCAGCCGCAAGATTTTGAAACGAGAATGTGTTTTTGTCGACAAATGATAATGAAAATTGAAGAAGATCCGCAGTTTTTTGACAAAATTCTTTGGAGCGATGAGTCGACATTTAAAAGAGATGGCTACACTAATCTCCATAATCTCCACTTCTGGGCACTACAAAACCCAAACATCATGAGGGAAGACAGGTCCCAGTACCAATTCAAAATAAACTATTGCACTGGGATTCTCAATGGGAAAATAATTGGACCCTTTGAGTTGCCGGGGATTTTAACTGGCCAAGGTTATTTGGAGTTCCTACAAAATGATCTCCCAACCTTGCTGGAAGAAGTGACTCAAGAACTAAAGGAATCCCATTGGCTTCAAAATGATGGTTGTCCAGCACACTATGCTGTGCCTGTGCGGGCATATTTAAATGCCAGATATCCAGGCAGATGATAGGACGTCTGGGACCAATTTTATGGCCACCCCGTTCACCAGACCTAAATCCACTTGATTTTTGTTTAATGGGGATGCATTAAGGAAATCGTATACAGCAAGCCGATCAGGTCTTTAGAGGAGCTAAGAAATCGTGTGGAGGCAGCTGCATTACAAATTTCTGAGCAAAACCTTGCACGTTCACTAAGACGTTCATTTATTCGGAGCCGCAGAACCTGTATAAGAGTGGGTGGAAAACAGTTTGAGCATTTGCTTTAAATAAAAAAAAATTAAAAAATTATCTATTTTTATTTTTGTTTTCTAACTAAGTGATCATGTGATTAAAAGCTGGCTCAAAAACTTTTTGTTTAGAGAAAATAACAAATAAAAAATAGCAACCAACAAAATATTTGATGGGTTTGTTAAAGCCCAATAGAACATGTAAAATTCAAAACAAGCTCGAAAATGTAACCGTTTTTTGCACTTTTTGACCTTTCTATCAATAATGCATTCGGCCCTAGAAGTTGAAAGCTTGGATTTATCATTAGGACAACATCGTAGAAACAGCCAATAAATCAAAAATCTGCTATGTTCAACGCTTGGTATTATTTTCACGTTTACTGTGCTAATTTTGAAAACTTTTGTTTTTGCTAAATTTACTCTAGTATTGCAGATTTTTACCAATAACTTGCTATTGACTCTAGATATAATAATAAGTAATACCATTTTGAAATCTGCATTTAACGCGCATATTTTTAAAATAGTTGGCCACTCAGGTATTCATGCATTTTTTTTATACCAGCTATGATTTAACTTTTTCAAAAATTATTTGTTTTCACATTTTGCATTGAAATTCAATGTTAAATAATTTTTTTCTCTAAGAAGTCCAACAGTTATAATAATTTTCTTCTGCTTATGTGTTGGCACAAGTAATGTAAAATATTCCTGCAAAAAAAAAAATGATGGAACTCATTCACTTGTAGTCGTGGTATTCAAAAATGTAAAGCAAGAAAAAAAATAATGCACTGAACAAAGAAATGCATACAACTTTTCTTGGGGTTGGGATAGAACTTTTTTTTATCAGTTTTCAGGACGGTCATAAAGTCTACTATGCGGCATTTCAGGGTTATCCATTACTTACGGGATACCCTGTATTTTATTATATAGCACGACAGTTTCTAAAATTATATAATAAAAGTGTCAATTGATTTTATTAAACTACCCCGACTTGTTCCCCGTTAGATTAACAAATATAAAATTACTAACATATCTATAGAGAAAGGTTATACCTCAAATTATGCATAATTTGTTTCTTAAAACTTTAAAATTTTTCATCATATTCTGAATTTAAAATTGTAGGTATTTTTAAAGTTGACGGGACATTTACACACCCTTTTAGTACCAAACTTTTTGCCCCTCCTCGATATTTTTTATTTAAAAATTTAGCCACATTTGTAAGTTAAATTTTTAGATCTTAATCTTAAAAATCTGACCAGTAGAAATGAATTTAGGACTTTTAAAAGGAAAAAAAGCCGATTAAAAAAAAAAATTATTTTAAAAAATAAAATTTAAAATTAAAAAAAAAAAAATATAAATAAAGTTTTTCTGATTGACTTTTTTTCTTTTTTAAACGAGACCATACCGAGACAAGAAAAAGGTGAAACTTATAGTTTCACGAGACCCAGACTGAACCCAAACGTTTTATGAGACCGACTCGTCTCATGGCCAGCCTTAATTTTGATATAATCTTTTAAAAGAAACAAATTTTTGCCTACAGCACTTCGATTCCAACCCATCTTATTCTCCTGGCGGTGTATAACAAATAAGCAAGTTTTAATTTTAATGATTTTTTTCTTACTTAGAAAAAAAAAAATAAAATAAGAACGAAATTACTGACCCAACGATTAATGGTTCTTTCTTAAAAAAAAAAAATCAAAAACAAACTTTCAAAGCTGCTTGGAATTTCCTCGAAGTATAACTTTAATAAAGAGATTCCTATTTGCGATGTTATTCTCTAAGGAAACACGGCTATTGAATTTTAAACTAAAATAATAAGAAAAAACAAAAAGAAAACTAATCCCCGTAAAGAGTCATCTCTGAATGAAAGTTTCTCCTCTCTCGTATTGCATCGCATCCAAGACAAAAGAAAATTGATGTGTCGTAATAATGAAAACCTACCAACACCCTCTAGGATTAAAATAAAATCATTTGCCATTGCCATTGTCTATTTTGTGATGTTTAACATGAATATCCTTCCTTCCTTCCTTCCTTATTTCCTCTTTTAGTTTCTCGTATTGATATTTGCTTTTCCTCTGTAGCTTTATATTGTTTTCATTTGTGAGTGTAAATATCTAAAACCCTCTAGAATAAGGTGTGATAATAACAATCATCACATATCACAGCATGACTATCCTCCTATCTATGTCGCCATCACATCATTTCTGTGTAGTGTATGTTCCTGGTTGCATGCTTTTTTTTATTCCACAGTGCTTATGAATACTAAACAGGACAATCAATGCAAAAAGAGAGGTGTTTGTAGACAACAAAAAAAACTGCAGAAAAGAGACAATATCACTATATTGTTTAACATAATTGTACTTTAACATAATCGTTGTTCCAGATTCAGATTATGCATACAAATTAGTTAAAAAAAAAAAAATAATATCATATGACGCAATTTAGTCCTTTCATAGAGAATATACTTCTATTTTCGAAAGATTAAAGATAGTGCATGCTGGGGGGAAGCATTTTAATGGAAAAGGAAACATCACTAATGATTAAAAACAAGGGTAAAGTACCTACAAACATATGGAAATGTAGGTACCTGCCTAGCTCTCTATATGCTTCTTTTCATTCCTTAGTCTCCACAACCATCTTCGTGGCAATCTTCTCCACACACCTTCTAAATATGTAAATACCAGATTCCAATTACCTTTATGCAAGGACATATTGAATTGGTTCATTGGCGAAGGATATGGTTAACTATTGTACCCACTGCACAGTTTGCCTAATGCACACAAACAACAAGCGTGTGAATTTCACTTTTTATGGCAATTCTATTGTTTTAAAGCGCTTTATAGCGCGTATCTAGTTTATTTGCTTTCTTCGACAGGACGATGGTGGTCGGTATGTCCTGTAGAAGTCGTAGCTCGCGTGGGGCTAGAGCTAAAGACAAATGCAAAGCGAAGCTGTAAAAATGTCAATGGTAAAATGACAGCATTATAGTGATGGGGATAGCTGTATGGTCGGTTGGATGGTTGGATGGTTTGATATTTAAATTGGATTACGGTTAGCGAAAGGGATATGCAACACAAACAAAAAAAAAATCGTACATATCAGTTTAATGATTGTGGATTGCATAATGGCCAAGGATTATCTGGTTCGCAGACTCAATTTCTATAATATAAAAACATCAGAGGACGCTTGACAGCACTGTCAATGTGTGCTAGCTTGCATTAAGCGAGGATGAATTAATTAGGGAAGAAGCAAGTTTATTGACATGTAATGAATCACGATGTGTGGATATATAGATTAAACTCGGGGTTTATTTGGAAAATCGTGTGGTAGTTGATGATAACAAACTGTGGCGCCATCATCAGCTTCCAAATGAACGGATTATTTTCGACATTTGATTTTAAACTTTAACTACTCAGAAGGTAATTGTTGTGAAAGAAAAAATAGATACCTATAGATTTACATAAATAAATTATATTAGTGTTTTCCAATAAAAGTTTTCATTTTGATCGAGTATTTTTTAGGATAAGTCAACGATGTTTATTTTATTGTAAAGTCGAATGTATGCCATTAACAATGAAAAACGATATCATCCAAATGGGCGCCACGGCTATGATTGCAGCATCATACCCTTTGTTGAAGCCGACACTGACACCGATGCACTTACATTAGGAGTTCTCTTCTAAAATGCTTAAATTAAACTCTTATTTAGTTATCTACTTTGATAATTTTCTGTAATATAAATATTTAAGATTTTGATCTTACAATATTTTGTATAAGCTTCATTTTTATAATTTGTTTTTACTATTATTCTATTATGTTTTTCAATGAATAAACACTTATAAATAATATATCTCCTGATTTGATTTTGAATTGAAAGGAATATTAAAAGAAGAAATAAGCAAGGAAAGAAAGCATACAAACACCCTTTTCAATAATTGTCCATGATCAATAATTCGCACATTTGCGGCTGTATATCGTCGATTTAAAGAATTCCATCTTTACGGTCTTGATTCGATTGTGGAGCATTGGCATAGACCTTATATTTCATGTGGCCCCAAAGAAAAAAAACCTTAAGGTGTCAAATCACATAAGATCTCGGTGGCCACAGGGACGTATGCAGCTTTAGTTCTTGGGGGGGGGGTCATGCCAAAAAAAATAACACAAACTAATATTTGTTAAAAGTCAAGTGCCTTATATTTATATTTTACTGTGCGTAGCTATATAAAAGAAAAGGGAAACAATCTTAATTGACTTTACTAAAGGGTTTTCCAATAGGGACGGGTTGATTTTGACAGCTCGTGGCGGCCATATTGTTTCTTTTACTTTCGGTCAAAATATCGTCTTTTAATCAGTTACTACAGACAAATCATCATGTTGAGTTACAGCGTCGAGCAACACGTGTAAATGATGTTTTAGAGCAGTTAGAAGTTTATCCCAATTTTGGTCGAAAAATCATCTTTAGCGATGAGGCCCATCTTTGGATGAATGGGTACGTGAATAAGCAAAATTGCCGGATTTTGGACGACACTAATCCACGCGAGATTCACGAGGTGCCAATGCATCCAAATAAAGTAACTGTTTTGTGTGGATTTTGGGCTGGATGCCTGGAGGCGTCATCGGTCCGTACTTCTTCGAAAATGATGCTGGCCAGGCCATCACCGTCAACGGCGATCGCTATAAGTCGATGACCACCAACTTCTTGTGGCCTAAATTGTATGATATGGACACTGAAGATGTATGGTTTCAACAGGATGGCGGTACGTGCCACACAGCTTAAGACACAATCGATATTCTGCACGAGCGGTTTCATGGCATGGTTATCTCGCGCCGAGGCGACGTGAATTGGCCACCAATATCGTGTAATTTGACCCCTTTGGACTTTTTCTTGTGGGGCTTTCTTAAGTCGCAGGTCTATGCGAGTAAGCTGCAAACCATCTCGACCCTCAAAGACAACATAATCGATGCCATCGGTCAAATTCAGCCTGACTTCTGCGCCAAAGTCATCGAAAACTGGACCTCTCGAATCCGCGCCACCCAGCGAAGCCGGGGCGGCCATTTGAACGATGTTATATTACTATAATAGGGCTTTTAAAAAAAGATAAAACCTTATTGATATCTTGTTTTATTCAATTTTAAAATCGACCCGCCCTTAATGGGAAACCCTATAATACATTACCTTTGTTAAAAATAAGTTAAAATAATTTTAAATCGTTCATATCCTGGAAAAAGATATCGTTCCTTTAATTTCAAGACAGTTAAGAATCAAAAGTCGGCGTGAAATAGCAGACACGAATGTAATACTAAATTTTCACTACGCCAAGTTAGGCAATTTCGTTGAAAATATATATTTCGAACTGCCAAAGCCAATTCAAAATGAAATGAGCTACATATACAACAAAAATTAACAAATTTAAGAGTCGAACGAACCTTTATTAGCTGGACCAGTGACCGCGCTCTTCGTTTTTATTCCTGACTTTTAAATTTTTTATTTCGGAGGGCCTCAGCAACAGCATACAGATCTCCAGTTGCCTGACAAAAAAAAAAATCAGTTTAGCTAGCTGTCAAAATACTGAGGAAAAAAATTTTTGGATGCGCTTGATCATATGTTATGAATTTTATTCAGAATTTAGTTTAATCCTATCAAAGTTTTATTTCAGCGAATTGAAGTTGCAGGAAAAATAAATAAAATGTCATAGGTATTGTGCACTGTTTTCTGTTTCTGAAATTTAAGTAAATAGATATAAATATTCACTACTGAAAATGAAAACAATAGCTCGGATTTTCAAAAATGACAACTTGGGTAAATTGCTCTTTTAACAATAGTGGAAAAACTAAAATACATAACATATTCGTATTATAATTGAATACAAAGATTCGTTTTCGTTGCGTTTCAAGAAACGCGAACAAAGTTCACGAGTGATTTTGAGATGCCTCTGATTTGAAAAAAATGTATGTCTCTAAGGCTGCCACCGATAGAAAAGTGAAAGGCACCTTACAAAATAAATATGTACATCAAATATACCTAATCTTTCTTATCAGTAAGCCTTTCTAAAAAAAATAATGGACAAAGTTGTTAAATTCTACGAGCCTAGTCGCTTTTCGTCAATAATTCCATCCAACTGGTCAAACGGTTCACCGCAAGGAGTTCCAAAAAATCTCCTTTACCATAGCTATTGGCTTTTGCATTATGGGATTCATATAGGTTACTTTGTAAAAGTAATCCACATCCAAATCAAAAACAATATTGTTTGATGGTAAATGTTGAATAAGTGCAAACAAAATCCTTTCATAAGAGGTTTTCATCATAGTTTTATATATTTATGTTTACAAACCAAAAAAAAAAAAAAAGCGAAAGTTATCACTTTTTTTGATTTTAAAAATAATCTGTCATACAGAAATCAAACAAAATAATTTCTGTATGTGTTCTATAATGTGTTTAAAGATTTAATTTTCAGAAAAAAAAATGTTCTTTTTTTGAAAATCCTATTAGTTTTTACTTTACTGAGTGAAAATTTGGTAACAACTCCGCACTTTGATTTCTGTTTGGTTTAACAGGTTTTGGCTGTCATCTCAAAACGGAAACTAGCCTATGCATATATTTTAAGATTTTAATGTATTATCATATGAGAAGTTTGTTGCTATGTTAAATTTGAAGTACGAGGAAGTAAATCAAAGTATCATCGATTGACTACAAAATAACGTAGGTATTCCATTGCCATGAAAATTAAATTTCTTATTGAATTGAAGTTACCAACATTCAAATTCTCTATTGAATTCTAAATCCTACTAGCTTTCTAAGTAACCAACTTTCTTTTGTTTTTCTATGTGGTTACTAAATAATTATTTCAGATCAACAGAATTATCTTGAGTTCTCGGGGGGGGGCATGACCCCGTGACCCCCCCCCCCCCTGTATACGCCGTTGGGTGGCCAATTGTGATTGATCATTTCTTCGAGAAATAACACGGTCAGGAAATTTTTCTTGCTAAATTGCTATTGGTTCGTTGCTTGTGTGGCACGTAGCGCCGTCTTGTTGAAAATAAACGTCGTCCACATATCTTATATTTCTGGCCATAAAATTTTATTAATCATAGATCGGTAATGCAATCCATTCACTTTAACAGTTTTTCTAGTTTGGATTGCTTATCGGCGGTTTTAATGCCCGACTAGCGGAACAGTAGATATAAAGTGATACAGTGTTTTTTTGGCTAAACATTCACATTCAAAAAATAAGGTAAGGAATGGGAATGGTAGAAAACTATTAGAACTCTTTCAAAATGTTGATATTTTTTTTGCTTAGTTCTGACTTTTGTTGGAGGTCCAGGTGAATCAGTTTGATGATTATTGTGGTATCAGTGGTAAATGGTTTGAGAAAATATTGATTTTTTTAATGTTGCTACATCGACCTTCTCGGATCACATGCAAATCTCAGTTTCCCTGTCAATAAACAATCTCTTGCCGGAAACGAACATTGCTCTTTTGCCGAGACTTTTTTGGAATGAACGGGAAAAGGAAAGTTATAAGACTAAACTTGGACAGTTTACCGTAAAAACTGATTAAAGTCAAGCAAACACAAGTCACCAAATTGATTCTTTTATCGAAGCTATGAAAAAACTCGATCTCCTTTTCAGAAAGGGATTTGTAGTTAAAGGTAAGCTTAAGTGGTTTGTAAAACACTATGAGAAAGCTAGAACTTAGTCCTTTAATCTTATACAATTAGCAAGAATCAGAAACGGAGAGATTTTCCACAAAGCATAATGTCAGAGCAAATACGGAATACAAAAAACTTTGTCAAATAAAGCGAAATGAATACTTTTTAGAAATAGGAAGGAGCTAGTAGATCATTCATCCGAATTGTGGAGAACAGTTAATGAATTAAATTGGACATAATTCTAAATTGACAACAATCCTATATTAAAAAATTGTTAAATCCATCAGAATTTGAAGAACAAATTCAATATGCTGAAAATTTTACGATCGTCAGCTATTTCGAGCAGGATGTCACTGTTCTGCAGAAAATATAAGATAACAAAGCCCCAGGAGATGATGAAGTTCCTTATGAATTGTTCAAGAACGCTTCACACGCCATTTTGAAGAATTTAGCAAGGACTTATTCAAATAAATTGCATATAGATGAAGTCCCTGAAACTTTTAGAAAGTCAATTGTATTCCCAATTTACAATAAAAGGGAAGTTAATAATGTAGAAAAATATAGGGGTATCTCATTTTTAAAAAAATATTTACTGGCATTATACTAAAAAGGCTTGAACTGTGGGTACATCAGAATAAATTGCTGAACAAATTTCAAGCTGGATTCAGAGCGGGCTATTCAAGGATAGATCACATTTTTAGCATTCAAAATATTGTAGACTTTTACGCTGCAAATGGGAAAAAGTTGTATGCAATATTCATTGACTTTAAAGCAGTTTTAAATAGTATTGATCGAAGAGCATTGTTCTTTAAATTTGAATCAAATGGGCTTATCATCCAAGATTTCAAATGTCATACAGAAACTTTGGGATGGTGAACAAATGTCAGACTGGTTTGAAACTAAAAGTGAAGTGCGTCAACGATGTCTTGTATCTCTTTTGCTGTTCGCACTTTTCATCAACTATATAGTTGACGCATTAGCAATGGGTATCAAAAGTGCAGGTATTGTTTTCAAATGCCTTTTATAAGCTGATGACGTAGTTTTATTTGCGGAATACCCAGAAAGTCTTCAGCTTATGATAAATAGGCTGAATAATTATTGCAAATTGTGGAATCTTGTAATAAATATATCAAAATCAAAAAAAAAAATAAATAAATCGGGTGGAACAACGGCTCATGAAGAACCAGGGCCTAGTGACTAACAACTCACAATCATTCCTGTGTGCGCCTTTCGACAGAAATCAAAATCAAAGGTTATGATTTTTAGAACAGGACGAGGACGTCACAGCAGAAATGAAAGATAATTCGTGAAAGGGGAAAACATTGAAGTAATGAAAATAAGAAGAAATGAAAGTAAGATCCGATCTAATTGATCGCGTAGATCTTTATATCCAAAGCTTGAACATAATCTGAGTGATCTCAACTATTTTCCAGCAAAATGAGCTTATATGAGATATCTGTAATTGTTCGAATAAGGGTTAGCTCCTTAACCCAAATTAAATGCCATATTTTAGTGATCGAGAAACATTTTGCTCGCTTTGTAATCTACAAAAACAAGAAAACTCGTATCACTTTCTATCAATATACCTTATTTTAAAAGAAATAAGATTTATATATTTTGAAAAGACAACATTAAGCGAATCAGACTCCATAATCATTTTAACTGGAAATAATTGGAAACTTCTTGCCCAATACTGCATTGAAGCCTTTAACTATAGAAAAGATTTTATGAATTTCTAAAAAATTTGAACCAACAAAAAAATCCATAATATAAAAAAAAAACAATCCATTTTCGTAATGCAATTTAATTAATTTATTTAAAAAAAAAATTAAAAATATGAGAACAAAAATAAAGTACAAAACAAAATTGATTGCAGGTATTTAGGCAAAACATATATAAATTCATTTAAATGTTTATTTAAATTTGTAATGCATTATTATTATTAATAGTAAGATATATGTATTTTGTAATATTTTTAAAATAGAAGTTAACATCTGGCAAACGATTTCAAAAATCAAGTCCATAATTTATTTAAATTTGGAAAAAATATTTAAATATTTCGATTCAAGGTCCAATGGGCACGATCAGGTGACCTCGGTGGTGCAATGCGTAGTGCAACGGCCTCTGAGGTAGCTTGGCCTAGGTTCGAATCCAGTTGACGGCTAAACAATTTATAAATTAAAATTGGAACTATAGACTAAGCACCACTAAAAAAAGGAATCTGATGATTGGTGTGGCAGCCATGAAATTGCATATATTTCTAGCCAAATTTAATACTCGGTGGTAGCCAACACAAAGTGGTTGTTGTTCATTCAAAACCTACATTATAAAAAAACACTCATATGTAAACAATGCCAGGCCACGGGTAACAAAATTTCCAACAATTCTTGATTAGAAATTTTAATGGGGTTGTATATAGTTCACAATTGATTTTTGCTGTAAAATTGATGTAAGCTGGACTGAACTTAATAAAAATTGCGTCTTGACAAGGCCCTCACTGTCAACTGAAGAGTGCAGGTGAGAACGCCAGGACGCAAAAACAATTTTTATGGACTAAAGGCCGTTAAAAGCTATATTGAATCAACAAAAAGTAATATACATACTAGGGCTGGCCACGAGACGAGAAAAGTCTCGGTCTCGATCTCGGTGCTCGCATGACGAGACTGCCTTTTAAGCAACCGAGACGAGACTGTATATTTGGACCGAAATTTACAGAGAGTCTAATAAATTCAAAAATCCAATTTCAGTTAAATATTTATTTTCTTCTGCACATATTCAAACGATAATCGAAAATATTTCGTTCCAATAATCAACAGTTCGTCCGGAAATCGTATTTTTCGGAGACGAGACCGAGACGAGACTTAAATTTACGAGACCGACACGAGACCGAGACGAGACTGAAAATTTTCGATTTTAACGTTACCGAGGCGAGACTTACAAAAGTCTCGCAGAGTCTCGTCTCGTGGCCAGTCTTAATACATACATAGTCTAATAAATGAATACAAAAACAACATCTAAGCAAAACCACAGAGAACAACATATATTATTTGCTATTCGCTTAAGGAACCCAGTATGGCTTAAGTCTGTTCTTTATTTCTGTTTTATTCTCTCTCCATTTTTGACCCTTTAAGCTTCAGCTTTGGCAGTGATAAGTTCCTTTTTGAGGTCATTAATAATTCTGTATAGGCCTGCATGATTGCGATCGACTATCACCTTAAGTCGATGATGCTATGCTTCAACATCTTCTGTGTTCTTGAAAAATGTCTCTTTCTTTGCTTTTGAACTGCAATAAATAATTTAAAGCACACTTTCAGTTCCACTTGTCAAAAGAAAATCACAATTACTTTCAGTTTGAAGTAAAGAAAAAAAGAAAGCATTCACATACTTTTATAGGGAAAACTAGGTACCTACTACTCTCCCAAATTTAGTTTATAAAATTTTGTAAAACAGAATTTTAAAAAGCAGAATTTTGAAAAGCAGAATTTTGAAAAGCAGAATTTGGTAAGCAGAATTTTGAAAGCAGAATTTTGAAAAGCAGAATTTTGAAAAAAGAATTTTGACCTCAGCAGAATTTTGACCGCAACCCGATCAATCGCTTAAAGTGTTTCATTTCTAATATTTCTTAAACTAATCTTTGTTTTTTGTTCATATCTAAAAATTTAACGATTAGTACTTCTATTTCTTACAAGAAGTCTCCCTCTCTTAAATTTCCCGTATAGTCAGCAAGTACTTGTACAGCTAGTTTAGGTTTTTTTTCTGTTTTAAATCAATTTGAAAAAAAAATTAGCTAAAATCAGTTAAATTTTGAACAACAAACAGCGAAGGCCTCAGTTCTCTATTCAAAAACGTCAACCGTTACCTCTTAGGAACCTTTTTTTGTAAAGTTATCACCATCAGTAGCGGATCCAGGGGGGTGGCTATAGGGGCTAAAGCCCCCCCCCACAGCCGAATCATAAAATAATTTGAAATATAGAAAGCAATACATTACAACGTGTAGAATTTTATATTCCGTCTAAAATATAGTTAAGATATGAAATTTGATGGAATAAATAACGTGGTTGGGGCTGAACTATTTACATACGTCAAGTTATGTAATTTTTTTTTCTAAGCCTAAAGATTGGGTCTAGAGCCTGAAGCGAATTAGACAAAATCCAAATTGGGGGCTATGAATATGGACATGTTTCATGCCACGACAATTTTTCCCTAAAAATAAAATCTAGAAAATTGGGACGAACAAACCAGCTTTGGAACAATAAGGTCTGAGAATTTTGGACAAAAAACCTAGCCACGGTTAAGCAACTTACTCCCTAAAAACTAACCTAATTCCAGAAAGTTTTGGGGGCTCAAGTCTAGGGACTGTCAAAGTCCGAAGTTGGGGCTAAGGGTTGAAGAGATAAGTAAAAAGAGATACAAAATGGTTGGGGCTTAACATTAACGTGTCAAATGCCCCAACTGTTTACACTAAAAACAAAGCTAATTTACCGAAAGAAACGCAGTTGAGGTTTAAACCATTGGAGAACAACGGAATGTCAAGTTAAGTGTAAATGTTTAATACAACAGAAATTCTTTCTTACGGCCTTGGCTGCGCTAAGAGATTTTTCGGTTTACGTTTTCAAAATTTGAAAGGTCGAAGGCAATTGTACATACAAAACATTTTTGTACTAGCAAATTGTACACAAATTCTCTAGTCAAGGAGCCAAATTTCAAAAGCGTGAGTTTTCTCTGTGCGCGCTCAGAAAATCATGCAAAAGCAAATGAATATTTGCAATCCCTCTAGGCTCTCGAGTGACGTGCGAATTTGTCGACATATTTTTTTGGCATGAATATAAAGTGTATGCAGCGTATACACGAAAATTCATTCACGCTGGCAAAATTGGGCCGCGGCTTATTTCTTAGAGCAGCTTTGTCTTATGTCGTAAAGTGTCAGTTTGAACAAAATAGTTTCGTTGATTTGGCTAATTCAGGAAAAATGAGATCTCAGAGGACTGATACCGTGTCAAAGCACATATGTATGAGCTTTTGCGAGTACGAACACTTAAATATAATTTTTCTGAACTAGCCAATTATAAACAGTTTTCAAATCTTGTCAAAAATGGGAAGTTCAAAACAAACCCACAGCTAATTTAAAAATATAACTACATTACGTAGGTACCTAATCAATTTTCAAATAATATAAATAAACGAATTTGTACGCGTGGTTCAAGCATATATGGCTAAAAATTATTAATTTTATTAATACAATAACTAGTTATACCAGATACCTTTGGCCTTTGAATTTGTTTCTGTCTCCGCTACAGCAATTATGAATAATTGTTATTGTACTTTGTATTGAAAACATTTAAAAGCGCGACAGGAGATGATATAAAGGCACACACAAAACGGATATCATTAAACGAAAAGTGGGAATGTCAAAATTCGACGTCTTTTATATAACGACACATGAATCTCCATATATCCATATATATAAAGGTTAGGCCGCACTCGCCGGAATTGCACTGCATCGGAACTACACTTACACGACTTCGTATGAATTTTTATGAAGTTCAGTTGCCGCTTAGTGCGATATAGCTCCTAAAATTTCATAAAAAATAATGTTTTGCCGCGTTGTCGTGAAGTGTAGTTCGTCTGAAGTTGAGTACGGTCTTTCATTAAACCTAAACTGATCACTATTATTTGTTATAAATTAAAAAATTGATCTTAAAACAAGCAAGTTTTATTACTTAAGGTCTCAAACTGAATCTCCAAACTCCAAGCCCCCCCCACTGCCAATTCCTAGATCCGCTACTGATCACCATAAAAAGACTTTTAGTTTTGGGTCAAAAATAATGGATTCCCTTTCAATAAAAATATCTTCGGAACCACACCTCATAGCATATTCTAGTTTTCAGCTGGGGATAGCTCTCCAAAAACTGATGAAGCGTTTTAAAAAGCGCAATGTCTTCCGAGACTTATTTGCGGAACTGGTAGGCATCCAAAGATCTCCAAGGTTTCAAAACTCAAACAATTACTCTTGAACCAAAAACAGACGGAATATGGAGTCTTATGTGTAACTGGAACTGATAGTCATAGATATACCTAGGATTTAAAAAGTGCGTCAAATGTATCCCCTAATCACCCTACTTTTAAAAAGAATAAAGTGCATTTTAATTTATAAACAAAAATTCAATTTCCAGATGACGATATTTCAATTATGCCATAAACGGCAAACCGTGAATAATAATTATCGCCACTAACAAAAATTACATTATACCTCGCGTGTAAAAAAAACAAACAAACAAAAGATAAAAAGTTTATTATAAACAAACAAGATATTTTCCAATAAACATATCTTGAAAAATCATTCAAAAAAATAAGAAGTCATTAAACTCATTTACTCAACATTTAACACAAAACAAACAAACAAAAATCGAAATCCCACACAAATAAAAGAAAAAATCCGTTAATGATGTTTAATCATCCAGCATCACACGGATTCATGGTGAATGTTCACTTTTATTCACACTGAACAAGAACAATAATATTTCATAAGCATCCAGCCATAGCCTTTAGCCGTCATATAGCATCTTTTGAGTGCGCGAGTTTAAAATAGCAAACTAATGCTTTTGCTGTTGCTGATGGTACGATGCGGTGCGATTGTGTTGGGGGTGATGTTGGTTGCGTTCCGTTGTTTTACGTATGTATGTTTTGAGTGGGAACAAATATTATATGCTGTGCCAGCAACATGTGTCTGCACTTAATTCTGCTTTTGAAACTTTTATTACAATTCATGATGAGCCTGGGCTATTAAATCGACTTTATACAAGCGAATATAAATTTTCAAGATTTTCAAGTAGGTATCTATATTCCTCTGTGTAGCCTGTAGGTATATCGTTGTAATAATAGTAAAATAAAAGACTTGAAGAGTTTTAAGTGGATAAGTGCTGCAAGTTGGAAATATGCCTTCAAATGAGATATACAAAATCGTTGGGGTAGGTTGGCTACCTACTGAATCAAATGAATCAAATGGAAATAAACAATTCAATGGAAATTGTGAGTGGTGGTGATTTTAAAAGACAAAATGAAGCTGGTTGTTAAAACGGATTGAATGAATTCTTGAGTACTTAAATAGGTACATACATAGGTATGTATATAGGTACACTATAAAAAATGTCAATGATTTTTAGCTAACTACAACTCTTAATTTATGTCGAATCCGTCTAACTGTTAAGGCTCAAGCTCGATGTACATCAGGACGCACAGGCAAACAGACCGACGGACGTCTTCACGAAAATCCCTTTTTTGGACTTCTCCATCATTGTAATATTAACTATTTAATTATTATAGTTATAATTGAAAACCATCATTGAAAAAGTTAGTTGTTGATCTTGACACCCTTAGAAAGTTTAATCATTGAATATTTAAAGGCAGAAATATATCTAACGACTTCAAAATTATTTCTCCTCCAAAATGACCTATATCTTCCAAATAAAGTAACTTTTAATATTGAATTTTAATATTGTCAATGATCATTGGTAAGGCAGTTCATCATTGACAAATTAAAAATCATTTTATAAGAAAAGTTGTGCGAAATTGAATTTTGTTTTACGTAGAAATAATTATTTAGTCAATTAGCATTACTTTGGCATCAAAATAATCATTTATTTTTTCTTCAAAATCTCTCAAAATTGACAATTAATATTTTCAATGATGGTTTCCAATGATAGCTATAACTGGCCCCTTACTTAAAGGGACAGCGTACATACGTGAAACGTTAATGTCAACATTAACTAGTCAGCATACGTTAATGTCGACATTACCTAGTTAAAGTCCGGAATACTGCAAATTGCAAGAAAATCTCTGACTGATCGAACACGTTTATGCTGACATTAACTATAGACGGAGACCTGGCTACAAAAGAAGGGAATCATCGGTACTTACTTACTTTACTTTTGATGGCGCTCACAGCCCAGGATGGGCTTCGGCCTCAACTAACAAGCCCCTCCAGCCAGCTCTGTCCCTAGCTAGCCGCTTCCAGTTGCGCACACCGAGTGCTTTGATGTCGTCATTCACTTGATTGCGCCACCTGTTACGGGTTCTTCCTCTGCTGCGTACCCCATCGGGGTCGGATTCGAAGACTCGTCGGGCAGGTGCGTTGCTGTCCATACGCTCCACGTGCCCCAGCCATCTCAGCCGCTGTATTTTCAGCTTTTTGACCAGGTCAACGTCGCTGTATAGCCCGTATAGCTCGTCGTTGAATCTTCTCCTCCATACTCTTTCGATACACACCGGACCGAAAATCACACGAAGAATCTTCCTCTCAAAGCACCCTAGCAGATTTTTATCCGAATCTTTCAGTGTCCATGCTTCTGACCCATAAAGCAGGACTAGGATGATTAGGGTTTTGTATAAAGTCTCCTTGGTTCTCTGAGAGAGGGCCTTACTTTAAATGCCTTCTTAGACCGAAGAAACAGCGGTTGGCATGAGTAATTCTTCGCTTGATCTGTGCACTGATGTCATTCTGCGATGTAATATTGGAGCCCAGGTAGACAAAGTCCTTGACAACTTCGAAGTTATATCTGTCCATCGTGATATTTTGCCCGAGTCGACGATGTTGAGATTCCTCTCTCGATGACAGCATATACTTCGTCTTGTCCTCATTAACCGCCAATCCCATTCTAGCCGCCTCCGATTCAATGCTCGCAAATGCCCCTGCCACAGCTCGCTTCGTTCTGCCGACAATGTTTATGTCATCCGCATACGCAAGCAATTGAACGGACTTTTGATAGATTGTACCGCTGGTGTTGACATGTGCGTTGCGTACAATGGCTTCAAGAACGATGTTGAATAGGTTGCATGATAACGCGTCGCCTTGCCTCAATCCTTTCTCAACATCAAAGGAATCGGTGGTGTTTTTACCAATTTTGAGGGAGCAGCGAGATTTCTCCATCGTCATCCTGCACAAGCGGACGAGTTTGGCAGGGATGCCGAGACTCGACATGGCTCTGTATAATTCGTCCCTTTTCACGCTATCATACGCGACTTTAAAATCGATAAAAAGGTGGTGTGTATCGATCTGGAATTCCCGGGATTTTTTTAAAATCTGTCGGAGTGTGAACATTTGATCGACGGTTGACTTGCCTGGCCTAAAACCGCACTGATAGGGGCCGATCAGATCGTTGAAAAAAGGTTCTAAGCGGTCACACAGGATGGCCGACAAGATTTTATAAGCGACGATTAGGAGACTAATTCCTCTGTAGTTGGTACATTTCAGAACATCTCCCTTTTTATGGATGGGGCACACTATACCGAGGTTCCATTCATCGGGCATACTTTCCTCCGACCAAATTTTGCAGATGAGCTGGTGTATGCTCCTAGCCAATTCATCTCCCGCTGATTTAAATAGTTCGGCTTGTAAGCCATCCGCACCTGCAGCCTTGTACGACTTAAGTTTGGATATCGCCAGCCGAACTTCGGTTAGGTCGGGTGGACGGAACTCTTGGCCATCATCGTCCAAGTTGAATGGAGCGTTCTGCCTATTAGCGGCATCTTGGCTGTCTTCGCCATTAAGCAGTCTAGAGAAGTGTTCTTTCCAGATCCTCAGCACTGACTGTGTGTCTACTACCATATTCCCACTCTCATCTCGGCAGGCTTCCGTTCTAGCCTTGAATCCTTGGGTGGATCGCTTCACCCTCTGATAAAATTTTCGAACATCTCCCCTACCGCTACAACCCTCAATAGACTCTACCGCCCGCTTCTCGTGCTCTCTCTTTTTCCTCCTGAGAAGTCGGCGCTCCTCTTTTCGTTTCAGCCCGTAGAGCTCCCGGGCCACTCTCTCAGCAGCTCTTGTTCGAGTCTGCAGCATTGCCTGGTAGGCCTCGTCCTTAGCTGCATGCGCTAGCCGGCACTCTTCATCGAACCAGGGGTTTCGTTGTATTCGCCTAGTGAAACCCAGCACATCAGAGGCGGCACTTCTGATGGCTTGTTGACAGTGTTCCCACTGGTCCTCTGCACTTGATGCTGGTGGCGGACCTCCTGAGAGATTAAGAGTTACGTGGTCTGCAAAAGTTCTGGCAGTCTCTTGCGATTTAAGCTTCTCGACATCGAATCTTTTCACCGCATCTGCTCTGCGTTGTCGCGTCATGGATATCCGCATACGTAGTCTAGTTACCACCAGGTAGTGATCCGAGTCAATGTTGGCCCCTCGGAACGTTCGGACGTCCAAGATACTGGAAGCATGTCTCGCGTCTATCGCAACGTGGTCGATTTGGTTGACGGTTACTTGATCACGCGACCGCCAAGTCCCCTTGTGTATATTGAGGTGTGGGAAGTAGGTGCTTGAGATGATGACATTTCGCCCCGCCGCAAAGTCTGCCAGCCTGTGTCCGTTGCCGGAAGTTTCGTCGTGTAGGCTGTGTCCTCCGACTATCGAACCAAAGATGCCCTCCTTTCCGAATCTTGCGTTGAAGTCACCAAGAATGATCTTCACGTCGTACTTCGGGCACATATCATACGGTGTCTCCAAGAGATCGTAGAATGCTTCTTTGGTTGAGTCTTCTCTCCTTTCATGGGGGGCGTGAACACAAATCAGCGAAATGTTCTTAAATTTGCCTTTGATGCGGATATTGACCAGGCGCTCGCTTACACTTCGGAAGCCCAAGACTTCTTGCCTAAGTCTTCCCCTTATCACAAAACCACAACCAAAGAGCCGCTGACCCTGTTCCTTCAAGCACCCGCCGTAGTAGATGTCACACGTTTTCAGTCTCCGTACGCCCTCTCCATCCCATCGCACTTCCTGGATGGCTGTTACGTCAGCCTTTAGCCTGTCCAGGTTCTCCACTAATTGTTCGGCTGCACGTGTTCTGTATAAGGACAGGACGTTCCACGTGCAGATCCGAAATTCATTGTCCTTGTTTCGTTTGCTGGGGTCGTCAACTTTAAAATCATCCATATCCGAGGCTTGTTGTTGTTTCGGAACAACTTTTTTTTACGTGGTAGGGAAGTTACCCCGACGCACAACCCCCGACCCGGAGGACCAGACCCTTCATATAACTCCAAGGGTAGGGAGCCGGATAAACCGCTCCTTATAGGCCTGAGCTACAAATATGTCGTAGTAGCCCATATAAGGTGTTCACTAAGTAGTTCAACCTAACTGGAACTGTAGACGCCACCGTTGATTCCATCTAGAGAATTCGTCCGCTGCCGCCTCGATGAAAGGAGAAGTGCCTTAGTGGGAACACTCCTCCCCCCCCTCTCTCGTTGGCTGTCCCCAACAGCTTTCCACGGGGATTTAAACCCCGTCTCCAGCTGAGGTACTAGACACCCGATGTTCACCACGTGGAGGTGAGAGTAGGAGTTGGTAGACAGAGGTGGGTTTTGAGAAAAACCTGTGGACGCTTGTGTCCTCTTGAATGCACATAACTACCCTTTTGAATCATCGGTACACGATTGACTTTTACTGGAGAGAATGATTTAGTATAGCTAAGCACAAATATGCACGTCTGATAGCGCGATTCAGAGGCTTAATGGGATGGGTGGGTGGTCAAAGTTGTCAAATTTTGGTGAAAAAAATTATAAGATACATGGATTCTGATAACGCAAATGTGTTGTGTCCATCGTCAGAAAACTTGAAACAAAATGGCAGACGGTTTGGGAGAGGCTAAGTTGCCGACAGACGTCGTTAAAGTTGTCAAATTTTGGTAGAAAAAAAAATCATAAGGTACATGGATACCGATTTTTTTATTTTAATACTTATGTATGTAGAGAGGAAAATCCAAAATGGCAGACGAAAAAGTAGAGGCTAACACCACGGCAGACGTGTTTGAAAAGTGCACTGTTAAACCAGAAAAATTGCATTATTTCTGCCCCCAAAAAATCCAAACGAATATTTTGAAATGCAATTATCTTTATTTTAGCATGAACAATATAGTCGCAAAAGTTCATTGCATAATCGCACAACCGCCAATAGTTATTCAAGGTTGGATGTCAAAAATATCGGCTTTTCACCTATAACTCCGAAACGGTAAGTGCTATCGAAAATTATTGTATGCAAAACTTTCGTATCCTTTACCATCAAAAGCTTTCTGACGCTTAAAGAGGACGCTGTTTTCCTTTGCGAAACAATCCTGGATTGAAATCGCATTCCGTAAACGCATGGAATCCTTCTAAGGACTTACAAAATAAACTACCAAGCTCTTTATACAGTGCTGACACGTTAATCACTCGCTGTTTATTCCACACTCCCGTTTGTATCCAAATGGTGTTACCATTTTTAACATAATTCATGTTACATAACATTATAATTAAAATGTTGGTGTCAGAGCATTTTATCATAAATTATATTTGCTTTGTATTCAATACATCACACTTCATCGTGAGCATCAAGTGAATACTTATCGTTGATGGAACAAAAAACGTGGTCATCTCAAACCTCATACTGATAACATTTATCAAAGTTAAGTACCACTTTTTTCATTTTTAAAAATGGTAGAATTTCCTGCTGTTGCCAGTTTAAAATCAAAATAATAACAAGAGCTTCTTTAAAATAGCTATTTCTCAATTCCTTTACAAAATCAGCTGGTCTTGTGTGCTCTGGTCCAGAGATCACATACATATTATAATCAGAGGAACTGCCTCGATGAGATCTTTCATAGTCTTTTATAGAAGGTGACCAATACCTATCAAAATTTAAGTGCATTTCATTAGCTTTGTTGTTAGTAACCATTTGAAGGATTTTGTTTTGAAATGCTTTCGAAAGTTTTTGGCAAATATTTTATACAATGCATAAAGAAGAATCCATCTATTAAGCAAAAGTCCTGTCTCGGATGTTTTGGAGTTAGTCTCGACGCCGCTCGTCTCGCTCGCCTCGGTTTACCGAAAGGACTTGCGGTATCGGCCCTACAACTTTCTTCTCTACAGATGTTGATCTCCAATGTTTACTTATATGCACAGTGTTACTAGACCGTGACCATTAGTATTTTCATTTATTTTAGACCGAAATTTGGACATTTCAAATAAACCAACAATGTTTTATTTTATTACTGAATTATATTTGTATTATAATAATTATTTTGATTTTTGATTCAATTTGTTGTGCATGCGAAAATTATCTGGGTTTTTCAACAACGCAGCAGTAAGGAAAAAGAAGGAGAAAATTGTATCTTATTTTATTTGAATATTCAGTCCAAGAGTATGGTATCACTTTTTCGGAGTTCAAATAATATTAGATAAGATAAGGAACTAACATGATATGAAAATCTATTTTGAATTCAATTTTGCCATTTCAGAGCAAAAAGGAAAAAAAAAACAGAAATTCAGACCTTTTTAAAACTTAAATTAATTATATCTTTAAAATATTTGTTTTTAAGAAAAAAAATAATAATGTTGTCTGGTAGGGGCTCAGTCAATGTACAAACTTTGTATTCATATATCTTCGGAAATATGAACCGTTTAGGAGTTATACGTGAAAAAATAGCTTTTTCGACATTTTAGATTTTTTTAAATATCAATATCTTCTTAACGGTAAGTCGTAGGAAAAAATGGTCATAACTTATTTTTTGGCGGACGGCATGGTCTACAAGTTTTGCAGGAAATAATTTTTGATAGCACTTACCGTTTCGGAGTTATAGGTGAAAACCCGATATTTTTGACATTCAACCTTAAAGAACTATTGGCGGTTGTGCGATTATGATATAATGAACTTCTGCGACTATATTATTCATGCTAAAATAAAGATACTTGCATTTCAAAATAATCGTTTGGATTTTTTGGGGCAGAAATAATGCAATTTTTCTGGTTTAACAGTGCACTTTTCAAACACGTCTGCCGTGGTGTTAGCCTCTACTTTTTCGTCTGCCATTTTGGATTTTCCTCTCTATATACATAAGTATTAAAATAAAAAATTGGTATCCATGTACCTTATGATTTTTGGATTTTTTTTCTACCAAATTTGACAACTTTAACGACGTCTGCCGGCAACTTAGCCTCTCCCAAGCCGTCTGCCATTTTGTTTCACGTTTATTGACGATGGACACAAAACATTTGCGTTATCAGAATCCATGTACCTTATAACTTTTTTTTCACCAAAATTTGACAACTTTGACCACCCACCCACCCTATTAAGCCTCTGAATCGCGCTGGCAGACGCGCATATTTGTGCTCAGCTACACTAATTCATTCTCTCCAGTAAAAATCAATCGTGTACCGATGACTCACTTTTTTTTGTAGCCATTCTTAGACTACTAGTTAATGTCAGCATTAACGGATTCTGGACATTAACGGTAACATAATGTACAATAATGTTTTATATACCATTGCATACAAAATACAAGTCATACCAGATTAGCCCAGGCAGATGTACCTTTTTTGGCAAAAAATCCAAGTGAAGATTTTTAAACGCAATTGTTCTTTATTTGGTATAAGAGATACTTTCGCAAAAGTAGAATGTGAAATTGCGTCAATAATTATTCAAGGTTGAATGTCGAAAATAATCATATTTTCGTATATAAACCTCCGAAACGGGATATGCTATCGAAAAGTGTTTCATGCCTAATAGTTAGGTCGTTAGGGGAGCCAACCTTGTACTTCATTCTGACGGGATGAGTTTTGGTACACTAATAGTCCACATCCTAAGTTTACTTTTAAGAATTGTTGCCACGGTGGCAAACACTGGCGGACCGGAGATATAAGGGTTGCCTTCTGACCGTGTTTTAATATGAAATTTCACATAAATTAGCCTATAATTTGGGAACCAGATATCGTTGATGTCGCGGAATGTCTTGTTGGATTGAGTATACTTGAAGCCATAGGAATATGTTAATTTTTTGGCCCCGCCCCCACCCTTGTATGCTGGGGGAGCAAAATACCCTCGGTGGATAAGGCTTTTTATTTATCAGAAAATAATGGTTATAAAATGAATATTCATAAAATTTCATAGTCCACAGCATATCTGAAGTCAATTTTTATCCATCTATTAGTTTTTTTTATAATCGCTTTCAAAATGGGGTAGGGGAAGGTGGAAGTATATAAAACCACTATAAATATATCTTGGTATAATCAAAGCATATGGCACATTACCTTAGTTTGTCATAGCTAGTTATAATCATAACTTATTCTATTAGATACTTTAATTTGTATAGCCTTGAACCACACGAAAAAAATCGTTTTTATTGCTTAAAAATTGATTGGGTTCCTTAATTTTCTGAGTATGAGAGAAATTCTGAATGGGCTGGAGACTCTCACGCCACCTATTCTTTCGTGTTGAGCCAGCGGATGGGCTGGAGACTCGCACGCCATCTTTACTGAGGGCAACGAACCCGAATCTACTTCAAATGGATATTAGAAACAACGCAACAACATAAATATTTAATTTTACTTTTCACATTTTTAAACAAGGCTATAAGCCCATCCTAATTCACATAAAATAAGATTAACGTAAATAACTTTGACCGACATATAAGAATGGAACGCTAAACGCTTATCCCCAATTCCTGGAAATCTGTTAGGTAGTTTAATTTCAGTATTTGCCTTCCTGCTTCGATTCCTCAAAAATGTTATAAAGTAGTTCGGAAATTGTATGTTCCTTTTTCAAAACATATTCAAAAAGTTAGAAATAATAACGTAGAGTAGCTGAGAGAATGCTCAAAATAGTATTTTCAACTTTTTATAGTTTCTTTAGTTTTCTTAAAAGCATTATTGTGAATATGTCTAGATACGGCCTTGGATTCGTCAAGTTTTGGGACAACGCCAACAACTTGGGGTATTCAGTGAATGTGTGGGTAAAAGAGAGTTTCGATGGACTTCAAATTCGGAGTGGTACCGTAACCGAGTTCCACGATAGCTATTGCATGAGAGTGTGAATGTGTGAGTGAAACCACTTCTTGGTTGACTGTCATAGCCGTGAGGTTTAATTTGAATTTTGTGAAAGAAAAAGGGATAGTAAAAAGTTGAGAAGAATTAAAGGAAAATTGATAATTTTGTTTTTGAGTTTAAAATTGTGTAGAAAGTGTTTTAGGAAAAGGAATAGAGGTTAAAGGTGATTTATTCGTCAAGACGGGACGAATAAGTAAAACAGGAGACAGAAGAATAGTTGAAGAGGAAAGGAGCAGGAAGGAGAAAAGGAAAAGAGGTTTTTTTAAAAAGATAAGTAGAGTTTTTTTTTATATTATAGTTTTCGTTTTAAAAAGTTGTATAAAAGTACATTCGGTTGACCTTTGTTTTGATAGTTTTTATCCCTAAAATTGTGGGACTCGTGACCCCATTTCTTAATTAGTTTTCTTCTTTGTTAATTTTCATTTCGGGACCTAGTGATAGCGGTCCATTCTTGCGGTCTACACTTTGGTAACTTTCCTTCGTTTTATTTGTTTGTTTCTTTGAAATTGTCCTTCGACAACTCAAATACATATCATTTTTATACTTAATTTTTATCGAAAAGATTCTGGGTTTTAATCGAGGCGAAAGCCAAGGTTTCCCAGACATGATTTATCAATAAAAATATTTTTAACTTCCCATTGGAAATAATACTTTGCGTTTCCTTCAAAAATTAAAGACGAAATTTTCAGTACTCGGCTAAGGCAAACGACCCTATAAAAAGTTTCCTGGCGCCCACCCTACCACGTAAGTACGTCACTGTACTTACAACATATTAATTTAATAATTCTTCTCTATTATATAAACATACATACCCACAAACGTACTATTTTTTTTTTTTTTTTAACACCCAATTCTTTTTTTATTCAATTCAATTTGTTTACTCTATTTTTTTTCATATTAAATTCGTGTGTTGCAATATTATTATATAGCCCCAAACAAAGTCCCAAACTTAGGGCTTAGAAAAAATTTAGATAACATTCCCCCACCACGTTATTTTGTCCATCAAATTTCATTTCTTAACAATAATTAAGGCGAATATAAAGCTCTACACGTTGCAATGTATTGCTTTCTATATTTTAAATTATTTTAGGAATTGGCTGTGGGGGAGGGGCTTTCGCCTCTATAGCCACCCCCTGGATCCGATAATGCCTTAGGGTAATTTTTAATTCAAAATCTTATGCAATCAAAATAATTTCAATATATTCGAAAAAACACCCTTTCGCCCAGATATTCTTATGGACTCTTTTGATTCTTATTTCTTACGACAAATGAGACATGTGTGCCAAGTCTCATCAACATACCATTGAAATTTGGTAATGTTATGCTCGTTTCACTGAAAATTTAGTCATCATTTTATAAAAAGGTTATAACTTTTTCTAGGGAAATTATATTGAAATTATAAGATTGGGCATTAAAAATTACCCTAAGGTCATGTGCCATATGCTTAGATTATACCAAGATACTTTCACCTTCCCCTCCCCCATTTTGAAAGCGATTATACAAAAAACTAAGGCATGGATAAAAATGAACTTCGGTATGCTGTAGAGTATGAAATTCTACGTCAACACTCATCTTACGATTTTATGATTATTCATTTTATTGTAGTAGCCCGCAGCGTAATGGTTTGTGCGTTCGACTGTCACGTTGGAGGTCTGGGTTCGCTTCCCAGCCTCGTACACCTAATAACTAAAATGTTTTTTTTTTCAGGGCTACTGCCTCTTGCGAGGATTTGACAAGTCCTCCAAGAGTATCACTTGTCACGAATAAGTGCTTCTCGTCTAGCCGTTCGGATTCGGCATAAAATTGTAGGTCCCTTCCATTCCTGTCGACAGGCGCACACAATAATGGTTGCGAGTTGTTAGTCACTAGGCCCTGGTTCTTCACCAGCCTTTGTGCCACCCAATTTATTTTATTTTTATTTTTTTATTTTATAACCATTATTTTCTGACAAATAAAAAGCCTTATCCGCCGAGGGTATTCTGCTCCCCCCGCGTACAAGGGTGGGGCAGGGGTCAAAAAATTAACATATTCCTATGGCTTCAAGTATTCTTAATCTAACGAGATATTCCACGACATCAATCAATTTCTGGTTCCCGATTTATAGGCTAATTTATGAGAAATTTCATGTTAAAACATGGTAAGAAGGCAACCATTATATCTCCGGTCTGTCAGTGTTGCCACCGTGGAAACACTTCTTAAAAGGTTTGACCTACAATATGGCCTTAACGCCCTAACTATAACTTATAGATCGTGACAACCGGAAAAAAAATTTTTGTCTACAACGACTCACCGTTAAGAAAATATTGACATTTCAAAAAACGTAAAATATCAACAAAAAAAAACTCGTTTTTCACTTTAGTATGTATAACTCCTAAGCGATTCATATTTTTAAAAAACACCTGACCGCAAAATTTGTAGATACATTATGTGACCTTTTATAAAAGAAAAATGTTTCTCTTTTTTCTTAAAAACAACCATTTTAAAGATATAATGTTCTGAGAATTAGACAAAAAGTCATAATTTTTGGTTTTTTGCTTTTTTATCTTAAAGGTAGAAATTGTTGATAAATGGTTACTTTAAAGCCTATAATATTCTATACAAAAAAGATTGTAATGGTTTCTTCCATATTATATGGTATTTTAAGGTAAAACTGTCAATAAAGCGGGTTTTTGTATATATACCTAAAAATGTTAGCTTAATCGAAAAATAATATTTAAAAAAAATTATAAATCATGAAACATTTACAATTTTTTCCCACCAGAAATAATTTGTATGATACGATTATTTTAAAAATTTCACCAAAAGTCGGTATTACGTTTTTTTTTGTTGGTATTTACATTTACATGCATTTTTCGGGAAATATTTTAAACTTATTTTGTAGATTTTGTATTCCATAGAAAAATATTAAGGCACTTTCTTATGTACATTTGTGTGTTCTTACTTACTTACTTACTTACTTTTGATGGCGCTCATAGCCCAGGGTGGGCTTTGGCCTCAACTAACAAGCCCCTGCAGCCAGCTCTGTCCCTAACTAGCCGCTTCCAGTTGCGCACACCGAGTGCTTTGATGTCGTCATTCACTTGATTGCGCCACCTGTTACGGGTTCTTCCTCTGCTGCGTACCCCATCGGGGTTGGATTCGAAGACTCGTCGGGCAGGTGCGTTGCTGTCCATACGCTCCACGTGCCCGAGCCATCTCAGCCGCTGTATTTTCAGCTTTTTGACCAGGTCAACGTCGCTGTATAGCCCGTATAGCTCGTCGTTGAATCTTCTCCTCCATACTCCTTCGATACACACCGGACCGAAAATCACACGAAGAATCTTCCTCTCAAAGCACCCTAGCAGATTTTTATCCGAATCTTTCAGTGTCCATGCTTCTGACCCATAAAGCAGGTTCGGGATGATTAGGGTTTTGTATAAAGTCTCCTTGGTTCTCTGAGAGAGGGCCTTACTACTTAAATGCCTTCTTAGACCGAAGAAACAGCGGTTGGCAAGAGTAATTCTTCGCTTGATCTCTGCACTGATGGCATTCTGCGATGTAATAGTGGAGTCCAGGTAGACAAAGTCCTTAACAACTTCGAAGTTATATATGTCCATCGTGATATTTTGCCCGAGTCGACGATGTTGAGATTCCTATCTCGATGACAGCATATACTTCGTCTTGTCCTCATTAACCGCCAATCCCATTCTAGCCGTCTCCGATTCAATGCTCGCAAATGCCCCTGCCACAGCTCACTTCGTTCTGCCGACAATGTCTATGTCATCCGCATATGCAAGCAATTGAACGGACTTTTGATAGATTGTACCGCTGGTGTTGACATGTGCGTTGCGTACAATGGCTTCAAGAACGATGTTGAATAGGTTGCATGATAACGCGTCGCCTTGCCTCAATCCTTTCTCAACATCAAAGGAATCGGTGGTGTTCTTACCAATTTTGACGGAGCAGCGAGATTTCTCCATCGTCGTCCTGCACAGGCGGACGAGTTTGGCAGGGATGCCGAGACTCGACATGGCTCTGTATAATTCGTCCCTTTTCATGCTATCATACGCGACTTTAAAATCGATAAAAAAGTGGTGCGTATCGATCTGGAATTCCCGGGATTTTTCTAAAATCTGTCGGAGTGTGAACATTTGATCGACGTTTGACTTGCCTGGCCTAAAACCGCACTGATAGGGGCCGATCAGATCGTTGAAAAAAGGTTCTAAGCGGTCACACAGGATGGCCGACAAGATTTTATAAGCGACGATTAGGAGACTAATTCCTCTGTAGTTGGTACATTTCAGAACATCTCCCTTTTTATGGATGGGGCACACTATACCGAGGTTCCATTCATCAGGCATACTTTCCTCCGACCAAATTTTGCAGATGAGCTGGTGTATGCTCCTAGCCAATTCATCTCCCGCTGATTTAAATAGTTCGGCTTGTAAGCAATCCGCACCAGCAGCCTTGTACGACTTAAGTTTGGATATCGCCAGCCGCACTTCGGTTAGGTCGGGTGGACGGAACTCTTGTGTGTTCAGTGGCAAAATAGTTGCAAGATATTGCGACTTCAAAAATGGTCTAATTTCGAAAATATAGAATTTTTGAATTTAACAAAATTAAAAAACAAAAAAAAACATGACGATATGAATAATTTATGATTATGAACACATAAATACATTCATAAATATAACAAAGGTAACGTTAATAAGTACAAAAAGTTCCTTCTCACATTTAAGTAGGCCTATAGCTTACGATATATCGAGATGAGGAAAGTTTGTTTTGTCGTTTGACTCGTTTGGGTGCATTTATTTCCAAACCACGTTTGAGGTAGAATAGAGGGTGCGCTATTTTATTTTTGTGATTATTTTTATAGTTTAAATTCGTTTTCACCCCCGGCTACTTTTTCATTTGGATCTTCTTCTTCTCTTGCTGCTTCGTTATTTATAACACATGCCGCCAGAGCCTTGAAGATCTTTTAGTACACCATATCCACATTTTCTGCCTGGCCATTTTGTCGTCATTATTATTTATGTTTTAAATTCCAAACTATATTTCAAAATATTTTTATACTGATAGGTTTCAATTATATTTTTATGTTTGATGTCATAAATTTTCTATATTCAAATAACTTCAAATCGCTCAAAATATTAGAGAGAATAATAATTGTCGCATAAAACTTGCAAAATTCAAAAGAAACCCAAATCATTTTTTAATTTAATTTAACTCATAAATCATTGTTTTTTTTTTCTATATGGTATAATACATAGCAACTTCATATGAGTATATGTATGTACATATGTGCGGCAGATTCCAAGAAAATAAAAAACCTTTATAGAGCTTTATTTTATGGGAATTTTAGCATATAGCACTATAAAATTGTAAAATATATTTTTTGGTCGTATGAACTTGCTTGTGAAAAAATACCCTAAATAAATTCATTTTTGAAGTGAATATTTTGAAAAGTTGATGAAGTGGAGGCCGAACTCGAATTAAAGGGATCTTAAACCTTTGGAAAAGTATGGTTTATTTTCTGCATGGATTTCTGGGCTAAAACAAAAGTATAACAGGGAATTTTAAATGTTACCATATCGCTCATTAAAAAGAACAACGTCATAACTCAAAAAACGTCAAACTTCCGAAATCGCGTTTTAAAGTTCGCATGGCTGTATTTCATAATCATCTTCATTTGTATCTATTTTTTTCTTGGTAGAGCTTTAAATTAAAATTTTATCGCAAAATATGACACTTTTTAAATCTTTATTGGAGTGTTTTCACTTCAAAGGTCCATCCGTAAATGAAAAAAATTCAGTATTTCCAGAAAAAATATTTAAAAGTGACAGTGTATATAACGACAAATGATGCTTCTATAGCCTTCAACTTTTCAGTTCTAGAAATGAAATTTTGGGGTCGGGGTCGAAATTCTGTATGTGGCAAAATACTGTATGCCAAAATACTGTATGTCAAAATTCTGTATGTGTAAAATGCTGCATGCGCAAAATACTCCATGTCAAAATTCTGTATAGCTAAATTCTGGTTGGTCAAAATATTGTATTTCAAAATTCTGTAAAAATGCTGTAAAAGAAATATCGTTTTGATAATGTAAAAAAGTGCGCGCGCACTTAAAATTTTGAATCTTTGAAATACATATTATTTATTAGAGGTTTTATATTGACGTCATAACTTTCTTATTACCACCTGAAACAAAAAAAGATCAAAATGGATAAAGAAGAAAGCTTCAATTGTTAATTAATATGTGTCGGTACCTAGTTGGGAGCCAAGGGAAAAGAAGAGAGAAAAGAAAATTCCAGACTTATTTACTTCTTCTTCGTTCACTTCATTTTCCCTCTAAAATTATTTCTTGAGTTTTTTTCGTCTTTTTTGGTAAATGTCAATTATATTGTATAAAGTTATGATTTGATTGTCAGTAAACACAACACAATTATATTCAAAAACTAGTATTATATTATTGGCAGTATTCATAGACATATTTTAAACTCTTTTGGGGAAAATACATATGTATATATTAAAATGTCAATTGATATTAAAATGTATGAATATTTTGATATGGTGTCGATATGGTACTGAAACTGAAAATATGACCAAGTGCACAAAGTTTAATATGTAATTTTCAGTTCCAGTTTCAGTAGAATCTGAAACTCAAACGAACTCTGTAACCAATTATTTGGTTTTGACATCTTGAAAAATTCATTAAATGTCTCTTGTTGCTTTATCGCTTCATATTATTTTCCTTATTCCTCTGAAATGATGCAAAGAAGAATATCTGCTGCTGTTTTTCCCTTTTTTTAAATTTCTTACCATCTTTTAATAAATTTTTTGAAATTTAAAATGTCAGAAATTGAAATAAAATTGTAGCAGAATCAATTGATAAACTATTGTTTTGCTAAACACAGGTACATAAATGTCTATGAATAAGATCTATGTTTATTTAAAGAATAGAACCAAGATTGTGGGTTAGTAAATCAAGTGTTTAGCAAACAACTACGAATACGCCCCTTATGTGTTTTATTTTTTTTTTTTTAATGAAAAAAAACACAGTATTACAAATACAGTACTTTGCCGTACAGCATTTTACAAAACGGAATTTTGCAAGTCAGTATTTTGTTCATACAGTATTTTGACATATCGAATTTTGTATTAACAGTATAATGACATACAGAATTATGGTCTTACAGTATTTTTACCACACAGAATTTTGTCATACAGAATTTTGAAAAACAAAATGATGACCCGGTCCCGAAATTTTGTCAAAAAATAGTTTATAGAAAATGAGTTTGAACTGTGTCATTAGGTCAAAATTGATGTTTTTTGAGTTATGACGTTGTTCTTTTTAATGAGCGATATTGTTCTATACTAATTTTGGTCTGTTTTAAGTTATTTTTTTTAATAATATTGCCCCTCCAGCTTAATTGCGGGACTAGATCAACCCATCCTTTACGTGTTTTTACTGTCTTGACACAACCTAAACGTTCTAGCTTTTGGTCACACCTTAGGTGAATTACCCTGTAAACGAAGTCTTCTGATCAATTCCATACAACGATGAATAAGTCTAAAAACGAGGTTTTCGTCCAGATGTCACTTGCATTTAATTTATTTTGTATGGAACCAATACTTGTTCAATAAAACCAAAGAAGACACAAATTGTCGACTCCACATCTAACAATTTTTAGCTTTTTTCGTTCTGCAGATTTCACATGACAGATGGGGATGTTTGAAATGTGTGTGTGTGTTCCACTTTTGAATGCTGAATCTTAAAAAAAAAAAAACAATTATCCTCATTGAATATAGCATTCTGTTTTTTGTTAAATTTGGTGACTTTAATAATGATGAGTTTTTTTTTTTTAAGTTTTGTATTTCAGAATTCCATCATAAAATTTACAGTCAATAATCTCTAATGTTTTCTTTATGCACATGAGACACAAAATTCAGAATGAAAATGATAATACCAAAGACACACAACGAATGCATTTAATTAAAAACAGATTAAGAAGAAGAAAAGAAAGGAATATAAAAATCAAATGCTAGAAAAAAATTCCTTGATCCACATTATTTTCTGGTTGTTGTTATGTGCAGCATCATATTGTGTGGAGTAGATAGAGGGTTTTCACTGAAAACTGAAGGAAAAAGTGAAGGATGAAGAAAAACATCTTGGTTTCATTCTTATCAAAAAATGTTTACAAGTTTGGAGAATCCGATAACATTCTCTCCCAGTTCTCGTTATCCTGTCACAGGATCTTTACATTTTTTTTTTGTTTTTGTGTGTCCTTCTTTTCTTTGTTAAATAATCGAATTTTATTTTGTCTTCATGTCATGTGAATTTACCACACACACACACAAATGGCACATACTGACAGGGAGAAAGTTTGAAAAACACTCGGGCGTATGTGGAACTTTTTTTTTTCTTTAGAATATTATTGCAATCAGTAGCTGGAGATGGAGCGAAGGATAAGTTGGAAGCAGAGATTTTAGTTGTGCATAAGAGTGTATTAAAGTGTTAAGAGGTTCTTGGAGAATTTTATTTAACTTACAAATTTTAATAAGGACACAAAAAAAAAGAAATCTCCAAAACAAAGTGATTTGTTGTTGGTACAAGAAAGTTTTAAGATTGGTATGGATTATTGCGACGATATATATGTGATGATTAACAATATCGAGTTTTAGACATGATAAAGTGGAGTTAAATAGATCGAAACAGTAGATTATTACCCCTTCGCAGAATAAGAGTAAGTAATTAACTTCGTTAGACCCATAGGAGTTGCAGTTTGTAGCAGGAAAATAGATGAAGATTTCTTTTTGAGAAACTTAAACGCAAGGAGTTGGATACAGAGAATCTGAGGGAAAATAATGAAAAAGTCGGATTGGCATCACTCATGAAGCCAAAATAACACTTTAGTTGTTATTGTTTCATTCAAAATAAATGTTAGTATTGTTATTTGCAGCGTGACTGTATTATATAAACTTTATATAAAAATCCTAAATCAATTTTTGTGTTATTGAAAAACATAATGGCCCTATACTATGTAATAAACGAATTTGGAGAAGAATCCAACCTAAATTCGATTTTTTTGTATTGGATAAACTCGAGCTTAGACTTAATACGACTCTAAATTAGTTTATTACTTAAGTCCAGTATATATTTCAAAAACGACTAGGATGATTTTGTTGACAATTGGCCCTTTGAATCAAACGTATGTAAAAGGAAGACATGAACCACTACAACCGACTTCTACCGATGTCGGCCGTTAATAACCGATCAACCGACAAATCCGAACTAGTTTGGATTTTACGTCCGTTTATCAGTTTTTTCTTGCCAGAATAAAATTGAATTAAATTAAAAACTAAAATAAGATAAAATTAATAGTGAATAGCTACATATGTAATTTATTGTGTTTATAATAGAGCCACGTTTACTTTTTACGTTTCACACTCCCACTGGCACCCTTTAAAATCGGCGTTGTTAAAAACAGGCATCGGACGAGAACAGCAGTAGTATATGCAGACTAACGTCCGAGACATTCGTCCGTATAGGTCCGATCCGAAATCGGCCGGTTAATCGGTTTCAGTGTACTGTTCAGTGTGAACTGCTAGACCAGATATACAAATGATATCTATTATCACAAAAACAAAATACAAATTATTTCCATCCCTTGAAGGTCTCATTCCATAAATAAAAAGAGAATGCATTTCCATGAAATGAAAAATTTAATATGTTGCTCGCCAAAAATCTCGTCAATGTTAATCCCAACGCTCAGTCCTTAGTAACACAACTTGCGCATTAAGCTTAAAACCCTTGTGTCGGTGGTTCAAAGTTTCGATAAGTGATATAATCGTGTATACCAAATGTTCCGAGCCGTCCCGTACCATTCAACCATTGATATCCGTTTTCGTTTCTATCTCTCCTGTTCCACTGTAATGAGTTTTTACGGCTCGTCCTCGTGGAGCAAAATTGCACACAACAAATTCTTTTCCATACGAGACGTTGCACAGTGGAAAATGATAGAACAACAGCAGATCATAAATGATTTTTACTAATGTCGTAACTGATATTATATTTTAATTAAGCATCCATAAACAATTTTGTTTGAAGCCCTTTTGTTTAATATTTGTTTGCATGTTCAATTCAAACCCTTCCGTTCAACACATTAAAAATCAAATTTCTATAAAACTTTTTAGGAATTGTTATAAGGTATTATACATTTTTGAAAAGCTTATTTTGTGAAGATCAAAGAAAAATTTAAGGTTTTTAATTATTCTATTCGGTTGGTCTAAGAAATAAGAGAAAACAAAATATATTTCAAGTTCACCGAAACTTTTGGAAGTCACCCATGCTTCCCCACGCTTTATATTTAATTTTGATTTGTAAGTTAGGGTTGCATTTAAAATAATTTGAAAGAATTAGGTGCGATAACTTGCGATTTCGGAAGTTATCGCGAAAATAGTGATAAAAGTCAGAAAATGAAAACCGCCATTCAAGCGTTTGAATTCACTGAAAATGAAACTAAAGTACAAATATTTGATTGTGTTTTATTAGGCTCTTTTGGTCTTTTTGATTTTGGAATGCGAATAACAAATATAATAATAATAAGATAACAAAAGTACCTGATAATCTGTGATAACCTTTATGTCATTTCTCGTTTAATTGAATAGTTTTTTCTGTTTATTTCGTACCTATATTTGTTAATTTATTTTCAATTTTTGTGTCAGTGCCGTCGGGTTGATGCAATTATGGGAATTATTTAAGATATATAGTATGATTTAATACAAAAGAATAAATAAAATAAACCCCTGAAGAAGTAAGGAATACTTACGAAACGTTGGGTATAAGAATGGAATAAGTGTTTTTATTCGCATTCCAAAATCAAAAAGACCAAAAGAGCCTAATAAAACACAATCAAATAATTAACTAAAAAAATTGGTCAAACACACACAACAACATAAAGTACAAATAATTCACTGCGTAGATTCCAATTATAGGTTTGAGTACACATGTACTAAGTTAGGTATTAAGTCAATCGCTTGGGCAATCAAAATATCCGACCAATCGAAGCTTGATTAGAACAGAAAGTCCTTAAAAAAAATAACAATTCTTACCCTCATGAAATTTGGTGAAAACGTTACATTTGCCATAAGAATTAAGAATCAAAAGAGTCTATACAAATACATTGTAGGGAAGGGTGTTTTTTTGAGGGGGAGGGGGGAGGGAGATTATTATGCATCAAAAGGAAAAAATGACTGGTATAATCTAAGCATATGGCACATGATTCCAAGGTACTTTTTAATGGATTAATAAGTATGACTATATGTTTTTTCATTACGATAGGGAAATATTGCCGAACACCCTTTAAATTTTAAAATAATGGTACGTTGATAAAACTTGGTATAAGTTTTCCATTTGATATGAAACCCAAATATAAGAAGAGTCCATCAAAATATCTCTGGTAAGATGGTGCTTTTTTTAGGGGAAGTGAAAAGTGTGGGACTATAACATAAAACTTCTGAGTAAAAATACTAATCGCATGAAAATAGGTACCTAATAATAAAAATAACATGCGAGTCAAGAATCAAAAGAGCCTTTAAAAATATTTAGTAATGAAGGGTGTTTCTTGAGGGTTAGAGAGAATTTGGAATTCTTAACTGAAATTTTAGTTTGGCATGTTTGAGTTATATGGTACATGGTTTAAAGGTTTTTCTTATCGCTGAATATAAAAGGAGTAAAATTGAGATGTTATATATAACAACATTACAAAATGCACATTCCTTTTTATGTGAAGATGACGTTATTTTCCATAAAACAGGTGAAATATACCCACTTTATCTAACCCTAAAAAAAAAAAAACACGCTTCTCCACTAAGTTTAACAAATAATTTAAAGTAGGTATATTCCTATCGGTCAACTTTCTGAAGATGCCAGAAAATTCCCTCGATCAGCTACAAAAGAGGATGTATTTCATACCCTTTTGTACACTTCTGATCCATATATCATCAGCATTGGAAGAGTTTGCAACAAAAATCTGCAGGAACTTGATGACGAAGATGGTACTGCAGCTTTTGAAAGTCAATGCACTTATTTCAGAAGTATAATATGAATCTTGTTAGTGTAGCAAAAATCATAATATAAATATATACAGGGTGTCCCGTAAGTAATGGATAACCCTAAAATGCCGCATAGTAGACTTTATGACCGTCCTGAAAACTGATAAAAAAAAGTTCTATCCCAACCACAAGAAAAGTTATATGCATTTATTTGTTCAGTGCATTATTTTTTTTCTTACTTTACATTTTTGAATACCACGACTACAAGTGAATGAGTTCCATCATTTTTTTTTTGCAGGAATATTTTACATTACTTGTGCCAACACATAAGTAGAAGAAAAATATTATAACTGTTGGACTTCTTAGAGAAAAAAATTATTTAACATTGAATTTCAATGCAAAATGTGAAAACAAATAATTTTTGAAAAAGTTAAATCGCTGGTATAAAAAAAAATGCATGAATACCTGAGTGGCCAACTATTTTAAAAATATGCGCGTTAAATGCAGATTTCAAAATGGTATTACTTATTATTATATCTAGAGTCAATAGCAAGTTATTGGTAAAAATCTGCAATACTAGAGTAAATTTAGCAAAAACAAAAGTTTTCAAAATTAGCACAGTAAACGTGAAAATAATACCAAGCGTTGAACATAGCAGATTTTTGATTTATTGGCTGTTTCTACGATGTTGTCCTAATGATAAATCCAAGCTTTCAACTTCTAGGGCCGAATGCATTATTGATAAAAATGTCAAAAAAGTGCAAAAAACGGTTACATTTTCGAGCTTGTTTTGAATTTTACCTGTTCTATTGGGCTTTAACAAACCCATCAAATATTTTGTTGGTTGCTATTTTTTATTTGTTATTTTCTCCAAACAAAAAGTCTTCTGATTCAATTTTAATTGTGCTTTTTGAATAGTCAATTGTAAGATCCTGAGAAAGTGAGAACGCATAAAAACGTAAGTTTTTTAAATTTTGAATTAAAGTTTTTGTAATTTGATCTTAATTCATAAGATTAAGACCACGACGAACACTTATTTATATCGTTTTTATTGTTCATTCTTCAGAAAAATTAACGGTCTAAATAGCTGTTTTCCTGAACCTGCTTTTTGATAATTAAGACGTTTGATTGAACTTTTTCGATGCCACGTATTCTGTATTCTGCACAAGAATATGCAAACATGCATTTCAATTATGGAGAGTGCAGAGGCAACGCAAACGAAGCTGCGACTCTGTATAGGGAAAGGTACCCTAACGCACGTCACCCGGATAATCGAGTGTTTATTAGAGTCCATAGCTGTTTCTCGGAAGGAAGGCTGCCTGGTAGTGGTGTTGGTGGTAGTGGTGTTGGTGGTGCTGGCGTGGGACGACCCCCTCGAGGACATACCGAAGACTTAGTGCTTGCGGAACTTGACCGAGATCCTACAGTATCAATCCGAGCAATAGCACGACGCACTGGGATCGGAAAGACAACTGCGCATAATGTGCTAATTAAATATAAATATAATCCCTTTCACCTAACACGGGTGCAAACTCTCCAGCCGCAAGATTTTGAAACGAGAATGAGTTTTTATCGACAAATGATAATGAAAATTGAAGAAGATCCGCAGTTTTTTGACAAAATTCTTTGGAGCGATGAGTCGACATTTAAAAGAGATGGCTACACTAATCTCCATAATCTCCACTTCTGGGCACTACAAAACCCAAACATCATGAGGGAAGACAGGTCCCAGTACCAATTCAAAATAAACTATTGGACTGGGATTCTCAATGGGAAAATAATTGGACCCTTTGAGTTGCCGGGGATTTTAACTGGCCAAGGTTATTTGGAGTTCCTCCAAAATGATCTCCCAACCTTGCTGGAAGAAGTGCCTCAAGAACTAAAGGAATCCCATTGGCTTCAAAATGATGGTTGTCCAGTACACTATGCTATGCCTGTGCGGGCATATTTAAATGCCAGATATCCAGGCAGATGGATAGGACGTCTGGGACCAATTTTATGGCCACCCCGTTCACCAGACCTAAATCCACTTGATTGTTTTTATTGGGGATGCATTAAGGAAATCGTATACAGCAAGCCGATCAGGTCTTTAGAGGAGCTAAGAAATCGTGTGGAGGCAGCTGCATTACAAATTTCTGAGCAAAACCTTGCACGTTCACTAAGACGTTCATTTATTCGGAGGTGCAGAACCTGTATAAGAGTGGGTGGAAAACAGTTTGAGCATTTGCTTTAAATAAAAAAAAATTAAAAAATTATCTATTTTTATTTTTGTTTTCTAACTAAGTGATCATGTGATTAAAAGCTGGCTCAAAAACTTTTTGTTTAGAGAAAATAACAAATAAAAAATAGCAACCAACAAAATATTTGATGGGTTTGTTAAAGCCCAATAGAACAGGTAAAATTCAAAACAAGCTCGAAAATGTAACCGTTTTTTGCACTTTTTTGACATTTTTATCAATAATGCATTCGGCCCTAGAAGTTGAAAGCTTGGATTTATCATTAGGACAACATCGTAGAAACAGCCAATAAATCAAAGATCTGCTATGTTCAACGCTTGGTATTATTTTCACGTTTACTGTGCTAGTTTTGAAAACTTTTGTTATTGCTAAATTTACTCTAGTATTGCAGATTTTTACCAATAACTTGCTTTTGACTCTAGATATAATAATAAGTAATACCATTTTGAAATCTGCATTTAACGCGCATATTTTTAAAATAGTTGGCCACTCAGGTATTTATGCATTTTTTTTATACCAGCTATGATTTAACTTTTTCAAAAATTATTTGTTTTCACATTTTGCATTGAAATTCAATGTTAAATAATTTTTTTCTCTAAGAAGTCCAACAGTTATAATAATTTTCTTCTATTTATGTGTTCACACAAGTAATGTAAAATATTCCTGCAAAAAAAAAATGATGGAACTCATTCACTTGTAGTCGTGGTATTCAAAAATGTAAAGTAAGAAAAAAAATAATGCACTGAACAAAAAAATGCATATAACTTTTCTTGTGGTTGGGATAGAACTTTTTTTTATCAGTTTTCAGGACGGTCATAAAGTCTACTATGCGGCATTTCAGGGTTATCCATTACTTACGGGACACCCTGTATAATGTGTACCTACATATATAATTCTAAAAAAAAATCCTGACAACTATTGAAGTTATAAAATTTTTATATTTGTATTACTTTTTATATAATTTTAAGTTATTTTCACATACTTTTGGTGTTATATTGTTGAATTTTTTTTTTTATTACCATTTTATTTTTTTGTTAATTTTTTAATAATTTTAAGTTATTTTCCCACCATTACTTTAGTAATATTTGAAGTTTAAAATGTAGAAAATGTCAGTTTTGAAGTTTTGACATTAATTTTTTTTTTTAATCTTGTATTATCATTATTATTTTCAATAAAACCATTTAATTAGAAGCTTTATATACTACTCTTCATTTATGCAAAATTTCAACACTCTATCTTTAATAACAAAAAAGTTATCGATTTTTGATCCGGAACAGGTCTTTATTTTCCACTGTGCGTCGTCCATATAAGTACAACAAACCGGTGTGATAAACTAAATTTAAAAAAAAAGAAACAGAATTAAAATTAGAACTAAAGTAAAATAAATTAAAAGAAAACAAGTGAAAAAAATAAAGTAATTAATAATAAATCACAAAACCAAAAAAAGGAAGAAAAAAAAAAAAAAAAAAAAAACAAAAGAAGGTACGCGACAATTCTTTTTTGGTTAGAAAAATTTAACCTTTTTACTTGCGATATACGTAGTATAGGGCAAGTTTGAGATTCGTGCAAAAAAAAAAGTCGAGATAATAATTTTCCCCAACATTACGATGATAGAGAACGCGAAAAAGGGGGTCTCGCAATTCTGTCTGCCTGTCTGTCTGTCCGTCTGTCTGTCTGTGACTCGACCTGCAGCCTAAACGGCTGAAGCGATTTTTTTCAAAATTTGGACTTATGGTTCTTATGGAATTTTTTTTTAGCCCAACAACTAACGGTACCTGTCATACAACCAATATACACAAATTGATTTATTTCAAAAACGGCTCTAACGATTTTCAAAAAAAAATTATGAGGTACTAAAATTACTAAAGTAAATACTGTGGTAGAAAAAAAATATTTTGTATAACGGTTATTAACGGTACCTGTCATACAACCGATTTTTTGGTTTTCAAATTTCTCGTTAACTGCAACACCGATTTCAACCAAAATTTGTATACAAATGGCCGTTTACAATTTTAACAATATTGCATATAAACATTTTCGAAAAAATAATTTTTGGATTTTTAAAAATATATTGAAATTTTTTTTTTTGAAAATTCAATATCTTGAAAACGGTATTTTATTAAATATTAAATACTTGAAGTTGGCATACCAAATTTTATTTTGGAAATGTTCAAGAATTTTTATATATAAAAAATTAATTTAAAAAAACCGCTCTAACGATTTTTGAATTTTTTTTTTACAAATTCATATTTATTTAACAAATCAGATGGCATACTTTTTTTGAGCTCTGTTTTATCTATTAAAATAACTTATTTATCATAATTCATAGTAACCATTTATATTTAAATTGTTTTAAAATTTTTTTTTAATGATGTCATAATGTTATGGAACCAATAAATGTGTACATTGACTATTTCAAGCTAGATTAAAGTTTTTAGCTACGAGAGCATAGGAAACCGAATCAGAGTTCTCGATCAGAGCTCGGTGGAGGAAAAATATCTGTCCTGTCGACCAGAGATACGAGGTTCCCTTATCAATCACGATTAAAGCAAATAAAATTGTTCGGTCACAGTCCATAGGCCACCAAAAATTCTTTTTTTTAAGGACTCTAAAGAGGGAATCAAGTTGTCCGTCAGAGATAACGGGATTGCTCACGGTTGAAAACTCCAGACAGAAAAAGTTGTCTCGTGGAAGATCCGGAATTCCAACCAGATAAAAATCCCAATTAGGTAAGATCCCCATCAAAAGAAATAAGTCGCATCTAAATTAAAGAAATTTTTCTCTATTAGGAATTAATCCGGGAACAGAAATCCTAAATCAAGTTATCCCGAAAGAGATATCAATATTTTGTGGGTATTCGGAGTTCTGAGAAAAGGAAGAAGAAGAAGAGAGTTGTCCCAAAAGCATCAAAAGTTCTAGACAACAAATTTTTCTTAAACGCGGTCTCAATAGCGTTTAATTCAGCCAGAGTGTTGCTGTCCTGAAGAGGCACCGCCATCGGTGAATCCCTGAAGAGAAAATCTTTTTAAGGGTTCATAGGAGACTTGATTCTGCAGGATGCAAGAAATAAACCAAAGTTGAATTAGGTGTAAGAGACACCAACTCATCTGTCCCAAATCGGTAAGAATTAAGACCTGTTAAATAAAAATAAGGTAGAGTCTTATCCAAAATTCCATCCCTTAGGGACTTATCCGATAGGAGGATTCATCGATTTGTGAACAAATCTAAGTAGCATCTTCGACCGCTCTTTGAACCATCAGGTGGCATCAACGTGGAAGGATCTATTCGGAGGTATAAATTCATTTCTGTGATTAATTCCAAACAAATCCCGAGTGAAACCAAATAATTTCAGTGAAAACTTAAAGCTAAAAAGTTAAAATAAGAATCTGAAAAAGAAAGGAAAGTTAGTGCAATAAAAAAAAAGAGGAATTAATAAGAACCTAAAAAAGAAAAGAAAGTTAGTGTGAAAAAAAAGGAATTACTAAGAACCTGAAAAAGAAAAAAAAGAAAGCTAGATTACATACAAGAAAGGGCCTATGAAAAATTAAAGAAAAGAACTAATACCAACTAATATTTTGGTATAAAAACTACCAATAACGTTTATTAACGGTACCTGTCTTAGAACCGATTTTTTTGGTTTTCAAATTCCTCATTAACGAAATAACGGATTTCAAGCAAATTTTATAGAGGTCCTTCATAATTTTATTTCACAATTTCTCATATACAAATTTTCAAAAAAAACTAATTTTGGATTTTTTAAAATCTATTAAATTCTTTTGTTGGAAAATTTAATATCTTGAAAAGGGGTTTTTGAATATATTTTTTTTAATTTTGTGAAGAATTGTATATTATTAAATATTAAAGGTAGGCATACCTAATTTTATTTTTAAAAATGTGCAAAAAATGTTTTATATGTAAAAAATAAATTTTTAAGAAGTTCTACCGCTCGCTTTATCGATTTTTGAACATTTTTTTTTTTTTCATAAATTTATATTCATCTATTTATTTGGGACCCAGCTATTTTTTGTTTTTAACTATTAGAAAAAATTATAAAAAATTATACAAGAATTTATATTTAAACTTTTTATATATTTACCACTAACATTTTAATTTTTTACGACCATAATTTCCATCTGCGTTAAAGTTGTTAGCCACGAGATCAAGTTTGTGCAATCCAGTCGTGCAGTTTATTTTGTTAAGCTCAAATTACTATAGCTCAGGAATTTAAGTAATTGGAAGAAATTATTTTCATGCTTATTTTGTATATACTTATGTCGCATTTTGGTGTGCTATATCCTTATTATCGTATTGTGGACTTACTATGTCCCACCGAGATGGGACACAAGTCCACTATGGACATTATGTTTTATGAACATATATCCCCTGTCCTGCACCCCAAAAAATATTTTTCTTTTACATTTTATTGAGTTCACATGACTTCAACGACTTCTTATAACGCTCTTATAATATAAAATAATGAACAATACTTCAAAACCAAGTTAATATTTACGATCACAGTGTTTTCATCGTCCAAAGGACAAAACAAAAAATGTTCCCATTGTCAGGGACAAAACAAAAACTACAAAATAAAAAATAACTACAAATCAGATATGCTCAGACTCAGACCAAAACACACAAGGACCAAACAAATTTCAATTGAATTGTGCACCCAACCCGATGCATATTATGCTTATTTACAACAGACAAAAAAATAACAACAACAGAATTAGTTTCGTCTGGTAGCCACAAAACATCACAAGCGAATTGCCACCAATTATATTCGTCTGAATGGTTAGAAAGCACACTCATCAGAGATGGCCAAAAACGAAAAAAAAGTGGAGCTACTCGTACATAATGTGGGCATAGATAAAATATTTTAAGTTCATGACATGCGTCGCAGGTAATTGCTCTTATGATATCGTGCTGATTTGTATTCTAGAGTGATGATTTATTAGCCCTTCCACTGACCATAACTAAGCAATTGTGAAAATTCCCATCGATCCGAAATCAGCACAACTTGTTACACATGGTCATGTGTGGCAAAAATCAGTTTTTAGCAAATAACTTTTGTACGGTAAATGCTATCATTCATCAAGAGTGCGTGTCACGCAGCACTCAAAACCGAAAGTCCATAGAAAGAGACATTCATGAGACTAGCTCTCGGAGTGTTATACCGTAGAAGCTTCCAAAGATTCACTCTCAAGAGTTTTCTTAAGTGAATTGATTCAATCGCAGTTTGTCCGTGTATGGGCCGCTTAATTCCTAATGTTCTGTTTTTTCCTAGGGGTTATTTTCTCCTACATATCTACTCCCTGGACCCTCTTCTTCCACGACAACGATGTCACTTTCTGTGAAATTGAATGTGAATTAATTCACAATGAAATTATTCAGAGGAAGAAAAAACACTTTTTGGCGCCACCATCTGCAGCATAATTCCACTTGAAACAAAGAACTAAACCAATCTATGGCCTCATCATCTTAATGTGGTCGTTTTTAATTCGTATGAACAAGTTATTACCTCTTGGAACTATACAACTCTTGCGTTCAATTCCAGACTAACCATCATTATAGCCCACTGTCATCAACAACCATCCCTTGTCTCCAGTGCCAGAATCTTTATAAAAGATATGAGCTTTCAAAAATATATACTGAACTGAAAGCCAAAAACCTGCTTATCCAACAATTTTTCTGTCTTTTGATAAAAAAAAAAAACAACAAAAAATAAATTGGTCAATTCAGTTTTAATGCCAAAAAGAAAATACTCTCTCGCAAAAAGGTGTCGAGTTTATGACAACGAATTCAATATAAGAGGCTATCAAAATATGACATTCCTCAATGTGGGTGAATTAAAACACCTCAGATGTGCCAACAAGAGTACACCACTGCGTCAATATGTCGGATAAATAAACAATTTTTATCGCATTTTAACAGCCTGGCCAAAATGATCTAGTGGCCATGTGGTGGTCACTTAGGCATCGCTTCATACACCATTGCGAGAAGAGAAAAGAGACTTTATGATTTAAATGGCACACAGCAGCCGGACTCACGCAAAAGGGGTTGAAGGTTTTAATGCAGAGAGGCCAATAAAAAATCTATTTGTATTTGTTGACAGGTTTTTCTTTTTAGTGGCGGGCGTGGAGCGGCTGTGTTCACTGTGGGTTATTTTACTGCTCCAACCATCACCCTGTCTTCAGTCTACTTAATTAAATGTTGATTTTTAGTTTTATTCCCTGTGATGGCCGCTGGAGTGAAGGTGACTTTTTGCCAATAATTTGTAATCGAAGGACATTAAGACGACAGCTAACTGTCAATTGGAGAGACATTGAGAATTTTTATCGCGCACTCTAGACAACTTCTATAATGTGTTTTTTTGTTTGCTTCTTAGCTTAACAATATTTTCATTTTTTTATTTCTTTGTTTTCGAGGTTAAATCGGGTTTATTGGAAAATTAAACTAAATATAATAATAATTAATGTGGTAGGCAAATTAAATTATGCAGTGTTTCCGGTAAGGAAAGCCTGGAATGTTTTATATAGTAACTTTATGATTATTCAAAAAACTGAAGAAAGGATGTGTGCATTTTTAAGTTCATTGTATTTTTATTTGCTTGGGTACTAGGTACTATTTGCTACGGGTACTTCTAATTTTTGTTTGTCAGGTATTCAATATGGGTTTCGTGGATCTTGTAGAATTTTCCTATCCTATTTTTTTTTTTTTAATGGCTGTTTTTTATGTAAAAAACACTTCTTTTTTTTAAGTCAACAAAAGATCAAGAAATTCGCGTATCAAGCGTCGTTTCACCAACTTAAAAGGATTTCTTTTGACTCACTAGTAACTGCCCCTTAAAATTTCAAAATATGCCTTTTTTTAATTTGATTAATGACTGAAAACCCCCCAAAAATATGTTGATTTTTAAGCTTTCCTACACTGAACCAAATCAGGATTTTGTTTGGGGGGGGCTCAGTCTCAATTTTGGTGAATTTTTTTTAAGATATCACAAAATAGCAAACAAAATTAAAGCCTTTCGTATTATCAACCACCAGAAGTTAAATTTCAAAGAAAAAAAAAAAAATCAAAAGGAAAAACACGCAAAATACTCCCTATAGTTATGAAATGAATTTTACCTTTCTTTCTTTGTAAACAAATATTTTTTGTAAAAACCACTTTGTACAAAAATGCACTTTATGGACTTGATTTAAACAACGTCAACGGTAATAGGGGTATAGGTGAAAAGTGTATTCACATTTTAATATATAAAATGTCCGTATTTTCTTTAAATAAGCTCATAGCCAAGGTACTGTTTATTGCACATAAACTGAAAGTACACCAACTGACAACATACACAACCAAAAACCCGCGTATAACGTAACTTTTATAAGACCTATATGTTTTTTAATGCATTTATTAAGTCTGTTCCTTTCCTTTGAGTTTCTGTGATTTTTAGTCCAAAGTCCTGTCAAGTTCATATAATAAAAATGAAATTGACAGAACTTGGGAACAAAATGCGCAGAAAATCACAGAAATTTAGAGTTAAGGAACAGACATTAATATAGTTTAAAGTACCAGAAGCAGTAGCTATACAAATTCAATAAAAAAAAGGTAACATTTTTCAAGGGAATTCTCATTATACAAATTATTATTTGGGCGTTTTCGTAGTGGTTTCGCTAAACTCATGTTTTACTTAAGTACAGTTTAAATAAGATCAATTATAAAAATTTATTTCAATTCGATTTCTGTACTTATCAAATTAGAAGTTTATTAAATTATTGAACGCCAAAAATAGTGAGTTGACAAAAACTAAAATAAATGTTTAGGTTATCTTTTAAGTTTTAACTAATCATAATAGTGTAAAACGACAATGAATACGGTCCAATTAAGTTTAAAAAAAAAGAGTTTGAGAAGATTATCTACCTCTTATACAAGTTAAAGGCATTTTTTCGAAATGTCATCAATTGACTACAGCTTTCTTATAATGCCTTATGTCGTAGAATTAGAAATAACATTCGGCAAAAAAAGTATACAGTTTACAGATATTTAAAAATATTTTTTGAATATTTGATACGTTGACTAAGCGCGAAGATACTGGTTAAAGTATAACTAAAGCATTTGACCACTAAAAAGCAATAAAAAAGGGAAGATATCAAGGGAATTTATTATGTTAATTACTGCACTGCATTCGTTATTTCATTCCGGCTTTTTTTTAAATGAGAAAAGTAGGAACAAATTAAATGTGTGAAATCATTTTGCGAAATTTGGCTGATTGCAAGGGAATAAAATGTCCGTTTGTTTGGGTTTCAATATTACGTGTGGTATCAGGCGCGAACGCAGGAAAAAATGTCGGGGGGGGGGGTTTACACTGAAAACTCAAAATTAAGAGTGAAATTGTATGGCGAGGAAGTTAAATTTATACAATTCGGGGGGAGTTTGAACCCCCAAACCCCCCCCTTGCGTTCGCGCCTGTGTGGTATGAACTAATGATTTCAATACAACATCCATGTCTATAGATTTTTTTTTTAAATTAAAATTGAAAATACTGCTAAAGTTCAAAATTAACAACAATAAAATTTTAACTTAAAATAATAAAAGAACTTTTTTCGATGATATATGAAATCTTAGCACAGTACACCATATTGCTTGAGGGAGCTCAAGCCCCTTAACCCACCCCCCCCCCCCCTGCGTACGCCCTGGTCAAATTGACGGAAATATTTTGTTAACTTTTGAAGAATAATTTATTCAAATCGACATTATTTCATGAAACTTTTCGTGGTATTGAATATTAAATATTCAAAAACACAAACATTTCTTCAACTGCTAATAGATTTAGTATTTTATTCAACCGAACTAATTTTTTTCATTTTGACAATCAGAAATCGTTGACTGACTCAAATCTCCGATAGGTAATAACTGATTTCTTCATGTTGACATAATTTATCAACTTGAAGAATATTCCTCAATATGTTAGCGATAACTTATGTGCCTACAAATATGAAAGCTTTTACAAACCAAATAATTACTGCAAACTAACGGATTTTCCCCAGATTTTCCTTCAAATTGAATAAATTTATTCAAATGTCGGAATGTGTTTTATTCAAATTGATGAAATTCAAATCAAACCGAAAAATTTGCATAATTATTCGCATTTTTCGTTCCATTTTCTTCAAATTGAAGAAAGTTTTTCAAATAGAGGAAAATGTTTTCTTCAGATTAAAGAAATTATTCAATTTGAAGAAGATTGTCCAATATTTTGCCGTTAACTGTTAATTAAGTGATAAGTTTTAGTTTTTTTAGTGAAATGGTGCCGAAAAGTTCGATCGCGTCTTGGAAAATTTAAAATTAATACATAAATAAATACGGATAAAAATACAAAACTTTTGGAAGTTAATACCTCAAATAAACATGTAAGTAATTGAATAAATCCATTTTCAATGATAATATGAATCCAACAAAAGAAAAACAAACAATTAAAATCCTTGTGTGCATGAAAACAAGAGCTTTTTTTTATTTATGTTATCGAAAATGTTGTAACATCTCAATGAATTAAATTTTCTTAAAATTGTCAATATAAATACTTGAATAATATGTGCATTTAATTAAATATATTGCTCTACCTTTAAGGAGAAGATTGTTTTTCTTTAACCTAACTATTTTAACATTACACAATTTGAACATGTTTGTTGTATGTCATTCACCGTTTCTTGCAGATAAAAAAAACAGAATGACGCGACGCGACGGTTGGAATTGCTAAACAAATAGCAGATAAAATTGTGAACATTTTTAAGACGGAGTATTTGGTAAGAAAACCATTAAAATACACTTTTGGCTATAAATGTTTAGATATATACTACCACATTTTTAGGGGTTATTATACCAAACAAAGCGGTAAAAAGCCTCAGGGGAAGATCTATGATAAATTTTACAAAAAAAGATCTTACTAAGCCTTATCTCCAGGACCACCGGACAAACGAATTTTTAACCATGGTAAGAGAGATTATATTCCAAACAGAATTTTGTCCTCATGATGTGGTCAATTTAGATGAACCAGAATCCGATGTTTCCGGGCACATTGAAGAAATTATAAGGAACAATTGTACTTGGGCAGAAATGGAAAGGCATTGGGATTCTTCAAAAAACCTTACACTAGTTGAGATTACAAAAGCTAAATCAACAGTGGATATCCTAGCCAAATGGATGCAATATAAGAATCCGCTGGGCTTTAAATTGGTAAGTTTATTTAAATTGTATTTTTTAAGAGCTAAAACAAGAAACAATGCAATAACATTTTCGCGTTTCGAGGCGTTGTAACCTTAAGCATTGCAGTCTCTAAAATGCCTCGATGAGTACGACTGATAATAATGCACTTATTTAATTTCTTTCAGATCAATATGGATTTCAAACACCTATATCCTAAAGCTGAGAGTTTATTATTTTTTACGAAACTCTTTATTTCTGAACACAACATTTTTCAACTTTCAACTCAATTTTCTTGGAAAAAATATATGAAAAATACAATTATTTTATGATAGTTTAAATTATATATGCTAGGGCTTAATAAAGAATAAACAAAAGTGTTAGGGATAATCCCACAGTTTTTTGATTGCACGCAAAAGGTAGAGCAGGGCAGAGCAGTTAAAAATAAAAAAAGGTGTTTTTTTATATGGGGCTTTCCTTATACCTGTTGGTTTCATATAAATAAAAAGCAAACAATTTGTATTGTTCTTTAAAATTGTATTGCCTTGTTTTTGTTGTATATTGCTTTATTTTGTATGACCTTCAAGGATTAGTAATGCCTTATTAGAATTTTTAGACTCTTACTTAAAACTATATTGGGGCATATTCAAGTCATTTTAGAACTGGGTCTAAGTTAAACATAGCTTTGGTTGAATTTTCGGACGTTGATTCTATTTTTTTAAGGTTATCATTTCAAAATATTTGAAGCTATTTCTGTAGTATACCAAGTTAATTATCATATAAAAATATAAAACCAACAAATTGTAATTAAAATAGGTCTGTATTCATTGAGCCAAAATTGTCTTAAACTGTAGTTTAGTTAAACCTGGGTCTATCTGCGACTATGAATATGCCCCATTATGTATACATAAACGATTAACAAAATAATAAGTATCGAGTAATTGTGCATTTGTGCAACTTGATGACAATCAATAACATACATGTATATACAGTGGTGTCACAAACATTCCGGATTTTTTTGGTCAACTGCATTGAGTGTTGGTTTGTGAGATAAAAATGAACAAATCATATGTTTGTAGTTTTTCGCCATTTTTATTAAACAATTGTAACATTTTAAACAAAAAAAAAATGGTAAATTATCCATTAAAACAAAAAATAATAGTCAAAAATTAAAGTTAATTCAGAATTTTAATGTGACAAACTAACCGGATTTTATCTTGTACAATTAATTATTATTTTGTATTTAATATTTTGTCCAGTAACCCCTATTTTTTATCACAGCTCGACATCGACAAGGCATTGACTGAATTAAATTTTCGAAAATAGAAGCAGGAATATTCTTCCATTCATTTTTCAAGGCTGCAAAAAGAAAAGTTGTTGACGTTTGCTTTTTTGTACCAACCCGCCTTTTTAAAATGGCCCACAAGTTTTCAATTGGGTTTAGATCGGGTGATTGAGACGGCCATTCTAAAACACGAATATTTTTAGTCGCAAACCACTCTTTTAGCCGCTTTGAAGAATGTTTGGGGTCATTATCCTGCTAAAAAACCCAACGCAAAGGCATTTCTTCCTCTGCATATGGAAGCATTACTGACTCCAAAATGTCCTTATATTGAAAACGGTCCATAATTCCTGTGATTTGGTGTATTAGACCGCAGTCTGCGCTTGGAAAACAGCCCCAAACCATCACCGAGGCTCCACCGTGCTTAACTGTAGGGAGTACATTTGCAGGCTTTAATCGCGTACCTTTTTAGCGCCTAACTGTCCTTGCACCATCGGAGTAAAATAAGTTGAATTTGCTTTCATCACTGAAAAGCACGCTCCTCCATTTGCTTAAAGACCAGTTAAGATGATTTTTTGCAAATTCAACCCTGAGTTAAATATTTTGATTAGGAATTGAAAGTCTTTTCCAAACACCTTTCATGGCTTACCTTTTTCTACAATGTTTAGTAGTAAGAAGAGGTTTCTTCGGTGGTCGAAATGCAAATAGACCGAAATCTCTTAAACGCTTCCTTACAGAACTTGGCCCTATAGGTAGATTTAGTTCATCACAAATTATCTTTGAAGTTGCAAAAGGGTCTTTTAGCACAAAATTCTTTATGCGCCTATCAGTTTGAACAGTTGTTTTGCGGGGCTGTCCCCTAAAATGATCTGCTTCTACTGATTTCCCGCTTCTAAATTTTGTAATGATGTCACAAACCGTTAACGTTGGAATTTGCAATATTTCAGATATTAAATTTTGTTTTGTACCGGCTTGGAACTTTTCTATTACCTTGTATCGAATCGCGTTGCTTTAAAGTGTTTAAGCCATTCTCTGCACTATATAATTTCAACTAACACAGCTCTCAACTTGTAAAGTCTGCTTAATCTACGGCGTAAGTCAAAAGATTCGAAAAAACCGCTACTTTAACACCGAGACTCGCAATCTCTCTGCAAATCCGGTTAGTTTTGCAAAGGCATGTTATTGAATTACTTTATAAAATATTTTTCTTTTTATTGTTCTTGTCATCGTAGCATTATATTTTTAAGGTTATTATTAAATTGTCTCATACCCTTTACAAATTATTGAAAACCTATGGAAAGTTATTAGTTTTCTACTTGATATTAAGAAAAACATTATACTGAGGAAAAATCCGGAATGTTTTTGGCAACACTGTATATAGGTCTACACTTTTTTAAGAAGAAAGTAGGACCATAAAATACATTGTTTCAGGGGGGTCAGACCCCTTTGATCCCCCCCTTGGTTACGGCCCTGACAAAATTTTGTCAAAATGTGTGTAAGCCCAATCTTAACATTAGCACAAAATTTCATTGCTCTCCGTTTCATTGTTCATATTTTACAGACTTTTTTCCGCTCTTCCATACAAACCAAACCACTGTACGGCGTCGAATTGAGGTTGATGGATTGTTTTGAACACTTCCTAGAGCACCAGTAATGTTTTCAGCCGATCTTGCAGTACGTTGTGGTCCATGCTTGGGCCTATCACCTACAGATCCTCTTTCTTCGAAATCATTCACTTCACGATAAATAGTAAGCTTTTGTTGGCACGTTGTTTCTCCCAAAAATTTCACGAAACTTTCTCATCGTCACAGTAATCGATGATTGATTTTGATTAAAACACGTTGGTTTATCGAATATTTTTCCATAATAAATTTGCCACGTGTCTACTTCACGACTGCCAAATATGAACTGTCAAGACTAATGTTCACCGAAATGGCGGCATAACAAAGTAAGACACCTTCCCGGCGGACACCCTGTATATATAAGAATACAAGAATACACGCGGGAGATGTTGGTTGTTGAACCCTCATATCCCAAACCAAAATGATTTTAATTCAATTAATTTGCAAATATATCTTTTTATTTTCGTTTTTAACATTACCATTTTAAATCATAATTATTTGGTTCATTTAAATGTTTATTTTATGACTAATAGCAACAAAATCGAATAAATATACAATAAAATATTCTTTTGGCACAAAATATTAATAAAGAAGTTTCACATCAAAAAATTCTTCGACGGTCAAGAACAACTGTCATTTTTGTTCGGAAAAATTGAGAAGTGGAAGTAAAAATGGAAGTGGGCTGGAAATATTTGACATTAAAATAAAAAAACTGGAAGGATCGCTTTTTTCCACTTTGGCTTTTGAGAATAACCTAAGGCGAAGACGGTCGAGATTGAAATATCGCTTTCAATACGATCCGCCGCGCTTTTCAGAATAGGCCCCCATTATTTAGACATGTGCAATATTTTTTTTTTTTTTATATTATTGCTATATACATATATCCAATCCATGGACCGACTTGCTTCAAATTTGGTGTAACAAGACAAATTCGAATTTTCGTATTAGTTTATCAAAAACGGGTAGTTGTTATATAACGAAATTTATTGAAAATGGTTTTACATTTTTAATTAAAACTCGCGAATGTAATGATTAAAGTAACTAATTAATAAATTAAAACTACGTTCAAATTGTTTCAATTTCAATAAAAATAGAGGTTTGTCGTTTTTTTTTTTGCTAAGCAAACTGACTTACATACTTTTGGTTTTTTTTTCTGCATTTCTCGTATGCAGCAAAAATTAGTTTTTATATATACATATGTAGATAAAATCTTTTAAGAAAGTTATATTACATTCAGAGAACTGTGTTTTTGTTAAATCTTCGAATTTCTTCGAACATCTTTATGCGTAAATGAATGAAGAATGATACATTTTTATGCAGACGTCTCACAGTGCAGCAGCCCGTGGACAAAAATAGAATAACACATGTTCAATTTTAATAAAAGTAACGGTTTAGATCAAAAATCAAACAAAAACAACATTTTTTCTCTTTGGAACAAATGGTACTGGCGAAAATCTACCACACCCACACACTTGAGCCCAACTTCAGACGTACGGTGAAATATAGGGATTCGTTCTTTAACCGCACGACACGTACGTGGAATACTTTACCAAACTCGATAATTCCCACTCATTATAACCTCAAAGCATTCAAGATCAATGTTCATCGGTTTCTCCTCCTTACTCCTCTATAAATCTATAACTTTCCTATCTGCTCGTACTATAATAATTATTATAAGGGTACACCAAATCCCTTCAGTTAATTATATAAAAAAATAAGAAAAAACAATTTCTTAAAAAAAAAATTATTTTGGTCGGGCTTCTGCTAATCAGCTTATTTAATTTTTTATATCAAGTGTTGTGCAAAATTAAAGCAAAAATTATATCGGATTTTGGAGATGGTATGTCATCCTCAAATGCACATTTCTTTTTAGCCCAATAAAACAATCTTAAAAACACTTTTTTTCTTCCGAACTAACTTTGAATGGACATTTAAAAAAAGCGTCTCAAAATATAATATGTAATTTTGATTGAAAAACATAAGTCACACATTAAACTTTGTGCTACTACTAATATTTTTTGCTACAAACTGCTGCCCTATTTTTGACCATTTTTTTACAGAGCATTCTAACTTTCACTTAAGACAGAAACAAATACATTAAAAAACAATGGCAACACGTACGATACCAAGATATACGTTTTTGTAAAGCGAGAAACTTCTACTTTTTTAACTACCCATTGGAAGTTATTGTAATTGGTGCGATTTGTCGAATTGAAAATTTTGACATATCTTCAGAATTCAATCAGAATTCGTCGTTTTTATCAAGATGTCTGTATGTGTGTATGTACGTACGTTCGGGGTACTTTTTTCGTCCACCATATCTCGAGAAGGAATAAAGATATCGACCTCGGATACATTTTATTTTACAGATAATATTGTCATAACGTGTTGAAAAGGTTTTCTTACAAATTCAATAAACCGTTTTTTTACTACAGGAATTTAAAAAGGAGCTGTAAAATGTCATTTATCTGGAATATCTCGAGAACTAAATAAGATATTCACTTCAGGCTAATTTTAATTTACACATAATTACACTATACCAAATTGGTATATATTAAGAAAAATTCAAAATGCACTTTTTTTTAAACTAAGAAACACAGTTGAAAAATAATTTTCGCCTCAAATATTTCAAGAACAAAAAATGGTTCCGAACCAAGTCTATTTTTTTTTATATATAATGACGAAGTCAACAACTGATATTTTTTTTTTTTAAATCAATAAACTGTTTTTTTTTTAGAGCAAACAAAACTGGAACAAAAACTATTAAAAATTCTTAACAAATTTTTTTCAGCTCAAATATTTTGAAAAACAAACAATGATATTGGTTACAAAATTCTACCAAAAACATATACCTATACCACCTAAATGTTGTGTAATTTTGAGATTTTTAAAACCACCCTTTGAAAAGATAAAAAGCAAAATGTTGCAAGAAAACACTTTTCAAAAATGTTTTAATTCGAAAAATTATTACCATCAAAATTGAATTTTTTTATTTCTTATTTAGCGCGTGCAAAAGGGGTTGTGACTACCCTTAAGATGATATACACAGCACGAGCGATTAGATAGATTGGAGGGGATTTAAAAGGAGATACCGATGCACATTGGTTATGAACGTCTCTAGATCACAATGGGAGGGGAAAATTGAGCTGGGTAAAGCATTCCACATTCGAGTAGTGCGACTAAAGAAAGAATCTCTGTACTTAACAGTACGTCCGAAATTGGGCTCAAGGGTAAACTGATGGGCATTCCTAGAAGCGCGAGTATTACGGTTAAATTGTTTAAGGGGAGGAATGCAGATATATATTTAGAGATATTTCTTTAGCTGAAAATTAATTAGCGTTTCCATGATCTTGAAAAGAAGCGCAATTGGTCGATAGTTGGAGGGGGAAGAAGACACGCCTTTTTTAGGGACAGGCTGGACAAATGCTGTTTTCCATCCACTCGGAAAGGACAGATGGAAAAGCTTACGCAGTGGTTTTGCCAGCGTTGAAGAACACCTCTTCAGAACAATGGGAGGGATACTATCCGGGCCAGCGGATTTGTGTATGTCGAGATCTTTCAGAACTCTGGCAACAGCACGAGTGCGGAAGGAGAAATTCGCAGATATGACACAATGGTCTGATGTGCCTAGAGGCGATAATACACTTAAAGACTGTACACATGAGAGCGACCAACGACCGACGAATGAATGAACAAATGGGATTTAAAACATTAATAAACATAAATTTTTTACAAAATCTAGACAAAATGGAAGAAATATAATTGAGGATTATTTTAAGACACTAAAATTTTCATTTTAATTGCTAAAACAAGAGAATTTTAAGAAAACAATTTGTTCGTCGCGAATAGCCGCAGTTCGTTACCACCAATTTATTTTCTCAAATTTCTTATATTTAAGCAAATAAAAATTCAGATTTTATAATTTTAAAATTAATCTCTAATCAAATTTTATCATTTTGACTAGATTTTGTATAATATTAATGTTTATTAATTTTTTAATTCCCATTTGTGTGTTCATTCGTCGGTCGTTGGTCGCTCTCATGTGAATGGTCCTTTATGTATTTATCAGGGTCAGAGGTAAGAATCAAATCTAGAGTGTTGGCGGATTGACCTGCAACGTCAGGAATCCGAGAAGGCTCGTCGACCAGCTTAGTTAGGTTGTTTATCTCAGCAAAAATCTCGACATACCTTCCTTCGGGTGTTGTCTGACCCGAATAGCGTAGCCACGAAGAATTATGGACATTAAAATCGCCCGTAACAACGATTTCACTGTGCGGAAAATGGGAAATAATTCTCTGGATGGAGTCGGATAGTGCATCGAATTCGTTGGAAGTCGAATTACTATCCAAACTAGTACTACGAAAATTTGACACTAAATTTGCCATTTTATATTCTTTGAAACCATGATTTTTTTTAAGTACCTACACTCCCCCGATTTTTGGTATTTTTCTTAGCCAAAAGTCTGTTTTGAAATAATTGGCTTAAATAATTAATACCTCCATACCGAGAAGGGTTAGGAAAAAAAGTTTTATAAGTAAGATTCTTAGAATTTTGTAAGCTATTAACAATTAAAAAAAAAATATAAACATTTTACAATAATAAGTAGCTAAAGTACAAAATATAGGCAATGCCACATTTTGCCCTGTATCTTTATATCTATACCTACCTAACCTACTGATTATCCAAAAACTCAAAGTTATTACTCTATATAATACATAATTATGTAATATATACTCTACCACCCACCACTTAGGCAATTATGTATATGGTTTTCAAGGGCACCAATGGGAAGTTACTAGTGTGGGTCGACCCCAGACTCATTTTTTATTTTTAAACTAAGTTGCTTTAATTAACAATTTTTGAAAAAAAAAAAAAAAATATTTTTAAATTCAAAAGTTTGAAAAAAAAAAATTTTTTTTTAAGTTTCAATCTTATTTTGCCTAAATTTTTTTGCAGTCGAGTACTGTTTTTGATTAAAAAATTAATTGCTCTTATCAATTTTTAGCCGAACACTGAAAACCGGATGGTTCTGGGGCCTTAACTTTTCATAATTTTGAAAAATAAACGAATCAACTTTCTCATAAAACTAAAAAGAATCCATCAAGATGATCATTTCTGCAACCGGTTGATTAAGAAGTTGATTTCTTTATTTTTAAATATCTTGCATAGTAACAGTCGCTTGTTTAACTTAAAATTAAAATAAGCATTGAATTGAAAATATGTACGTACAATTTTGAACAAAATAAGTATAAAACTTTTTCTTTTTATTTTATATTCAGTCTTTTGAGTTAAGAAATTATTAAAAAAAACTGTTAACTAAAGCAACTTACTTTAATTTATTTTCTTGCTTTACACAAAACTGCAACATGGAATTGTAGGTGTTACCGTGGTTTTATAATATTTTTATCTGTTTAAAGTCATTTTTTTTAAAGTAAATTGTCCCTCCTGCCCAAAGGTGGGGAATAGAAGAAAAATGTATTTATGTTTGAACATTTTGTACTAAACCAACAATTTACATTTCAGTAAAATGTAACATTAAACTAAGAAATCGGTTTTTGTCCAAATTTACTTGAAATGGCCGCACTGTGCGTCTGTGGATAGCATTTTCATAGCTTTTCGAGCTTAAAGCTAAAAAAAACATTTTTTTTTAAATTTTACCTTGTAAATTATCATAAAATCTATGGGTTTTTCGTCAAACTTGTAACTAAATTTTATGTTTAGTTTTGTTAAATACATTCAAAAAAAATTATTAAAACATCATTTTGTTTACGCATTTTTTGGAGAAAATTGACCCCAAATTCAAAAAATTAGCATGGGCAGGAAAAATGGAACAGGCTAAAAACTGAATATCTTAAGTCTCAGAAAAGATACAAAATTTATTCAAACGCAATTACAAGGGCTGGTATTTCTTCTAAAAACAAAGGCTTATTAGTAACAGCGCAATTACCGTTAACATGGCTAAGGGTACACCAAAATAAGACTTTTCTTAAATCCCCGATAAATGATACCAAAATTAGAGATAGGCCCTAACTGTACAACAATTTTTTTCTTAGAATACACCCAAAAAACATGCCCTAAAATACTATTGACGAATTAAAGGACACCCTGTATTTTAAAAACGAATAAATTTAGAAGAAAATTATATTTTTTGTTAAAAAAAAAAAAAAATATTCTGAAAATTCATTCACCTAGCAGTTTTTTAAAACTAACCAGACGATATAAACAAAAACTTGCTCATAATCACAATAAATACATATATAAAAAAAAAATGTTAGTACAAATAATTTCCTTCTCATAAATCGTCAGCCTACTTTGTGGCAGGAAATAATTTAATTGAACGAGTTTAATTTAAACGAATATTTTTTTTTGTCTGTCGCTTTTCTCAATAGGGGATTAACTCATTAAAATTTGTGTGCAAATGATCATGAAAAGTTTTTTCTTTTACTTTAAGAAAATCGAACAAATGTTATGCAGTCTCTCAGGCCGGCGGCAAGCTATGTGTTAATTCAGAGAAAATATTTTTTTTAGTAATTTTTGCATTTCAAACATCGTTTTATTTTATTTTAATTGAATTTGGAAAATGATAATCCTTTGAGTCAAGATTTTGACTATTTCTGATATATTGAATTTTTGAACAACAACAAAAATTTAAAGGCTCTACCATCAATTGTTTGGGTGGAGATATAGCTATTTCGTGCTTTGCCACTTTTGCACACATCATCAGTCTCCTTTTTGTGGTGCTGAGCTTTTATTTCTGATATAGTTGGTAAAATATAACTTTTTTATGTTTTTTTCGGAACTTAGCGCGTATTTAATAAGAAATATATATTTATTTCTACTTCCCGACGTTTTGAAGAAATTGCATTCTTCTTGGCCACGGGATAAGACTGGCGTTTGACGTATGTTGTTGTTCTCTTGCTCTTAAGTTGTACCTGTGCGATGTTGTTGGTGCACTTTCAAAGGGAGTGGGTACAAGGCAATTTGGATCCTGTTGTACTGAGTGTGCATATTCGTGTGTGCATACAAAGCTTACAACGTCAGGCAATTCGTTTGCTATTTTTGTCGGTTTGAGCTTACTAACTAATGGATCCCATATGTTGTTGAAAGTTTGAAGCGCGCATCCCTGATGAAATTTTTATGTTTTCTTATTTCAATAGCTTCTCTGACTATCCTACCATAAAATCTTTCGGTAGCAAGTAATCTGGTTTGATCAAAGCGAATATAATGACTTTCGTTATAAGCTAAATGCTTACAAATTGAAGATTTTGTGACGGCATTATTTTGGACAGAATTAATGGGCTCACTGAAGCGTGTCTTTATTACTCTTTTTGATTCGCCAATGGAACCTAACCCACAACTACATGGTACAGAATACACTCCGGGATTTTGAAATGGAAGAGTGTCTTTTGGTGTTCTTTAAAGTTGACGAACTTTGGTTGGTAAAATATTAACCTATAAAATCTCAATTTTTTTTAAATTTTTCATGCTCTATTTCGACGCAAATATTAAAAACGTTGATTATTGCATTAAGGTGGCTGGCGGGCGTTTTATATAACATAATAGAATAAAAAATAACAAAACAATAATTTAAGAATGCAAACAAAAAATGTTCCACATACGCCATAGTGACCCAAAATATCTATTATTTATTTTTGTTAGCAAAGACAGTATAATTATGTATATGTCAGGTATTTTCTCCAACTATGTCTCTCCCACAGAACAACATTTATGGAAATATGTAGGTTGAATACTTTTTGAAAAAAAATGATATCACAAAATTTCATTAAGGCTTTTTATTAATAGATTAATACACTCCTTTTCAACATAATAGGTACACGGCTTTTCAAACGTAAAATACAATTTTTTTTTTTAAACTGGTTGCGAAAATATAATTTTCTTCAAGTGAAGAGGTACACGTTAGTAAATTACAAAATGTGCTGGTCAAAAGATTCTTTGGCTTTATATTGATGACCAGACTTTTAAACCTTGCGGAGTAAGCAACCCCAAACTTTTTTGATTAAATTTAGGTCTAAGGCAACGGTGGCTATTGAAGCAAATTCCCATACTGTTACTTAATCCAATTTTTGACTATGCATGCCGTATTGATGGGAGCGTTGTCCTGTTGAAAAGTCCAATTTATGGAGACAAAAATATCAGTCAATTTTTCTCCAATATTCTTTTGTATGTATTTTCCGTCATTCTTGACGAAAGGAACTCGAGATCAACAGTTCCATAGCTTATCGCTCTTCATACCGTATAACACCACCTTTTTGGATATGATGTTATGCTTAAAAACGATCATCCTTCATGAAAGTAATAATTATTATACTCATCTGGACCATCTAAATTAAATTTCTTTGCATCGGAAAACGCCACGTAGCGCCATTGTTTCTTCCAACTCATATGAAGTTTTGAAAACTCTAGGCGCATACACTTTAATTGGTGTTTTAATGGTGGTTTATTTTTCAGTTTGAGACGTTTAAAGTTGTTTTAATTTTTTATTACTATTGGAACTGTTGCATGGCTTGCACTTACACCGGATAATTGCTTAAGTTTTGGCAAAGTATGAGAGGAATTTGATGCACATCTTAAAATTGATCTTCTATCAGTTGTAGTTGCTGTTTTCTTGCCTCCTTTCATATTCTTTCCATAAGAATTTTTATTCCTGAAGATCACACCACTTTCGCACTTCTACCAATTTTTTTTTCTTTGGCACGCCCATTAAAACCATGGCCCTCAAGAACATCGATTTTAGCTTTTTCAACTGTCTTAAGAGATGTTACACGGCCCATTGTTTTTGGAATTTCCCAGAAAAACAGCGTGAATTTAACAGAACAGACTAATATCTATTGGGCAAGTAGAGTTCTCCTCAGAATACCCACTATTTATGAAAATAAATAAATGTGTACCTACTACAAACAAAACAAAAATAATTTTGTTCAAAGACTGATTTGCAATGCAATTAGTGGACAAATCTCAAAGGTTTTTGAATTATTTTTTCTAAACTCAAAAGCTAACATTCTGATCATACCGTTACCATTAAAAAAAATTGAATTCTCTCACCATACTTGGTAAAAAATCAAATTTTGGATTTGAAAAACAGTGTACCTATTCTGTTGAAAATGAGTGTATAAAAGGAGTGTGAAAAGAAATGTCTAGAAGAAAGACATTAATAATGACAACATAATGAGGATAATTATTGGTTTCGTAAGAAAAATGTTTAAGACTTTAATCAAAATTAACCATTACGACGATGAAGAAGTCTAAGAATCGGGTAGGTCCTAAAAACACCACCCTCCTCCCCTGGATCCACCAATTCAAAAGATTCCAGTGTAGATACCTACCTATTCAACTCATCCATAATTCTTATATATTCTCGTAACATGGTGACTAATAAGCTCTTACCAGCTTAAAACTTAACTGACACAAAACATCTTTTCACTATTCTTAACCAGCCTTTTTGTCTCCAAAGAAAAACAAAATACAAGAAGAACTCCGTCTCCCGCAGGTTATGCGCTGTCAAGTCAAAACTATACGAGAGTTCTCTACATAAGAAAACTGTAGCGTTTTTATTATATTCATCTTGCGGTTCACAAAAAAAAGCTTAAGACACATAAAAACATCTTCCTTATATAGCTTGCGGGAATATTGTTCATAACAGCCATATGCTTGAGGTAAAACACATATTCATAAAAGTTCAACGACTTTTCTGGAATTTATAGCACACCACCCATTTATTCATTCAAAAGCTCATTCATTCTGGGGAAAAAAAACTTACCTACCAACTTCAATTTCAACTTCTGCACAAAAAATCATTTATCCTTATGAGCAATTAAAAAAATTCCCTCCCTCTTCAGAGATTCATCTAGAAGAATGCACGTTCCTTCCATTCAGTATGCAATTTGTGTTTTTTTTCTTCAACTTCGTGTTGCACCCTTCGCCCACATTTATACCTACATAGCTTGGTATATTATAGATGATAGCTTTTTATAGTATAAATATCTTTTTCAAGGACTTATTCCCTGCCACCACACAAACGGACAACATAAAATAAAACCACGTTCACGATGGATACACAATAATATACTCCCCCTCCTCATCGTCATTTAATTTCCCAACTGAACTGTAGTTGTTGACAAAGCAAACAACATTATTCGGTCGCTCTATAACGAGCATAGATAGAAATAGAAAAAAAAATATTATAGTTTAGTAAACATTATTTGTGCCACGCATTTTATAAACTATCCACATCCATATACACTCAAGCCAACGACAAACGAGAGTCCTCGTCCTAGTTTTGATCCTTTGCCCATCGTCATCATCGTCATCGTCATTTCTGTAGTTGAACTCCTTGTTAATTACTTTTCGCTACTTTGAATGGGCGCGCATTTTGTTTCATTGCATTTCTCCCCGATTGCACATGCAATTGCAAGGATTCGCGGAACATCAGGAATTTATATAGAAGGACTCAGACCGGTAGCATTTCATTTGAGGGGAATGCGGGGGGGGAGGGTAGAACGTCAACAAATATCAAACAGAAGTGGATTTCCATCAAACTAATTGCAGAATTTCTTCCTGCACCACGCACAAACCTCATGTTGCATCATAGCGACCTCATAGTCATCCACCCATCACCATGTCCTGTCCATTGCAAATGGTGAGTAGAGGCAAAAATATATAAAATAAACATGATATAGAGATATAGATAGACATCACAGTCACTGATAGCCATAGACAGAATTTAAAGTGCATTATGTAACCAAAATGATAGCTCTTGCTTGATGGTTTATTATGTTTACCCCGCCCCCCCCCCCCATAGAAAAGGAGTAACTATAGAATCTTCTTCAAGAAAGTTGTTTCAACGAGTTTTATTTTTTTTTTTTTTGTATCAAAAAGTAGGTTTTTTTATTTTTTTCTAAGTCAATTTAGAAAATGATATATTCACTTTCCTCGATAGAGGATGAAAATGGGGAATGTTACTTGACAAGGATTTTAAACTTTTAGAGAGAGAAAGATGTAAAAGTAAAGATGATTGTTGATAGTTGAAGATGGGTTTAATAGCTTGTTACTATAGAGCTAACATTTATACTTCTTGTTGTCAAGTTCTTGTCAATAGCTGAGCTGGAGAGTTTTATGAACGGAAAAGTCTCACTTAGCGGATAAATGATCAGAGTAGTCTCATGTGAACCTTATAGTGATATAAGAAGTCCACTTTTACGGCCGTCATTCATCGTGAATTGCAAAGTATTGCTTTAGTGCAAGAAAATCAAGCCTTAGCCACATTAAGTTTTTGAATAACAAAAGCAAGTCGAAAAAACTAAATTGTTAAAACTTTGGTTTTTTTCTCTTGCGGAAGTTTGAAAAAAAAAGTTTTTATAGATTAGAAATAATAGTTATATATTTTGTTTAATAAGTCGTTCCATTTAAAATTTGGCACAAACGTTTTGTGCTTAATTTAAATTTGTTTCCAAAATAAATATGTTTTCCCATAAAAGAAAAATGTTGTCTTGGAGGCAATGTTAACGGGGGAGGGGCTAAATATTCGCGGCACTTTTGAAATAGCTACATATATCCTTACAGGATTTTTTGTTCCAACTACACCATCGTGTGGGAAATGAAGTACATAAACACGAAATTTTGAAAGAAAATTTTTTTTTTTTTTTTCATTTTTTAAGAATTCATAAAATTTTCTATAGCAATAGCACAAATGTAGTCTAAATTTGACAGTTAAACATTTTAAAATGTTGAAAAAAAAAAATTGAGTGACAACCCTGGATTTTCGAAAACGCTACCCAGATCGAAATTTGTAGTTATAAGAGCTCACAAAATAAGTATACACGATTTTTTTTAGCATTTTGATCTCGTCTGACAAACCCTTCCCCTTACACCCCCCCCCACCCCTTAAATCTTTATGGCATGTGTTTTGTTTGTATAAGAGAAATAATTTAATAAGCTCCTTGGACCTGTTACGTCCGTGAACTTTGCCTTGCGTGGCGTATAGCCTTCACTTCTCCTAAGCGGCATCGTATGCCGTTTCTCGATATGTATCTCAGCTGGTTCCATACCACTTGCCCAGGTGTTCTAATTCCTCTTGGACGGTGCTTCGAAGACTGTACGCTCGTTGAGAGTTTTTAAATCCCCTTAGTATGTTTAAACACAGTGCGAGCGTTAGGAAAGAAGGGAAGGATTTAAGAGGAGATACCTATGCACATTGTTATTGAGACTCTGAATATCAAAGTCGCAGGGACAAATAGTACCGGGTAAAACAATTCACATGCTTGTAGTGCGGCTGAAGAAAATTTTTTTAACCAGTTCGGTTCCTAGACCAGTAGAGACAATAGCTAGTCTCAAGATATTAAAAATTCTCTATGCCATCTCTACTAGTTGGTCAGAAACATCAACTTGCATAGATGAGGAAGTTCAAAGGACGATCCTTTTAGTTTTACAAAAGCTGCGTGCAAAAAATCACTTATCAACCAACAGGAACAGTATTAGTGACAATATAGACACTTGCCTAACCCCACTTTAGATTTCAAACTCCTCTGACAACCTTCTTTTATGCAGAACGTAACATTTGGATCATTGTCTTGATAATAGCAATAAATTGAGAGAAAATTAATAAGAGAATATGTCAAAATTAAAATATTTCCAAAAGCCAAGCTCGTATGAAAAAAAAAAATAATTTAAACCGTTTTGCATTTTAAAAACCTCGGCAACCCTGTCAGACTATTATTTAATCACTTAACTAGTCCAATATAGCTGCGTTTGAAACTATGTAAACGAGAACGACAGAGTCATGAATATATTTGACATTTCCAGGTTTTAGAGATTTGACAAATTTTCCACAGTGAAAAAGTGAGCAAGAAAATAAATTGAAAACTTTGCATCCTCAATTTTTTTTTTTTTATTTGAAGAATTCTGGTTTTATTATTTAAAAAGTTCTCAGGCAACAAGAATTTTGATGTCCAGGACGGCACTTGACATGAATGCACCTATGCCCCTGATCAGGTGAGTAAGTCAAATGGATTGATCTCAGACTAATAAGTACAGCTTTTTACAACTGTTTGAACCGATTGATGATATTTTTTCTAATTTTCTAAAAATTTACTCAAAACTGAACAAAAATTATTAAAAAAACGAGGATGCCATGTTATAACTTTTTGGAAGGCCAGCAATCTTCTCTTTTATTTTGTTTTTAATGCATGCATACTTTTTTTAACAGGAAAATGGCGCGCTTTCCAATTCAAACTATATAACCCTGTAGTACTTTCTCGCCTTTTCAAAAAACAATTTAAAGCTCATAAATCACTCGGAAAACATGATAAATAAAAAAAGATATAATTTTTTGTATGTATTTGTAAATATATCTACTTATAGCACACAACTTTTCTTTTCAATTGAAATCTAGGACATTTAAAAAAAAAAGCAAAAACGAAGATAAGTGAAGTCCACAACATAACTATCAGAATATCATCCAAGTGCAAGCTTTTACTTTTTATTTCATGTTTGTTTTCCTTAACAAATATTTTTCAATAACAAGTAAGTAGTAACGAGTTGAACACCTAGCACAAAAAAAGTTAAAAATCGCAGCTATGTTTTTATATGGAGTGGAAATGGATTTTTTTTAAAAAACACATCAACCATCAGCCCTATAATCCCTGATGGTTTAAAAGAGTATGTTTTATACTATCCCATCTTGTTAAATTGTCGTGTTCTTTTTGATATTGAAACACACTGAAACATGAAAATATACGTACTATGGCATAGGTAGGTACCCTTTAAAACATCTGTGTTTATTTTAAGAATTTCAAAATATAAAACAACAACAAATAAGAAGTGTGTTGTGTGATGAAAAGCGACTCGAGACTGGCACTAGACAATAATTATATTGATTCTTTTATCAAAGTTCTATTTCTGATAAATTAGAACAATATAGAAACACAAGTGTATTGTTTTTTTTTTTTTTTTTTTTTTATTTTATTTAAAGAAAATCAACCACAATATATATGAATTAGATGTTGTTAAGTTTAGGCAATCGAGAATTCAGATCGGTTCTATGGTGTAATGGTTAGCACTCTGGACTTTGAATCCAGCGATCCGAGTTCAAATCTCGGTAGAACCTTTAATTCTTTTTTCAGAAAAGAATCATTTTTTTTAAGCTTAAAAATTCAAATCGCGCCAACGATTTTGAATTTTTTTTTCATAAATTCATTTTAGTTCAAGAAATCAATTAATCGTTTTTGTTTAGCTTAAACTAATAGAAATATCTAAGGAATTTAAGCAATTAAAAAAAAATAATTTCATGGTTTTGAACATGTTTGTAATACCCATAATTTTAGATAATACTTGTACATAAAATATTCTATTAAATTTTAAATTTTCCAAATTTTATTTTAATTCGTTAAACGTAATCACCCCTAATAATAAAAAATTGTTAATTGTCCTCTTACTCAGAAATTAACTAAAACGTTGATTAAGAGATAATTCATGAATAAGACATTCCTAGTAATAAAAAAATACACTGCGTGCAATAGCTAATTGACGTTTTGTAATCAACACGAACGAAAATCTACTACAATCAACAAAATCCCTGATGTTACCAAAGAATATAGATAAGCTATTTTGCACAAATACTTGCTCACATATTCTGAGATCTTACACACATACTTTCTCATTAAATCGAGAATTTCGTGTGCATAGCTGAAATGAAAATGACGTCACTTAAGTTAACGGGAATGTTTCCACCTCGTCTGTCCCCTTTACACCCGGACTACACAGGCCATGAACGCTGTCCATAATCCAATCTACAATCCAATCGAATCTGATTTGTATAGATATGTCACTGCTTGGACATGGATTTTTGCGACTCCACTGGATTTTTTTTTTAGACAAAAATTCACAATAGGCGTGTTTTTTAGTGCCCTCTATGTAAGCTTAAAATAAAACAACAAATATTCTTAGTTCGCGGGGATAAACACCTCTGCTTAAGAATTAAGCTAAAATAAAAACAGTGCTTCCAGACACTATTTTCTACATTTATCCGATGAATTCTCAACAAATGTCAAAAATTCATCCAAAAATTCATTAATTTGGCAGATGGATCATGAAGCAGGTGTCGACTGATTGTAAAAAAGATGACAAAAAAAGTTAAAAGCCAAAGTTTTTTTTATTTGTTAAAATATAATTTATTAATTTGAAATAAATGTTACTTTCCATTCCGATAAATAAAAGAAAGACCTGTTCCAAACGTTTCTTTTAATTTATCAAAATTGTAACGATATTTTGTTCAATTTTTTTTTGTTGACAAACAGTTGACAGCCAAAATGTCAGAAAATGGCCGCGACCAAGAATAGATGCGATAAGATAGTTTCGTATCCATATTTTATTGTTATATTATTTTAATTATTTTTCTGAAACAAATCAAAAATACAACTCGACCACGCAAACAAGTCTCAATTTTGCAGTCAGCGGTTTTTGAAATTTTCGAATAGCATGGATAGCTAATAGCTCTGCATAGGTTTTTTATCGCGGCCAATCTCATTTTTATATCAGTGCTGCCAAATTATTTTATGAAGCAACGATGTGCGTTTTTTTGTGCCATTATTTCTTTGCTAACATAGAGGGCACAAAATAACACGCCTAATATCGACATGCCATTTTAAATTTATATTAAAAAATATATCAATTTTCAATTATTTTTAACACTGTCGACTTAATATCTCGTCAATACACCTACTTTAATGGCTTAGTTAATTAAACGTCAATTAACGTTAATTAACTTCAATTTTGTTTTATGAATACAATCTTGCACTTAACTCACTGAATAAAGATAATTCACAGATGATTTGCGTTTATGAATACGGGTGAATATAATTAAACCATTAACATACATTGTCAATACGTCTATGTCAAACATAATATAATTAAACCATTAACATACATCGTCAATACGTCAATGTCAAACAACATTCTATAGCTGTTAACTACAAGAGCAATTCGTGCGATCCAGTCGTGCATTTTTTTTTTTTTTAATTTTGAGTTTGAAAACTAATTTTTCATAATCTGTTCACTAAACCAACTTTATTTAAAAATAAAATAGAAGATGGGAAATCTGGATTAACAAAAGGATATAACATTGTATCGTAAGTGATACCGTTGTTTTGAAATAATTTTGTAAATTTGAGGACTCCTAATCTTTATTACCTCATATATGAGATATTCGCAAAAAAAGTATGCCTTCTAAAAGGTCACTAATTGCTTAAAAAAGGTCAACTAGGTTCAGAAATTGGTCAGCCATAGGAAATTTGTAATTAATGGTTAAAGTTTTTCAAAGTCACCAACTATTTTTGGCACCTCATTTATGGGAAAAATTGAAAGACAAGCGACTTGTGATAAAAGGTCAGCTATTTTCAGTAATTGGTCAGCCATAGGTTTTTTTTTTTAATGAAGACTCTTATACTGTAACCTTGAAACAAACTTTAAAAATTAATAAAAAACACTAATAACAATTTTGAAAACATTTTTAGAAACAAAATTGGAACGGGCAAATTAGTAGCGATTTTTAATATGCAGATAAAAATTTAAATTTAAAAACTTACATACTCATTTTTGAAAAATCTAAAACTCGAATACAAAATTGAATTTTTGTTTTATGGTAAAAATTTCTGTATACAAAAAGTATAAATAAGAAATGAATGATTCTTAAGCTATTGAATATACCTGAATATGAAATGAAGAAAGGAACAATATTGCGTTCACCGGTTTTTATTATTGAACTTAAGCTTGCTTAAAACAGATTTCTAGGAGAATGGTCACACTGGTCATTTTTTATTATTTTTGGAGTAACTCGAAATATAAGCCGAATTTGAGAATTTTACTCTTATAACTGTTTGTTGAAAATTAGATTTTGTCCGAAAATAAGTGGTTCGTGCCAAATATCCACAAACATCCCTCATTTTGACATTTATAAATGTCAAAGTGTCATTATGGATTAAGTACGATACTAGAAACAGAAAATAACCATTTGGTAATTTTAACTTTAGTAAAATGTTAGGAAATAGTACGATACTAAAACACTAAACTCGTTTAAAAATAGAAAAATAAAATTTTTAACCTAGTATCATACTGAAAATGATTTAACATCGTAATAAATCGACTACAATTTTGCGCCACTGATTTTTCGATTATTCTTTCAGGTTTTGTTAACTTTTTGTGTTGATATATTTTTGTTATATATTTTTTTAACTATACATTTTGGAAGAAATTCTTATTTTCCACATAAAGTCCCTTAAGTTAAATTCAGAAATTCAGATTAGTTTTCGAGTTATACCAACAATATTGAAAAGTGACCAGTATGATCATTATCCTATACAAAATGCAAGGGTAAATTTTCTGTTTTTAATAAGCTTAGGCTTAGGCTTGGGAACTCTTCGGTGATTCCTGGGGGCATTTTGGTCGTACATGTCTATGATCATCCGCACGTAGACTTCCGGAACTCCTCGTTGCCTAAGTGCAAAGTCAGATCTCGTAGTTGTCTGTCGAATGCTTTTTCAATATCAACCAATACAATATGCAAATCTCTCGAGGAATCACGATATTTAACACAGTAAATTGCAGTGCAAATTCGAAAATATTAAGAATGTCCCATAAATATTTACTAAAAAGCTGAAATTAAGAGGACATGTTCTCAACAGTACCAATAATCATATGTGTAAGTTCCCAAAAAATCCCTTTTGTGGTTAAACTGCCATTTATAAAAGAGTACCATAATTTAGGGATGGGCCAAACTGCTCGTTATGGGTAACTGTTACTAACTGTTATTGCTACTTCTCAATACCAGTTTAAAATACATGTTACTGAAATAACAGTTTAGAAATCAAAATTCTCCTGGAAACTTGAAAGATCGAGACATTTTTTTTTTGTATCTAATTTATGATTTTTCTGAACTGTGCTTTCGTTTATAAGATTACAGTTGTTGTTTATTACTAATTTAGCTTGTCTTTGATTCTACCTCTTATTATTTCAGAGTCGTCACATTCAGTCAACAAGAAATTCTAGTTTGCAGAGTTTTCGCATAAATTCTACAAAAGTTCCAATACTGATTTTGCTTATAAGTGATTTCAGAGTCAGAGTTAACTCAACAAAAAGTTGTTCTTTATTACGGATTTAGCTTAACTGCGACTACCTATGCTTATTAGTTATTGCAGAGTTATCGCGTTAAATCGCCAAAAATTTCACTACTGATTTAGCTTAACAGTGATTTCGCTTATTAGTGATTTCAGAGTCATCGTGTAAATTCAATAAAAAGTTTTTGTTTATTACTGATTTTTGAGGCTAAACGAGCCAGTACTGGCTTAAAAGTTACAATACATTTAAATTTTCTTACTAACACATACAAACCTGAGCAACTTGCTCGTCAACTGGCTTGCCATTTTCGAAGCCAGTTGGGAAGCCAGTAAACAAGACAGTGGCTTCGTTCAGACTTGTATATAAAGCGATATAGATTGCTTTTCGTTGAAAATTTAATGAATAATGCCGCCATAATAAAATGACGCCCAGGCGACAAAAATAAAATGACGCCCGGGCGTCAAAAATAAAATGACGCCCGGGCGTCAAAAATAAATTGACGCCTGGGCGCCAAAAAGAAAATGACGCCCGGGCGTCAACAAAAAAAAATTGACGCCCGGGCGTCAAAAATAAAATGACGCCCGGGCGTCAAAAAGAAAATGACGCCCGGGCGTCAAAAAGGAAATGACGCTCGCGCGTCAAAAATAAAATGACGCCCAGGCGTCAAAAATAAATTAATGTCCGGGTGTCAAAAAAAAAAAATGACGCCGGGCTTCAAAATTAAATTGACGCCCTGGCGTCAAAAAAATGACGCGCGGGCGTCATGAATAAAATGACGCCCGGGCGTCAAAAATAAAATGACGCCTGGGCGTCAAAAAGGAAATGACGCCCGGGCGTCAAAAATAAAATGACGCCCGGGCGTCAAAAAGAAAATGACGCCCGGGCGTCAAAAATAAATTGACGTCCGGGCGTCAAAAAGAAAATGACGCCCGGGCGTCAAAAAGGAAATGACGCCCGGGCGTCAAAAATAAAATGACGCCCGGGCATCAAAAATAAGATGACGCCCGGGCGTCAAAAATAAAATGACGCCCGGGCGTCAAAAATAAATTGACGCCCGGGCGTCAAAAAGGAAATGACGCCCGGGCGTCAAAAATAAAATGACGCGCGGGCGTCATAAATAAAATGACGCCCGTGCGTCAAAAATAAAATGACGCCCGGGCGTCATAAATAAATTGACGCCCGGGCGTCAAAAAGGAAATGCCGCCCGGGCGTCAAAAATAAAATGACGCACGGGCGTCAAAAAAGAAATGACGCCCGGGCGTCAAAAATAAAATGACGCCCGGGCGTCAAAAATAAATTGACGTCCGGGCGTCAAAAAGGAAATGACGCCCGGGCGTCAAAAATAAAATGACGCCCGGGCGTCAAAAATAAAATGACGCCCGGGCGTCAAAAAGGAAATGACGTCCGGGCGTCAAAAATAAAATGACGCCCGGGCGTCAAAAATAAAATGACGCCCGTGCGTCAAAAATAAAATGACGCCCGGGCGTCAAAAATAAATTGACGTCCGGGCGTCAAAAAGGAAATGACGCCCGGGCGTCAAAAATAAATTGACGTCCGGGCGTCAAAAAGAAAATGACGCCCGGGCGTCAAAAAGGAAATGACGCCCGGGCGTCAAAAATAAAATAACGCACGGGCGTCAAAAAAGAAATGACGCCCGGGCGTCAAAAATAAATTGACGTCCGGGCGTCAAAAAGGAAATGACGCCCAAGCGTCAAAAATAAAATGACGCCCGGGCGTCAAAAATAAAATGACGCCCGGGCGTCAAAAATAAATTGACGCCCGGGCGTCAAAAAGGAAATGATGCCCGGGCGTCAAAAATAAAATGACGCCCGGGCGTCAAAAATAAATTGACGTCCGGGCGTCAAAAAGGAAATGACGCCCGGGCGTCAAAAATAAAATGACGCCCGGGCGTCAAAAATAAATTGACGCTCGAGCGTCAAAAAGAAAATGACGCCCAGGCGTCAAAATTAAATTGACGCCCGGGCGTCATAAATAAAATGACGCCCGGGCGTCAAAAATAAAATGACGCCCGGGCGTCAAAAATAAATTGACGTCCGGGCGTCAAAAAAAAATTGACGCCCGGGCGTCATAAATAAAATGACGCCCGGGCGTCAAAAAGGAAATGACGTCCGGGCGTCAAAAATAAATTGAAGTCCGGGCGTCAAAAAGGAAATGACGCCCGGGCGTCAAAAATAAATTGACGTCCGGGCGTCAAAAAGGAAATGACGCCCGGGCGTCAAAAATAAAATGACGCCCGGGCGTCAAAAATAAATTGACGTCCGGGCGTCAAAAATAAAATAACGCACGGGCGTCAAAAAAGAAATGACGCCCGGGCGTCAAAAATAAAATGACGCCCGGGCGTCAAAAATAAATTGACGTCCGGGCGTCAAAAAGGAAATGACGCCCAAGCGTCAAAAATAAAATGACGCCCGGGCGTCAAAAATAAAATGACGCCCGGGCGTCAAAAATAAATTGACGCCCGGGCGTCAAAAAGGAAATGATGCCCGGGCGTCAAAAATAAAATGACGCCCGGGCGTCAAAAATAAATTGACGTCCGGGCGTCAAAAAGGAAATGACGCCCGGGCGTCAAAAATAAAATGACGCCCGGGCGTCAAAAAGAAAATGACGCCCGGGCGTCAAAAAGGAATTGACGCCCGGGCGTCATAAATAAAATGACGCCCGGGCGTCAAAAATAAAATGACGCCCGGGCGTCAAAAATAAATTGACGTCCGGGCGTCAAAAAAAAATTGACGCCCGGGCGTCAAAAAGGAAATGACGTCCGGGCGTCAAAAATAAATTGAAGTCCGGGCGTCAAAAAGGAAATGACGCCCGGGCGTCAAAAATAAAATGACGCCCGGGCGTCAAAAAGGAAATGACGCCCAAGCGTCAAAAATAAAATGACGCCCGGGCGTCAAAAATAAAATGACGCCCGGGCGTCAAAAATAAATTGACGCCCGGGCGTCAAAAAGGAAATGATGCCCGGGCGTCAAAAATAAAATGACGCCCGGGCGTCAAAAATAAATTGACGTCCGGGCGTCAAAAAGGAAATGACGCCCGGGCGTCAAAAATAAAATGACGCCCGGGCGTCAAAAATAAATTGACGCTCGAGCGTCAAAAAGAAAATGACGCCCAGGCGTCAAAATTAAATTGACGCCCGGGCGTCATAAATAAAATGACGCCCGGGCGTCAAAAATAAATTGACGTCCGGGCGTCAAAAAAAAATTGACGCCCGGGCGTCATAAATAAAATGACGCCCGGGCGTCAAAAAGGAAATGACGTCCGGGCGTCAAAAATAAATTGAAGTCCGGGCGTCAAAAAGGAAATGACGCCCGGGCGTCAAAAATAAATTGACGTCCGGGCGTCAAAAAGGAAATGACGCCCGGGCGTCAAAAATAAAATGACGCCCGGGCGTCAAAAATAAATTGACGTCCGGGCGTCAAAAATAAAATAACGCACGGGCGTCAAAAAAGAAATGACGCCCGGGCGTCAAAAATAAAATGACGCCCGGGCGTCAAAAATAAATTGACGTCCGGGCGTCAAAAAGGAAATGACGCCCAAGCGTCAAAAATAAAATGACGCCCGGGCGTCAAAAATAAAATGACGCCCGGGCGTCAAAAATAAATTGACGCCCGGGCGTCAAAAAGGAAATGATGCCCGGGCGTCAAAAATAAAATGACGCCCGGGCGTCAAAAATAAATTGACGTCCGGGCGTCAAAAAGGAAATGACGCCCGGGCGTCAAAAATAAAATGACGCCCGGGCGTCAAAAAGAAAATGACGCCCGGGCGTCAAAAAGGAATTGACGCCCGGGCGTCATAAATAAAATGACGCCCGGGCGTCAAAAATAAAATGACGCCCGGGCGTCAAAAATAAATTGACGTCCGGGCGTCAAAAAAAAATTGACGCCCGGGCGTCAAAAAGGAAATGACGTCCGGGCGTCAAAAATAAATTGAAGTCCGGGCGTCAAAAAGGAAATGACGCCCGGGCGTCAAAAATAAAATGACGCCCGGGCGTCAAAAAGAAAATGACGCCCGGGCGTCAAAAATAAATTGACGCCCGGGCATCAAAAAGGAAATGACGCCCGGGCGTCAAAAATAAAATGACGCCTGGGCGTCAAAAATAAATTGACGCCCGGGCGTCAAAAAGGAAATGACGCCCGGGCGTCAAAAATAAAATGACGCCCGGGCGTCAAAAATAAATTGAAGTCCGGGCGTCAAAAAGGAAATGACGCCCGGGCGTCAAAAATAAAATGACGCCCGGGCATCAAAAAGAAAATGACGCCCGGGCGTCAAAAATAAATTGACGCCCGGGCGTCAAAAAGGAAATGACGCCCGGGCGTCATAAATAAAATGACGCCCGGGCGTCAAAAATAAGATGACGCCCGGGCGTCAAAAATAAATTGACGCCCGGGCGTCAAAAAGGAAATGACGCCCGGGCGTCATAAATAAAATGACGCCCGGGCGTCAAAAATAAAATGACGCCCGGGCGTCAAAAATAAGATGACGCCCGGGCGTCAAAAATAAATTGACGCCCGGGCGTCAAAAAGGAAATGACGCCCGGGCGTCAAAAATAAATTGACGTCCGGCCGTCAAAAAAAAAATTGACGCCCGGGCGTCATAAATAAAATGACGCCCGGGCGTCAAAAAGGAAATGACGTCCGGGCGTCAAAAAGGAAATGACGCCCGGGCGTCAAAAATAAAATGACGCGCGGGCGTCATAAATAAAATGACGCCCGTGCGTCAAAAATAAAATGCGTCAAAAATAAATTGACGTCCGGGCGTCAAAAATAAACTGACGCCCGGGCGTCAAAAAGGAAATGACGCCCGGGCGTCAAAAATAAAATGACGCCCGGGCGTCAAAAATAAATTGACGCCCGGGCGTCAAAAAGGAAATGACGCCCGGGCGTCAAAAATAAGATGACGCCCGGGCGTCAAAAATAAATTGACGCCCGGGCGTCAAAAAGGAAATGACGCCCGGGCGTCAAAAATAAGATGACGCCCGGGCGTCAAAAATAAATTGACGCCCGGGCGTCAAAAAGGAAATGACGCCCGGGCGTCAAAAATAAAATGACGCCCGGGCGTCAAAAATAAATTGACGCCCGGGCATCAAAAAGGAAATGACGCCCGGGCGTCAAAAATAAAATGACGCCTGGGCGTCAAAAATAAATTGACGCCCGGGCGTCAAAAAGGAAATGACGCCCGGGCGTCAAAAATAAAATGACGCCCGGGCGTCAAAAATAAATTGAAGTCCGGGCGTCAAAAAGGAAATGACGCCCGGGCGTCAAAAATAAAATGACGCCCGGGCGTCAAAAAGAAAATGACGCCCGGGCGTCAAAAATAAATTGACGCCCGGGCGTCAAAAAGGAAATAAATTGACGTCCGGGCGTCAAAAAAAAAATTGACGCCCGGGCGTCATAAATAAAATGACGCCCGGGCGTCAAAAAGGAAATGACGTCCGGGCGTCAAAAAGGAAATGACGCCCGGGCGTCAAAAATAAAATGACGCGCGGGCGTCATAAATAAAATGACGCCCGTGCGTCAAAAATAAAATGCGTCAAAAATAAATTGACGTCCGGGCGTCAAAAATAAATTGAAGCCCGGGCGTCAAAAAGGAAATGACGACCGGGCGTCAAAAATAAATTGAAGTCCGGGCGTCAAAAATAAAATGACGCCCGGGCGTCAAAAATAAAATGACGCCCGGGCGTCAAAAATAAAATGACGCGCGGGCGTCATAAATAAAATGACGCCCGTGCGTCAAAAATAAAATGACGCCTGGGCGTCAAAAATAAATTGACGCCCGGGCGTCAAAAAGGAAATGACGCCCGGGCGTCAAAAATAAAATGACGCCCGGGCGTCAAAAGGAAATGACGTCCGGGCGTCAAAAATAAAATGACGCCCGGGCGTCAAAAATAAATTGACGCCCGGGCGTCAAAAAGGAAATGACGCCCGGGCGTCAAAAATAAAATGACGCCCGGGCGTCAAAAATAAATTGAAGTCCGGGCGTCAAAAAGGAAATGACGCCCGGGCGTCAAAAATAAAATGACGCCCGGGCGTCAAAAAGAAAATGACGCCCGGGCGTCAAAAATAAAATGACGCCCGGGCGTCAAAAATAAATTGACGCCCGGGCGTCAAAAAGGAAATGACGCCCGGGCGTCAAAAATAAAATGACGCCCGGGCGTCAAAATTAAAATTACGCCCGCGCGTCAAAAAGGAAATGACGTCCGGGCGTCAAAAATAAAATGACGCGCGGGCGTCATAAATAAAATGACGCCCGTGCGTCAAAAATAAAATGACGCCCGGGCGTCATAAATAAAATGACGCCCGGGCGTCAAAAAGGAAATGACGCCCGGGCGTCAAAAAGGAAATGACGCCCGGGCGTCATAAATAAAATGACGCCCGGGCGTCAAAAAGGAAATGACGTCCGGGCGTCAAAAATAAAATGACGCCCGGGCGTCAAAAATAAATTGACGCCCGGGCATCAAAAAGGAAATGACGCCCGGGCGTCAAAAATAAAATGACGCCTGGGCGTCAAAAATAAATTGACGCCCGGGCGTCAAAAAGGAAATGACGCCCGGGCGTCAAAAATAAAATGACGCCCGGGCGTCAAAAATAAATTGAAGTCCGGGCGTCATAAATAAAATGACGCCCGGGCGTCAAAAATAAAATGACGCCCGGGCGTCAAAAATAAATTGACGTCCGGGCGTCAAAAAAAAAATTGACGCCCGGGCGTCATAAATAAAATGACGCCCGGGCGTCAAAAATAAGATGACGCCCGGGCGTCAAAAATAAATTGACGCCCGGGCGTCAAAAATAAATTGACGCCCGGGCGTCAAAAAGGAAATGACGCCCGGGCGTCAAAAATAAAATGACGTCCGGGCGTCAAAAAGGAAATGACGCCCGGGCGTCAAAAATAAAATGACGCGCGGGCGTCATAAATAAAATGACGCCCGTGCGTCAAAAATAAAATGCGTCAAAAATAAATTGACGTCCGGGCGTCAAAAATAAATTGACGCCCGGGCGTCAAAAAGGAAATGACGCCCGGGCGTCAAAAATAAATTGAAGTCCGGGCGTCAAAAAGGAAATGACGCCCGGGCGTCAAAAATAAAATGACGCCCGGGCGTCAAAAAGAAAATGACGCCCAGGCGTCAAAATTAAATTGACGCCCGTGCGTCATAAATAAAATGACCCGGGCGTCAAAAAGGAAATGACGCCCAGGCGTCAAAAATAAATTGACGTCCGGGCGTCAAAAAAAAAATTGACGCCCGGGCGTCATAAATAAAATGACGCCTGTGCGTCAAAAATAAAATGCGTCAAAAATAAATTGACGTCCGGGCGTCAAAAAGGAAATGACGCCCAGGCGTCAAAAATAAAATGACGCCCGGGCGTCAAAAATAAATTGAAGTCCGGGCGTCATAAATAAAATGACGCCCGGGCGTCAAAAATAAAATGACGCCCGGGCGTCAAAAATAAATTGACGCCCGGGCGTCAAAAAGGAAATGACGCCCGGGCGTCAAAAATAAAATGACGCCCGGGCGTCAAAAATAAATTGAAGTCCGGGCGTCATAAATAAAATGACGCCCGGGCGTCAAAAATAAAATGACGCCCGGGCGTCAAAAATAAGATGACGCCCGGGCGTCAAAAATAAATTGAAGTCCGGGCGTCATAAATAAAATGACGCCCGGGCGTCAAAAATAAGATGACGCCCGGGCGTCAAAAATAAATTGACGTCCGGGCGTCAAAAAAAAAATTGACGCCCGGGCGTCATAAATAAAATGACGCCCGGGCGTCAAAAATAAGATGACGCCCGGGCGTCAAAAATAAATTGACGCCCGGGCGTCAAAAATAAATTGACGCCCGGGCGTCAAAAAGGAAATGACGCCCGGGCGTCAAAAATAAAATGACGTCCGGGCGTCAAAAAGGAAATGACGCCCGGGCGTCAAAAATAAAATGACGCGCGGGCGTCATAAATAAAATGACGCCCGTGCGTCAAAAATAAAATGCGTCAAAAATAAATTGACGTCCGGGCGTCAAAAATAAATTGACGCCCGGGCGTCAAAAAGGAAATGACGCCCGGGCGTCAAAAATAAATTGAAGTCCGGGCGTCAAAAAGGAAATGACGCCCGGGCGTCAAAAATAAAATGACGCCCGGGCGTCAAAAAGAAAATGACGCCCGGGCGTCAAAAATAAAATGACGCCCGGGCGTCAAAAATAAATTGACGCCCGGGCGTCAAAAAGGAAATGACGCCCGGGCGTCAAAAATAAAATGACGCCCGGGCGTCAAAATTAAAATTACGCCCGGGCGTCAAAAAGGAAATGACGTCCGGGCGTCAAAAATAAAATGACGCGCGGGCGTCATAAATAAAATGACGCCCGGGCGTCAAAAATAAATTGACGCCCGGGCGTCAAAAAGGAAATGACGCCCGGGCGTCAAAATTAAAATTACGCCCGGGCGTCAAAAAGGAAATGACGTCCGGGCGTCAAAAATAAAATGACGCGCGGGCGTCATAAATAAAATGACGCCCGTGCGTCAAAAGGAAATGACGTCCGGGCGTCAAAAATAAAATGACGCCCGGGCGTCAAAAATAAATTGACGCCCGGGCGTCAAAAAGGAAATGACGCCCGGGCGTCAAAAATAAAATGACGCCCGGGCGTCAAAAAGGAAATGACGTCCGGGCGTCAAAAATAAAATGACGCGCGGGCGTCATAAATAAAATGACGCCCGTGCGTCATAAATAAAATGACGCCCGTGCGTCAAAAATAAAATGACGCCCGGGCGTCAAAAATAAAATGACGCGCGGGCGTCATAAATAAAATGACGCCCGGGCGTCAAAAATAAAATGACGCCTGGGCGTCAAAAATAAATTGACGCCCGGGCGTCAAAAAGGAAATGACGCCCGGGCGTCAAAAATAAAATGACGCCCGGGCGTCAAAAATAAAATGACGCCTGGGCGTCAAAAATAAATTGACGCCCGGGCGTCAAAAATAAAATGACGCCTGGGCGTCAAAAATAAATTGACGCCCGGGCGTCAAAAATAAATTGACGTCCGGGCGTCAAAAAGGAAATGACGCCCGGGCGTCAAAAATAAAATGACGCCCGGGCGTCAAAAATAAATTGACGTCCGGGCGTCAAAAAGAAAATGACGCCCGGGCGTCAAAAATAAATTGACGTCCGGGCGTCAAAAAGAAAATGACGCCCGGGCGTCAAAAAGGAAATGACGCCCGGGCGTCAAAAATAAAATGACGCGCGGGCGTCATAAATAAAATGACGCCCGTGCGTCAAAAATAAAATGACGCCCGGGCGTCAAAAATTAATTGACGCTCGAGCGTCAAAAAGAAAATGACGCCCAGGCGTCAAAATTAAATTGACGCCCGGGCGTCAAAAAGGAAATGACGCCCGGGCGTCAAAAAGGAAATGACGCCCGGGCGTCATAAATAAAATGACGCCCGGGCGTCATAAATAATATGACGCCCGGGCGTCAAAAAGGAAATGACGTCCGGGCGTCAAAAATAAAATGACGCCCGGGCGTCAAAAATAAATTGACGCCCGGGCATCAAAAAGGAAATGACGCCCGGGCGTCAAAAATAAAATGACGCCCGGGCGTCAAAAATAAATTGAAGTCCGGGCGTCAAAAAGGAAATGACGCCCGGGCGTCAAAAATAAAATGACGCCCGGGCGTCAAAAAGAAAATGACGCCCGGGCGTCAAAAATAAATTGACGCCCGGGCGTCAAAAAGGAAATGACGCCCGGGCGTCATAAATAAAATGACGCCCGGGCGTCAAAAATAAGATGACGCCCGGGCGTCAAAAATAAATTGACGCCCGGGCGTCATAAATAAAATGACGCCCGGGCGTCAAAAATAAAATGACGCCCGGGCGTCAAAAATAAGATGACGCCCGGGCGTCAAAAATAAATTGACGCCCGGGCGTCAAAAAGGAAATGACGCCCGGGCGTCAAAAATAAATTGACGTCCGGGCGTCAAAAAAAAAATTGACGCCCGGGCGTCATAAATAAAATGACGCCCGGGCGTCAAAAAGGAAATGACGTCCGGGCGTCAAAAAAGAAATGACGCCCGGGCGTCAAAAATAAAATGACGCGCGGGCGTCATAAATAAAATGACGCCCGTGCGTCAAAAATAAAATGCGTCAAAAATAAATTGACGTCCGGGCGTCAAAAAAAATTGACGCCCGGGCGTCATAAATAAAATGACGCCCGGGCGTCAAAAGGAAATGACGTCCGGGCGTCAAAAATAAAATGACGCCCGGGCGTCAAAAATAAATTGACGCCCGGGCGTCAAAAAGGAAATGACGCCCGGGCGTCAAAAATAAAATGACGCCCGGGCGTCAAAAATAAATTGAAGTCCGGGCGTCAAAAAGGAAATGACGCCCGGGCGTCAAAAATAAAATGACGCCCGTGCGTCAAAAAGAAAATGACGCCCGGGCGTCAAAAATAAAATGACGCCCGGGCGTCAAAAATAAATTGACGCCCGGGCGTCAAAAATAAATTGACGCCCGGGCGTCATAAATAAAATGACGCCCGGGCGTCAAAAATAAAATGACGCCCGGGCGTCAAAAATAAATTGACGTCCGGGCGTCAAAAAAAAATTGACGCCCGGGCGTTATAAATAAAATGACGCCCGGGCGTCAAAAATAAAATGACGCCCGGGCGTCAAAAATAAATTGACGTCAAAAATAAAAGAGAGTCAATTGGTCCACATTCCAAGTTCATAAGATTGTCCTTTAAGTGTATGTAATGATTCGTAAATGATGAAATGTTGTGCGATTCTTCATTACTGTGAGCTGATATTGCTTTATCTATCTCTTTATTTTTCACTGATCAAAGGTGTTCGTTGAATCCCCTCTCAGCAGCTCTTCTCGTCTGTCCAATGCATTTTTTGTCGCAACTTGAGCATGAGATTTGATAAATGCCACTGCGTCGATTGATCGGTATGTGGTCTTTGGTGGATCACAAAAAAAGATTGAAGTTTGTTGTTGTTGGTATGGACGATGTTCATATCACATTTTGTAAACACGTGCAATAATTGGTTGGCGATATTCGGGGCAGAGGGTAAGTGACTCGGTGCTTATGTGTGCTTGCGTTTTGATCGAATAATGTACTGATGTTGGATCGTTTAATCTTTACGGAGTTATTTTTGATTAAATGCTCAATTATGGGTTTTTCATATCCATTGAGATTCGCTATTTGAACTATTTGCTTATTAGTCTAGGAGCTATACCCCCTTCCCGTAGGCACTTGAATGTCACCACAGTTTAAGGGTGTTTTTTTTATGCTTTCTGGGGTGGGGAATCCGAAGTTAGTTTTTGCAAAATCCGGTGCGAAGTCATTGTTATTAACAAATTTTGATGCATTTTTTGTAATGCAATAAAAGTTATTAATGTTAGGAAAAACAGAAAAAAAATATTAAAAAATAACGGTACAACTTGCTATAGAATTTTTCAAAGCCAAAAGTCTATTCTTTAATATTATTTTCAAATTAAGTTATTAATTTTTAAACTCAAAATTAAAAACAAAGTTCAAACTAATTTTGTTCAAAACTTTACATTATTAAGTTCTATTTTTGTTTTGTCCAAACTCAATGCTCTTATTAGTTTTTAGTCGTTCTAGGACTTTTAATTTTCATCCATGTCCTTCGGATGTGGAACTTGAACGGCAGCGTATGATAAGCTCACTAAATTCTGATCTCGACAGCATTGTCCAATGGGGAATCAAAAACCGCGTAGAATTTAATGCTTCTAAAACTCAATGTTGTCTCCTGTCGTTAAAGCGAAACCCACCCCCAATGCCGCTATCCATGGGCGGCACTTGCATCGAGGAAACTGAACAGCTCTCAGTTCTCGGTATGTGTGTCACAGACTACCTTTTGTGGAATGACCACATATCTGATGTCGCCAAAAACGCTGCTAAGTGTTTAGGTTTTTTCCCCCTTCCAAAAACTCACTTGAGTTTGTTGGACAGAATTCAAAAGAGAGCTTTAAAAATGATAGGCGAAAGATCTATAACAGAAACAATTACATCTCTCGAACACCGCCGTAATGTTTCGTGTCTTTCTCGATTTTATCGCTATTATTATAATCAGTGTTCTAGTGAAATAGCCAGTTGCATTCCCCCCCTTAAAAAACTCAACCGTAATACTCGCGCTTCTAGGAATGCCCATCAGTTCACCCTCGAGCCTAACTTCGGACGTCCTGTAATGTACAGAGATTCTTTCTTCAGTCGCACCACACGAATGTGGAATGCTTTACCTGACTCGACTTTCCCCTCCCATTTCGATGTGCAAACGTTCAAAACCAATGTGCATCGGTATCTCCTTCTAAATCCTCTCCTACTTACCTAATCGCTCGTGCTGTGTTAAAAACATTTTAAGGGTAGCCATAACCCCTTTTGCGCGCGTGGTTTTTTTCTTGTTTATACTAAGATGCTGTTTACTTTATTTTGTTTATATCTTGAAAAGTCAAAGTCCTAGAACCATGCGGTTTTCAGTGTTTTACTAAAAATGAATATGAGCACTGAGTTTTGAAAACAAAAATAGTACTTAATAATGTAATGTTTTGAACAAAATTAGTTTGAACTTTTTTTTTTTTTTTTAATTTTGAGTTTGAAAATTAATTTTACAAAAACTGTTCACTCAAACAACTTAATTTGAAAATAAAATTAAAGAATAGACCTTTGGCTTTTTAAAACAATATAGCATGACTCTGTAAGTCTTACCGTTATTTTTTAATTTTTGTTTTTCTGTTTTAAGTGAATTTTTTTTTAATTGCCCCTCCCACCTAAACGGGGGAAATAGACGCCAATCCATACGATTTTTCTAAGTCAAAGTCCAACCTACCTAGCTTTTTGTGACACCTTATGCAAATCATCCTGTATAAGCACAAGCTGTTATTATATTAAAAAATTGGAATGTGGAATAAATCTGTCATGCTTTAAAAAAACGTATATCTTTAAAACTAGACTCTATAAATAAAAAATTGAAAAACGCTTCTATTAGTTAAAATCAGGAGTATAAATTAAAAATACTTCTTTTAAGCTTTATCGAGCGGAAATTTGAGTACATTGGTCTTCTTTAACCATGTGAATGTGAAATATCTTATCCTAAGTCTACGTTTCTGTATATATCTCCGAATCTAATTATTCAATTGAGACAAAAGACAAACAAAAATGTTTGTCAGAATATAGCGAATAATTTCTTCTATGAAAATTTTCACGATAACTCTGACCATTTACCTAAAAAACACGTTCTTCCGTCTCGGGCTCCATCAATTGAGCGCGTGAGTTAAGGTAGGAAGTGTAGCGCTTAATAAAAAAAATCAACCTTTGTTTTATGAACAGCTCAGTGCTGTGTTTATTATCAAACTCAAACTCTTATGCTATGCATTACAATTTTTATATCAATCAAATGATGAATCGGCTATTTTACAAACAGAAATACGTTTAAGGAAAATGTGAAATAGAATTGCAAATATGAAATAAAATGAAATAAGATCTTATGAAATGCTTTTATAAATTAATTGTGGGAAACTGCTGATGATGGTTGTTGGTGCCGTTGGTGCCGATGACCTGGGTTGAGGCATGTGTCGTCTGAGGTATGTAACTCCTCCCGCCCTGGAGAGAGCTACGGTCGAAGAGGCTGTATGCGTCTTTAGCCGGAGCTATCATTAGGTTTATTGCTGGGGTATGTTGACTATTGTTATCGAGTATTGAGTGTTGTTGTTGGGGTTGGTTGGCCCTTCTATGTAGGTGTGTGAGGTATATTATGATGACAAGTCCGATTAGCGTTGATATTGTCGAGATGATGGTGTAGTTAAGGATTATATGTTTGTTGGTGCGTCTTTCCAGATAACGTATTGCCTCTTTGTTTTCAAAGTGGAAGTTTTGTAGCGATTGGAGGTTGATTGTTTGGATCGAAGATATGTTAATTTTGTTGATCGAAGTGGGATAAATGTGGACGTCTTCATAATAAACTCTGCTCGTGCTTTCGTATGTCACTTGGTTGACGTTGACGCTGCAGTTTGAGAAGTGAATGATAAATGTACCCTTCAGATTTTGAACCTGGGGGCCACAAGTTGATGTTATTTCTGTCTCTGGACTGTTTATGAACAGAATGTAGTTAGGTTCTGGCTGGTATATTTGTTGTTCTTGGGTTACATCTGAAGTTTTACATTGTGCCGGTTTGTTGTTCATTAAATTGGCGATGCAGCTTGTTTCCATGTAAGAGTTTTGGCTCGTTTCTTCTTTGCAGTAGAATGTTTTTTCTATTTGTTCACATTTCTTGTCAAAACATTGAATTTCGTTTTGGTTAAGGATACAAAAGGGTTTAATGTGAAGTAATTTACTTTTGAGTGGGATGGGTAATAAATGGAAAAAGGAAAATGATTCATTTTTTAAGGAAGGAATTTGTATATTAAATATTATATCTGAATGGTTATAGTAAGCCTGAAGCTCCAATAATTCGTATATGTTTTCGTTTGAATTAATTTCTACAGACTGATTTTTTAAGGAACTGTAAATGAATGTTAATTCATCAGAGTTTAAAATGTGTTTTGAGATGATATTTAATTTGGCAAGAATAATAGATTCCGCGATATTGGTCAAATGGTTGTTTAAAAGTTCTATATTGAAGTTTATTTGGTTTAAATATTGAATATATCTGATTGAGTTTTCCTCTGATCTGATTCTGTTTCCTAATGTCTTTTCAGTATTAATTAAATATTTTTCAATAATCTTCTGCTGCGTGTTTATGTGGTTTGTTATATTGTCGAATCTTGCTATCATTTGTTTGTTAAGTCTAACCTGGTCGTCTTCCTGTGTCTCGATGTCATTTTGTCTTTCTGATAGCATTTCTATTTTTTTATTTATATCCAGAGCATCGTCAGCATCCAAATTTCCTGTTATGCTCTTTACAACTGTTCCTAAACCGTTGATAAGTCCTCTTTTTTGTCTGAAATTAGGTGTTAGCGTTTGGAGTTTGTCTTGCAGCTGTTCATATTTTATTTTAATGATTTTAAGGGAGTCATTAAAACCGTCTATTTTATTGAAAATTGCCAAAGAGTTGCCTATAGCGTTTACATTTTCTTGGTATTTTTCTAATCTTATGATGTGAATCAGGCTTTTGTATGCCTTAATCATCCTGCCCGTTCCCAGTTTCAATGTTAGGAGGCCATGATTATTCGTCAGATCGTGTACTTCGATCGTCTGTTCTGTGGTCATTGTTATTAGAAGGGTGAGAGTTGTGAACCTGAAATTTACGTCTTCTTTTTATTTTTGATTTATGAAGTTTTTGATTGTTAGTAGTAAGGACTGTTATATCCCTATTAATTTTAACTTTATGTTTACTGAATCTTGGTGTTAATTTATTTCTTCTATTTTCTTTTCTATAAATAAATGATCCTGTCTTTATACTACATGGTTTTTCCCTGTTCTGATTTAATTTGCTTAAATTTTTTTGTATCTGGTTTCCTGTTTTGTTTTTAATGGATGGGAATAATTCTGCCTGAAACTCATTTAGTCTATTGAGATAGTCATGCACGTTGCTATAGCTAATATTCTTAAATTTGTAGGTTCTACCGTAAAAAAGTTCGTAAGGTGTTAATTTCGTAGCAGAGTGTATAGAGTTATTATAGGTTATCATAGTTTCATTGAGTATGTCGTCATGATCTCGGTCGTTATGTTTTGTAAAAATGATTCTGTATGTTTCAGTTAGTGTGGAGTGGAGTCTTTCAACGGGAGAATTGCTACTTGATTGTTGAAGCGATGTTATGTGTTGGTTTATATTGTATTGTTTAACGAAGTCTTTGAACATAGAAGAAGTAAATTCTGCGCCTTGGTCTGATATAATTTTAGTTGGAATGCCGTGGAGGCTCATAAAATGCAGAAGGGATTTTATTATTGTTAGGCTATTTCTAACTGGAACTGTGTACGCTGCTGCGAATTTAGAGAATTTGTCTATAATCGTGAGGATTTTTTGATTATTAATACTATAGATGTCGATATGTACGATATCTAAAGGTTTTTCAGGATTTTCTGGGATTCGAAATTCAATTTTTTGGGGTTTCCTGTCGTATTTGAGTTTCTGGCACAGTTCGCAGTTATTTATAACTGTAGTGATTTTGTTTTTCATAAATGGGAAAAAGAATTCACGCTTAAGGTGAAGAAGTGTCTCGTTTATGCCTCTGTGGTTGTTTTTTAAATGGTAATCGTTTATCAGTTTATCTTGATCATCGTTCTCAAGTATATCTTTTAATATTTCTGTGCAACGAATTACTTTGAAGGCTTTGTTATTTGAAAAGTAATTTGAGTAGACACTTTGGATGGTCTTGAATGTATCGTCATCGGTATAAATAGCGCAATATTTATTTGGAGGAACATAATTTTTGAAAATGGTAATAATATCATTCTCTGAAAAACATTGTTTTTCTAAAGTTCGTCTTTGTTTGTTTTTTAATGGCATTTGTAATTGTACTGGTTTGTCTCTTTCAGTTTTCTTAAGTACGAGCTGTATGCTAAATTCATTTAAGGGACGTTCAGATATATATATGTGATCGTTCATATTTTCAAGAGCAGAGTGGATTGTAGATCCACTAGAACTGGGATTTGTGTGGTTAACCTCGTTTATATTTAATTCAATTTTCTCATTTTGACTTTCGGTTTTTATTCTGCTGAGTGCATCAGCATTCAGGTTTAACGTTCCTTTTTTGTAAACGATTTCATAGTCGAACTCTTCTAACTTGAGTCGCCATCTAACTAGTTTTGAATTCGGATCTTTAAGATTCATCATCCATTGCAATGGTCTGTGATCGGTCACGATTTTGAATTTGTGACCAAACAGGTAGGGGCGGAAATATTTCGTTGCCCAAACAATCGCTAAAAGCTCTTTTTCAATGGTAGAGTAACCACATTCCGAATCAGTTAGGGTTCTACTAGCATAGCAGATTGGTTTGTCGCTACCTATGGTGCCTTGAGATAGGACTGCACCTATTGCGTAGTTACTTGCATCCGTAGTTTGTACGAACGGTCGAGAGAAATCGGGGTATTGAAGAATTGGGTCGTTAATCAAGAGATCTTTACACATCTCGAAAGCTGTGACGTACTTTTTGTCGAGTGTTATTGATTTTCCTTTCTTCAAGCACTCTGTAAGTGGTTTTGTTAGCCTTGCAAAGTCCTTAATGAACTTGCGGTAGTATCCAAGGAGGCCTAGAAACGATTTTATTTCTTTTTGCGTCTTTGGGATAGGGAAATTTTTTACAGCTTTGATCTTGTCGGGATTGGGTTTTACTCCGTCCCTGGAAATTATATGTCCAAGAAATGCTGTTTCTTTGTGAAGGAATTCAGTTTTTTCTAGCTGCACTTTAAAATTGAATTCTTGTAATCTTAAAAAAACTTTCTTCAAGTTTTCAAGATGTTCTTGTAGAGAGGTTGAAAAGATGACTATGTCATCTAAATATACCAAACAGACTTTTCCCACGAGACCACTTAGTACATGGTCCATCACTCGTTGAAAAGTGGATGGAGCATTTTTAAGTCCGAACGGCATTCGTACGAACTCGAAGTGACCTCCTTCGACTGTAAATGCCGTTTTAGGTATATCTTTTGGGTCCATCTCTATTTGGTGAAACCCACTCGCTAAATCTAGAGTGGAGAAATACATGCATTTCCCTAATTTATCCAGGATCTCCGTTATGTTCGGGAGTGGATATTTGTCGCTAATTGTCTTTTCATTTAGACGACGAAAATCAATGACAAGGCGCCACTTTTTCGTGGGTATATCTTTTCCTTTCGGAACCACCCATACCGGGGAACTCCACGGCGAATGGCTTGGACGAATTATTCCTTGTCTGAGTAGTTCTTGTATCTGTTTTTGAACTTCCATTTTATGTACAAATGGGTATCTGTATGACCTGGTATATATAGGGACATCGTCGTTAGTTGGTATTTTATGTTTGACAGCGGTAGTGAAAGTAAGAGGTTGGGTTTTTTGAAAAAAAATATCTTCAAATTGTTTGCACAATTTGATTATGGATCTCTTTTCTTCAGAGTTCAGGTGGTTAAGTTTTAATGAATTTACTATTTCAGTATCGGGTATTTTCCTGTCATGCGATTGTGAGTATGTTCCTGTTATATTAATCTCGCAAAATTCAGTATTTGAATATGGACAGACTTTCATGGGTCGCTCCAGAAAAATAGTCTGTTCTTGGTTTGAAGTATTAATTACTTCAAGGATGCTATACCAATCTTTAGCGACATATATTCCCTCTGAAATGGAAACGCCTGGTTTGATTTCTGTTGGTCTTATGAAAATATCACCATTTCGTATGCTTACTGGGAGGCGACATATCATTTTTGAGTATGGGGGAATAATGTATTGCGATGATGTAGAATTTGGTTTAAAGAGTAGAGAAATACTGGAATTTTCTGTTATCAATTTTCGTTTTTCCAAGTCTATTTTTGCTTTAATTTGTGTCAAAATGTCTAAACCGATAAGGCCATCGAAGTATCCATGGAATTTGAATATTAAGAATCTAAATGTACCATGTGTTTGGAATTCTGAAAAAGAGTTAAATGTTATCGCTCTATTTATTGTGTGTTCTTTAAAAATTGTTTTTATAACTGTATTATTGATGGGGATTTGAAGTTGAGGGTCTGCAAACTCAGGATTAATGAAAGATGAAGACGCACCGGTATCTATTAGGAATCTGAGTGGTCTTCCAAAAGGTGAAGAAATATTTACATATGGTAAAATATTTCCATGTTTATTGATGTTTATATATCCGATTGGTTCCCAGAGGCTGGTTCGTGAAAATTTTCGGTATCTTCTGGGTGGTTAATTTCTTGGAACGTCTCGAGGTCTTGTTGAAACTGTTCGTTATAATACCTGTCCAGATTTTGGTATGGGTTTTCGATCTCCAGGTCCAGGTTGTCAAAGGGCTCGTACGGGTTCCCATATTCAGGATGTATTGAAGTACCTGGGTGTTCTATGTCGATGTTATGCAGTTCTCTAGAAGGACCTGCTTGTTTGAAAAAGTTGCTGGGTGTTCTGGTGTTTTGTAGACCTAAACTGTGTTGTGTTGGGGATTGGAGTTTGGAGTACGTGGTACTTGCCTCCATAGGTTCTTGTGGAGCTATATGTTGTCTATGTGAGAATTGGCCAGAGCCGGGGTTCGTTTTAAAAGGTCTGTTAAAATGGTGGTTACCTTGTCCTGGTATAGGATTTAAGTGATGTTGATTTTGTCTTGTTTGTGGGTTAAAAGGGTTAAGAGAATTATACATTTGTTGCCCTGGTCTATAACGTGAGTTGAAGTTAACGGTGTGGTTTGGTGTCTGTGGTTTTCTGAGAAAGACTTGAGGTTGTGGATTGAATTGGTAAACGGGGGGCACAAATTTCTTTTGTTGTTGGAAATATAATGGTTCGTGTTTCATATATGAAATGTTCTGTTCCTTTGTGCAATAAGCAAAGGCTTCTGATAGGGTTGAAGGTTTCATTGCCCTCACTGTGGAACCAAGAGGTTCTCTAAGTCCTGCAAGGAAGGTATTTAAACACATTTCTTGGTATAGTTTATTTTTTGCAATTATCACGTTGAGTTCTTTTTCATGTATCTGTATATGATTATTCATGGATGCTTGTATTTCCATAACTTCGCTGAAAAAATTTTCTAAGGTTTTGCTATTTTGTTTTAAATTGTGAAGGTCGCGTATGAGCGAGGTTTCGTTCCGTTTGTCCGAATAGTGATTTATGAGGTTCGTTTTAATAGAGACCCAAGATAACGTTGTCCCGTACACGTTGAGGACTTCGTTGGCTGGGCCAACGATTTTATTCCTTATGGCTCGGAGTATGACCCTGCACAAATTTGTGCCATCGATACCCTCGAGAAGAGATAATATCTCTTCAACGTTTTTAATAAAATCGAAGAGAAGTCTTGGATTTCCATCGAAGGTTGGAATGTCCTTGACTATCTCTGGAACTCTAAGTGAGTTCATGAGTTCTATTGCTGCTGATGCAGCGACGGCTGCTGCTGCTGCAGCGGCTGCTGCTGCTGCTGGGTCTTCTTGTTGACCATTCAACATTATAGTTCTCTTTATGTTTAGATTAATTCTACTTTCTAAATAAGTTTCACTATCACTATCTAAATGCTTGCTAATGTTTTTAGTTAAATTATCTCTTTCAGATTTTTCAATATTTAAGTTTATATTTTCAAAGTTAAATTCTTTATTTATTCCTATGCTTAAATTATTGGAGTTGACTAACTTTTTCCTTTGAGGTGGATAAGGATTATTTTTAATTTTTGGGATTTTAAATGGGAGCATGGGATGAAATTCGTTGTTTCGACTTACGTGATATAAAATTTCTTATTGTTCATACTGTTGAGCTGCTCCTCCAGGTTTTTGTTTGCACTTTTAGATGTCTCGATGAGTGTCTATGTATCGCACTGATATTATTTTCACAATATTCGGTTTGCTCCCGAAAAAAAAAAATATTATCTTTTATCTCGTTGACGTTTTAGATTCACTCTCGGAGAAAAAAAAAATTTTCCTCGTATATTAGTGTTTATTATCTCGATTTGCTCTCAAAAAAGTTATCCCGTTACACTTATTTCGATTTGCCTTCGAATTTGCTCTCAAAAAAGTTATCCCGTCACACTTATTTCGATTTGCCTTCGACAGTGTTTTTATCACTTGCACTGAACTGTTGAAAGATTGACTATATTTTTTTTTTTTTTTTTAGCTATGGTATATTTTTCCGATGAACCTTCGAATTTTTCTTCCGTATACACTTGTATTATATTAGAGTTCTTTTACGAGTTGGATTTTCCGATTAACCGTCGATATAATCTTAACTCGTTCCGTTCGACTGCGCCAGTTAAGGTAGGAAGTGTAGCGCTTAATAAAAAAAATCAACCTTTGTTTTATGAACAGCTCAGTGCTGTGTTTATTATCAAACTCAAACTCTTATGCTATGCATTACAATTTTTATATCAATCAAATGATGAATCGGCTATTTTACAAACAGAAATACGTTTAAGGAAAATGTGAAATAGAATTGCAAATATGAAATAAAATGAAATAAGATCTTATGAAATGCTTTTATAAATTAATTGTGGGAAACTGCTGATGATGGTTGTTGGTGCCGTTGGTGCCGATGACCTGGGTTGAGGCATGTGTAGTCTGAGGTATGTAACTCGCGCCCTCCCTACTAAGAAACAATTGGCAAATTGGCAACAATTGGGCAAATCAACCGATTTACATGAATAAAAAACAAATTTCTTCGTTAGAAAATAAGGTACAACATTTACTCGTAATATTTTTTCCTAACATTAATAACTTTTATTGCATTACAAAAATGCATCAAAATTCGTTAATAACAATGACTTCGCACCGGATTTTGCAAAATCTAACTCCGGATTCGGATTCCCCACCCCCCGACAACACAAACAAAACACCCTCAAACTGAGGTGACATTCAAGTGCCTACGGGAATTCTCGATCGACAAAGGAAGACGACATAATCTGTATACCATTGAGTGAAACGCAGCAAGTTTTTGGCTATATACGCAAAAGGAATCGTTAGTTATGTAACGATCGGTTGATGATGATTTCCTGTACACACTGAATTCGATTATTTTGTTTTTTCTTTTTATTTCTAAGTCGAGGAAAGGTAATGTGTGAAGTTTTTAATCTTCCTTCTCGAAAGTGAAATTTATGCTAGGGAATCCGGTTGTTGATTGTTTCCAGTACGCGATCAACTTCCGATTTTTTCACTACGGCAAATGTATCATCCACATATCTATACCATATACGTGTGGTAGTTCTCCAATTGATTTTAAATCTGTTTCAAATTTAGTTTTTGAAGTGACAGTCTAATTTTATCGCAATATTTGAAAATAAATATATCTATTCTTGTGTGATTTTGAACCATTTTTGATTGGGTCACATATTCCTGGCTAAGCATAGTTTTTTCAAGTTTTATACGTTTTTAGAAACTAAAGGAAAATAGCAAAATTTAAGAAAATTAAACCAGTTTGGAGTCGTACGTATTTTTTTTAGGGGGCTATTCAAATGATTGAGGCCCACGATTAAGTTTGATCAAAATAAAGGATTTTGTATTAATTTAAATCCAAATGGTGATTCCAATAAATAATATTTTTCAATAAAATTAGAACAACTATTAACCAATGTTTAAGTGCAAAAATTGTAAAAAAAAAAAAAAAACAGAAAATCAGTTTCATTCATCACTTTTATTTTTTCAAATTTCAAAAAATATCCGTTACTCAAAAAAAAGATAAAAAAGACCTTTCATAAGTTTCATTTTGGACCAATGATAATGGGGCAGCCTGCATACTTTTTAGAAGCTTCGTCGTAAAAATTGAAAAAAAAACTCAACTCAAATGTTTTCGAAAATCATTTTTGAAAAAAGAAAATATTATTCGAAAGTATTCCTTGTATACAGCATTTATCTGATGTTTCTTGTAAGTCATAATTGTAGTATTTTTATTTTGTTTACAACAAAAAATTTATAGTTAGTATTTTTAGTCCAAACTAAATTAATACAAATCAGTATTTATTTCCCAAAAAACACTAATTACATAGGTACCAAGTTTGAAGAAAATCCATCATCCGCTTCACTGCATAAAATAAGTTATGAGTGGGTTTAGTAAAGTCACGATTATTTTTTTTAGGTTTTCTTGAATTTTCGTGTTTATTTTTTGTTTTTAATTTATTTAACCATACCTACATTTTAAAAGAAAATCTAATTTCCAACAAAAAGTCTCTTGAGTTAAATTCTGAAATTCGGCTTAGTTTTCGAGTTATATACAAACAATATTGGAAAGTGACCAATATCCTACAAAATGCAAGGGTGAATTGTGTGTTTCAAAGAAGCTTAGGTTCCTCACAAACATATTTAATGATAAAAAACCCTTGAACGTAATTATGTCTTACTTAAATTTTAATTCACTAGCGACTAGCCTATTAAAAGGTTTGTCAATTTGAATGTAGAATTCGATTAGACTAATAGGTTCCCCATGAAACCATAATATCTTCAAAATATGTTCCATTTACACTAAAAATGTTTAGATTGCCACCGATGTTATGAAATATTAAATCGTTTTATCACAACACTAGAAACTTACCGTTTTATTCTGCTTTTTTTCTTTCAATCCAAGATAAATTCCCTTTTCCATTGAAAAGGGACAAAATAAAAAAAAAATATGAAAAATAAACTCTCACACATTATCATTTTCAAGACGTGTGAAATCATTTTTTATTTACTTTCTGACACCTATACCTAGTCTACTCATACACTCTTGTGCCATTCTTCTTCTTGGGGAATTGTCTCTATTATCATCTACTAGTATCATACAATTTAAATGCGATTTCTGTCAAGAGACCCCTAGCTCACACAATCCATCACAAAAACTTCACCAGACTTACTGAGATTTGAACTCAAACCATCAGAAAAAAAATAAATGCTTAGTCAATATCCTTGTTATGGTTTTCGTATCGGGTAGCCTTTAGAGATTTCACTTGAAATTGTCACACGTATTTCTATGAATTACGTGATCTGGAAAATAACCCCCATCATCCACTCCGTCACCATTTCCCAACCGTCTAAATTAAATTACGACACCCCGACACCTTCCAATCTATCGACTTTCACTTTCAGTTTATATATTATTTAAGTAAAAAAAAAAACAAACATAACTTTCCTCTCTGTCTCTCTGTATCGCATGAGATGTCAATCGTCTTTAAGAAACTATAGGTACATTGCCTGTCAAAAAATATATAACAAGTTCAAGAAACCCACCAAACTGATGTGCCAGACATTTCGGGGAATTGGTTCTTAATACAGCTATCGATGGATTGGATATGTCTGGAAGAGAGGATTCGTCGGTGTTTATCTTTTTTTTTATCTGATTGACTCGTGGGAATATGGCAGAAAAAATGTCTCCCTGACTTCTTTGGGTATTGATTTTTATTTAAATTTTACAGTTTCATCTTTATTTAAATGGAAACAAACACAATCTTTCCTCCCTCATGCCCTTATATCGTTATGAATTCACAATGAGGCCAGCATTTAATTCTCTTCCGGGATACCCAGTTGATGGCAGGTGGAGGTGGAGGTGGAGCACTTACAATGTCTGGGCTTGAACAATACTATTATACGTTGGGAATAATGTTTTTTGTTGGCCTTTATCACGTCTTTCAATTTAACGGTTTAATTGCACGTCCTTCCATGGTGAATGAGATTTTTATACACACGATTGCAGTTGTTGGAAAAATAGTAATTCCCTCATACCATGCAATGGCCGGCCGGTGTGGGTGGCGCCCCCAATGTTGGGTTCACTTAACAGCCAACAGGATACACCATCCATGCGGCAATGTCGTATCAGAAAAGTCAGCTCGGATAAAAAGATTGCTAAGGCCACCTTTCATGAAAGGGTATAGAAATATATAGTCATTTATAATTATAATTTACAACAAGTACAAGAGCAAGAGGTGTGTTTTGTGGCGGGCAAAAGAAGTCTCAAGTGCGGTTGAATTGACTATGTTTACCCTCTAGGATCTAGGGAATTGGACAGAGAGATTTATTTAACGAGGTTTTTCTTTCTTTTTTTTTCTTGTACCTCAGACGGAGTTGGGAGAAAAAATAAATAAAATTGTGCCTTCAACAAAGCAATGAATAAAATGAAATAATGTTAAAGGAAAACAAAGAAATGTAAGTTTTTAAAAAGGGCTAATTGAATTAAATGGAAATGGGTATACGAAGGTAAAATGTATACACACAATCGAATGATGAGAATTTTTGACGTGATCTTTAGGAATAATGGTATCGTTAAATTGAGTTTTCACATATTCCCACGATCCCATTAAGACTCTTAGGGCTTTAAAGCCCTAATTCTGCTGGGTATCGGACGTTTGATTTGATTGACCTGCAGGTTTGAGAGACTTTTCATGTTCGAGTACTGCTTATTGTGGATATAGGTATTGCACGATTTTAAGGGAACTCTGAATATAGCCTTGATAATCCCCTTCCTTTACTTCAAAGCGCTGTAGGATGGACTCTATATCGAAGTTAGATGGATAAAGACGCTTGTGGTAAAAAATTCTTCCAATACATTGGGATCTATTTGCTTTAAATGGGTTTTAAGGATAAAATTCAAAGCATTGGCTTGGCTTAGGCAATTGAAGAGCTAATGGACGCCATTTCTTCCGAAGTAGACTAAGAGGCGACCTCATCGCTACTGTTAAAAAAGAGAGTAGTTTCTAAGAAATACAGTGTTCCGGTTACTTCTGCGGCTAAGAAAAGCATACTAAATTAGTATACAGGGTGTCCAGTAAATAATGGATAACCTTGCAACCGGTTATAGCTGGCCTTAAGACCTTTCAGAAAAAAATATAAAAAAAGTATTTTCCTTGTAGTTTTTAGGTTATGATTAAAAAACTAAATACAACATGCCTCAAATACTTGAACATAACGACCACGGTTGAATGAATATTATTATTGTTTTTTTATTTTTATAATATTCTTGTATAGTTGTACTAATAGATGGTATACCAAATTTAGCACTTGCTGTTGCAGTTTTTTTATAATATTTTTTTTTTACTTAGTGATTAGAGCTGGCCACGAGACGAGAAAAGTCTAGGTCTCGCATGACGATACCGAGAGGAGACGATAAGAGAGTGCCTTTTAAGCACGAGACGAGACTGTTTATTTGGACCGATATTTACAAAGAGTCTAATAAATTAAAAAATCCAATTTCAGTTAAATATTTCTTTTCTCCTGTACATACCTATTCAAACTATAATCGAAAATATTTCGTTCCAATAATCATCAGGATGTCCGAGAACCGTATTTTTCGGAGACGAGACTTAATTATCCGAGACCGAGACGAGACTGAAAATTTTCCATTTTAACGATACCCAGACGAGACTAACAAAAGTCTCGCAGAGTCTCGTCTCGTGGCCAGTCCTAACTCCTTAGGGTGATTCACCTAAAATGTCACGCTAGAACCTGCGGATTGGGTAGAAACAATACTAACGAAGAGTCAATTTTCTAAAAAAAAAATGGGCACGACTGAATCGCACAAAACTTGCTCTCGTAGCTAACAACTTTAACGTAGTTATAAATCGATGGTGTACCCTGTACATATGTATTGGTTCCAAAATATTATGATATCATTAAAAAAAAGTTTAAAAAACAATTTAAAATATAAATGATTACTATGAATTATTATAAATTAATTATATTAATAGCTAAAACAGATAGAGCTCAAAAAAAAGTATGCCATCGGATTTGTTTAAAAAATATGAATTTATGAAAAAAAAATTCAAAAATCGTTAGAGCGGTTTGTTTTAAATTAAATTTTTTATCTAAAAAATCTTGAACATATTTTTAAATAAAATTTGGTATGCCAACTTTAAGTATTTAATAAAATATAATTTTTCAAAAAACTAAAAAAAAAATTCACTGACCCGTTTTCAAGATATGGAATTTTCAAAAAAAAATTTCAATATTTTTCTAAAAATCCAAAAATAATTTTTTCGAAAATTTTTATATGCAAAATTGTTAAAAATTATAAGCGACCTTTTGTATACAAATTTTGGTTGAAATCAGTGTGGTAGTTAACGAGAAGTTTGAAAACCAAAGAATCGGTTGTATGACACGTACCGTTAATAACCGTTATAAAAAAAAAAAATTCCACCAAAAATATTTATTTTAGTAATTTTAGTACCTCGTATTTTTTTTTTCAAAATCGTTAGAGCCGTTTTTGAAATAAATCAATTTTTGTATATTGGTTGTATGACAGGTACCGTTATTTTTTGAATTAAAAAAAAAAATCAATTTCCCCATCATATAAGAATTTTAAGTCCAAAGTTTGAAGAAAATCGCTTTAGCTGTTTAGGCTGCAGGTCGAGGTACAGACAGACGGACAGAATTGCGAGACCCACTTTTTTAGCGTTCTCTATCATCGTAATGTTAGGGAAAATTATAATCTCGATTTTTTTTTCTGTTCTCCGAATCCTAAACTTGCCCTATACTACGTACATATATCGCAAGTAAAAATAAATAAAAAAAAGTCATAATTCCATAAAAATGACTTCAACTTTCTACAGGGTACCTATCTTTTCATTTTTGGTCTCTTTAGAATCAGAGTTAAGCAACACTTTAAAAACATTTTCATATGACTAAATTGTATTTTAATAAATTCAGCTTGATAAACTCCGGCCTCCGTCTCCTCTCTACCTCTTTAAATGTGTCTATACAAAATGCCAATTTGCGCATTTTATAAGGCACTTCGGATATGTTGTACACGATGAAATTTTGCATCGATGCCGGCGATAAAATTTCATGAGTTTATTTGTTCCCACTTACCCATATTAAATTTTCTATCTTTCCTAGACTATAAATGCCCTTATTAATTTTTAGTCAGACATTGAAAACCAGATGTTTTATGATTTTTATTTTTCAAAATATTAAAAAATAAAAAAAAGAAAACATAATCATACAAATAAGAAGATACTGTCTTACATCTAAATGTTAATTTTTGTAACCGGTGCTTTCTAATGAAATTGCTGTAATAAGCATACGACTTCATCAAAATGGTAATCTCGATCATTAGTCCAACAAAAACAAAACCACTCTAGGAGACGTGAATGAATGAATGATGCCATATTTAAATTCTATTTTTGGCTAATTTAGTACTCCAATTCCGATGAAGAACTAAAATCTCTTCCCCCTCAAACTTGTGGCGGACCCAGCTTGACGTCAAGCTTTAACCGCTACACCTTCAAACACAAAATTTCAAAAAACTTATGACAAGAGAATTAAGTTTCATTTTTGGGCTGGTGATGGTTTGACCTTCAAAGGACAATGAGCAAATTTGTATGAAATCTGGTCGTTAGACCACCACTTATGAAACTGGTATCAAATGAAAGGTGATGTTGAACTTTTTACATAAGTGCAATATTTTCAAAATCGTAATGTAACATAACATGGGAAATTTGATATATTTGAGCTTGAAGTTGGCGATTGCAAAACCATATTTCAGTTATTTTTTCGAAATAACTGTTCATAACTTTTCAAATAAAAGACGTAGGAAAATGGTTTTAGTGTCAAAAAAAGGCAGTGTCTCATATTTCAAATACTAGTAAAGTTATTAAGCTACGTTTTATACGTACGTGTTTTATACCGGACTCCGGTCCGGTAGATGTTTTTTTTTTTAATTTTAAAATAAATAATGGCTTAATCGGCCGAATAAGAGTGTATGTGTATTTAATTAATTTAAATTAATTAGGTAGATAAAAACCTAGAGTGAAATTATACCTCGGTACTAATCCTTGGATTGTATAATATTTTCGTGTTTAACTTAGAATCTAGTTTTCCCATTATAAGGTGTTTTTTGAATAATTTTTGTTAATAAGCAGGTATTTATTGAGCAGAGGACACTTTATTATATATTTAATTAAAGGTTTCAAAAATATATTTTTGGTGGTGATTAAAATAGTATACGTCACCACTGAAGTTTTTAAGATATTGGTGTGTAAAAGCCTGTGCTAAAAAAGTTTTTATTCAAGACTTTAAAACGTAATATCTCGAAGTGTATAAAACATAGCATAATACCTTTGCTTCTATTTGAAAGATAAGAAAACTACCGTTTATTTAATACCAACGTCCTTTATATAAAAAGTTATGAACAATTATTTCGAACAAAACTGAAATATGGTGTTTACAATACTCATATTCAAGTGGCTATATCTCTGTTCTCCGGTGGTTTTGGTACTTGTCGCCATATAATGAAATAAAGTACTGGACAAAACCCCTTATTTGAGATATATTTTAATTCTGTTGGATCATCGACCAATTTGTCCAATAACCTTTAGTGCCAAACATACCAAAAAAAGTCTCCACTTTCTGTATACTCGACATTCAAGCAAATTTCTAAAATCTTTTATATTACATGATTTTTTTTTTAATAATTTTATGGTCTATGTTTTTCGAAAGAGTTGTGATAAAGAATAGGGACAATTTACTCCATGCCTTATCAACACCATCTTAATAATACCATATTAAGTAAATAAGAGTAACACAATTCAGCCTTATCGGGAATAAAATCTCCCCCGGACATTTTCCCCCGTATGATACTCTCCAATCGTAAACAATTTTCGAAAAAGGGAAAAAACTCCTAGGGAAAAAAGTAGATATCGTTAATCTATTTTCCTGGTGAAAATTTATGAAGTTTCCTTAGAAAAAACTCGCCTTAATTTAGTTGGAGAATTTTCCAAATAGAAGCATTTACTACCTATTTTTGAAGGTTTTATAATTTTGACTTGCTCTATAGGACAAGTTTTGGTTTTGTGTCAAAAAACACAGGCATTTTAATAAAGTCCAACATTACCTGCGTTGACTGAGAAGTCCATTGGTATTGGTATGGGTGGCTGTACGTCCACTTTACAATAAGCTATAGACTAAACGGGTAAACGAGTTGGAGGAGTTGTTTTAGCCGATCTTGTCGTTTTTCTTTCTATACATTTTTAATACATTTTGGAACAGATTTACTAAACAATTTCGGTTTATTCCCCCTCATAAAGTAACACAGTTTTGCACAGGGAGAGAGAGAACACAAATATTACAACAACAAAATAGACAAAAATGCTTTTTTCTGTAACTTTTGTCTATTTTTACGCGTTTCCATTACACGAGAATTGAATTTATGATCCAAAATAGGTCTTTATCATCACAAAATGTTCAAATATTTAATTTGATTTCAGAAAACAATTTACAAACTTTGACAGATAAATAATTTCAGAGTATTTCGAAACTGATTCGAAGTAATTTCCGGGGAAGATTGTAGGGCTAGCCACGAGACGAGAAAAGTCTCGGTCTCAATCTCGGTCTCGCATGACGAGACCCTGGCGAGACATGACGAGACCCTGGCGAGACGAGACTGGCTTTTGAGCAATCAAGACGAGACCGAGATGAGACTGTATATTTGGACCGAAATTTACAGAGAGTCTAATAAATTAAAAAAATCCAATTTCAGTTAAATATTTACATAATTTCCTTTTTCAAGTATTCAAACTATAATCGAAAATATTTCGTTCCAAAATCAACAGGTTGTCCGGAAACCGTATTTTTCGGAGACGAGACCTAGACTAGACTTAATAATACGAGACCGATACGAGACTGAAAATTTTCGATTTTAACGAGACCGAGACAAGACTTACAAAAGTCTCGCAGAGTCTTCAACTCTTGACGATAGGAGTATTCAACTCCTGGGAAAAATGAAAATCCGGGGGAGAACAATCTCCCCCGGAATTGCCGATTAGGCTGAATAACTCATTTCTAACCAGTTTATGACCGAAGTTATTTTATAACCAGATTTTTTTTTATAACTTAGGTTAAAAATTGTTGGTAGTGTTGTAAAATTAAAGAAATTACAACCTCCAAAATATAAAAAAATGGGCACGACTGGAGCGCACAAACTTCCTCTCGTAGCTAACAACTTGAACTTAGCTTAAAATTGACAATGCGCAAATATAGTGGTTCCTTAACATTATGATATCATTAAAAAAAGTTTTAAAAACAATTTAAAATATAAATTATTACTATAAATTAATATAATTAATAGCTAAATCGGATAAAGCTCATAAAAAAGTATGCTATCTGATTTGTTTCATAAATATGAATTTATAAAAAAAAAAATTTCAAAAATCGTTGGAGCGGTTTTTTTTTAAATTATTTTTATATATAAAAATTCTCGAAAATTTAAAAAAAAATAAATTTGGTATGCCAACTTTTAGTATTTAATAAAATACAATTTTTCACAAAATTTAAAAAAAAACCATCAACCCATTTTCAAAATATTGAATTTTCAAAAAAAAAATTTCAATATTTTTTTAAAAATCCAAAAAATTTATATGCTAAATTGTAAAAATTGTAAAGGAACTCTTACACAAATCTTACACCAAAAAATAGGTTCTTTGACAGGTACCGTTAAAAACCGTTATACATTTTTTTTTCTACAAAAATATTAATTGTCGTAATCATAGTAGCTCGTAATTATTTTTCAAAATCGTTAGAGCCGTTTTTGAAATAAATCAATTTTTGTATATTGGTTGGATGTCAGATACCGTTATTTTTTGAGCTAAAAAAAAAAAGTTTTCAATTTCCCCTCTAGGGAATCCTATAAGAACCTTAAGTCCAAAGTTTGAATCGCTTCAGCCGTTCAGGCTGCAGGTCGAGGTACGTACAGACAAACGGACAGACAGACAGACAGAATTGCGAGACCCAATTTTTTCGCGTTGACTATCATCGTAATGTTAGGGAACATTTTTTTTTGCACGAATCCTAAACCTGCCCTTTAATACGTATATCGCAAGTAAAATATAGGAATGTAGATCTTGCAATTTGGTGTCGATATTATGAGAAAAAATCATTAAAACAAAATTAAACAAAACGCCTGCTAAGAACTAAAAATGTTTCATTATAGCTATACAAAAAGCTAGTAAAATAGTAGTGGGGAGTACGAATGAACCACCCTCTCTTGTCAAACTGTGTCATTCAATGACAAACGGGAAACCTTTACCACTAGATATACCTATTGATTTTGTAACCTCCTTCAATTTTTAAATAACCACGCTCTTGCTCTATCAACTTATTTACTCGATTATACCTACATCGCCATTTAATATGTTGTATGAAAAATTCCTCCCACGTTCATATCCTGCCTAAAAACGATCCATCAATTTCAATTTGCTATTGCCTCATAGCTAAACTAAATTAATTTATATACGAAAACTTCCTGCCGCGTTAAAATAATGAAAAGTGAAAGAACGCAATCAAAACACCCACCCAAAAATATTAAAAACACGCCAACTCTGTCGCGAATAAAATATACGACGTACACATATTCTATGTGCCATGTCACACCACACCCCGCCGCAACTCCTCCGCCACTGGTTGGGGTCGGTCGCCTATGGCCATATGCCGCCGCCGCTTATTAATTTGCACGCAATTTTTGTTTTCACACACAAACACAACAAACTCGATCAATGGAATTACACTTTTATTAGGTAGATATTCCATTTGCCATAGGAACGATCATTTTATAGAGATAGACGCCCAGCAGCGCTGTGACCTAAATTATTTTCCTATTTAACGTCCATAGAGACCATACCGATTCGGCTGGAATTTTATTCACACCTAACGGTCACACGGTCGGACATTTTTTTTTTTTTTTTAAGAAAAACTAAAAAATCCAATTTGTGCTCCATCTGCAACGAATAAATTTTCACTGATCAAACAGACCCCAAAATATTCCCGTTGAGTAATTTATTGTTTCGACTCGACTTGACTCGCAACTACGAGTAGAAGCAGAAGGTATGCAGAGAGTTTGCTGTGCTGCTATACATTGCCAGGCGATTTTTGCCACCAAAATAGTTAGGCGAAATTATTTATTTGATTTGACTGCAAGCTCCCCCAAAATAAATGAGGCATGAACGGTGTTTTACGGCCCCCAGGAGTTAATTAATTATATATCGCCGCAATGGGCCAATTAACACACCGTGTGTACTTAACATGATTTCGAACAAATATAGACAGACTATAGTTAGAGGCACACGACACACACTCGCCTCTTCGACACACTTTTCTATGGGATAAGCAAATATAAATATCCTTTTGGGTTGACACAAACTAGAGGTTTAGTTTTTGGTCCAGAGAAGCGACTATTTGCAGCAAGTAGAACATAATCTTTGTTGCCATATATTTATTTAGAGAGAGAACTTGTAGGCCAAAAGAGGAGCTATAAATCTTTTCTGTTTTAGGTTAACGTGATGTCAACCCGACTCTGCATCCAAGATGTGTGTGTATGTGTGATATTTTTCTATTCCCATGCTTGTCGGTATAGGAAGAAGTCCTGCTAATGACTTTTTCGTATGGGGGTGATGGGTTTGAACACACAGTTGATAAGTATGAGGGTGATGTGAATATAGGGTGTGTGAAATGGAACACTGTATACTCTGTGATAGAGATATCTGATATCCCCAGAAAAGGATTTCCCATAGCAAAATGAGTAGTAGTTTGTCGTGTTGTGCTATTTTATTTGCTTGTTCTGTACTTCAAAATTAAATTCAGATTATTTCAAACATTATTATGTACTCAAAAAGAGGATTTACTACTACTTCTTTGTTGCAGTCTTTCTTATGTTGTTTAAATGAAAATGTTAGAAATGCATCCAGAACTAGATCCATGAGATAGAGAGAGTATAGGAGAGCTTTGAAATTTTTTGAAGTAAAAACTGGGATGTGTGAGTTGATAAAGAAGCAAGTTTGTAATGGAATTTCGAGACACAGTCTTGCCAGAATATATGAAATTCTATTTGATAGAGTTTTTATGAGGTATCACATTTTATGTCGCGCGAGTCTTATGTTATGCGAGACAGTTATGTGACCCGGTATTAAATGGAACTGTTTGGCCGAATTCAAATAGTTTCCAGTCGACCCAAAACTGGTCGAAAACCGGCACTATACTTATTTCCGTCACTTAACCCCAAACTGGCATTAAACCGGTGCGAAGCCGGCACGAAAATATTTCCGGCACTAAACTCGGTCCGAAATGATGTGGCCCAAAACTGGCCCGAAACTGGCACTTAATCGGCACGAAACTATCGAATCCCTTAATTCATTAAGTTTAAGGCCCAGTTTCACATTCGTAATTAGTGGAACTTAAGTGGTGCTAAAGTTAAAGTGAAAGAAGAAGAAGAAGAAGAAGAAGAAGAAGAAGAAGAGGTTGGTTCAAAAAATGGTTTAGTGAGCGATTTTAATAAAATTGAGACAAGTTGCAGTTATGGTAGAATTATATATTTTCACATCAGGGTGTTTCAAAAAAAAAAGATTTAACTAAGTTGTTTCTTGACCGATATCAATGGAAAACACCTTGTAATTAGGATAAAATTAGGAAGAAAATAAAAAACTTCCATCAGGGAGGGTCCGATTTACCCCATTCAAACTAGAGACACAATTTTCTAAACAAAGACATGTAGGTACGTACTTCGGACATATTATCTCTAAAAAATTTTAATAACACATACCATACCAACATACCAGGATTGTGTTTAAAAAAAAATCCAAAAGGTAGCAGAAATACAGTATTGAGGTTTTTTTAAAAATCTAGCGCTTATAACGAATTAAAAAAAAAAATAACTATAGGTATTGGAAATTTCGTGCATTTAAAATGATAAGATATGGGCATTTCCCTTTTTCTCTTTTTTTATACGCGAATTTCTGTTTCTGAGAGGAACTCGAATATTCATGTTTTATATAAGGAAAGGTTAAATGTGGAACATTTTTGAATAAAACAACAACAACTAAAGTGCTCTACCACCAAGTTATTTGGTTGAAGTTATAGCTATTTCACGAGTCAACCCGATCATCAGATTTCTTTGTGTGGTGCTGAGTCTTAATAATATCCATTATTATTTGAAAAGCCTTGCCCGTCAAAGTTTTAATGTGTTAGTTTTTTTTTTTTTTAAATGAGTTCAAAACGTAGAGTTTTTACGTTTGAAGAAAAATCTGCAATAATTTCAAGGCACGACGCTGGTGATTCCAATAAAAGTTTGGCAGCAGAGTTTTCTATATCGTCTTCAACAATCTCTACCATTTTCAAAGACCGACATAAAATTAAGAAGAATTTTGAAGAATCCAACTTAAAAATAAAAAAAAGTGCGATGCAAAAGATGACGCTTTGCTCAGGTAGTTCAAAGCCCAAAGAAGCTTGAATACTCCACTAAGCAAAAGTCGAAGAATCAGGTTTATTCTACAAAATGACACCATATAAATTCAATGGTGAAAAAATGGAATATCGTTTATAGCAAAATACCGGATATAACGAACAAATTCTCTAGTCCCAACGAGTTCGCTATAACCGATTTTGACTATACTTCATTATGTATGCATCAAAACTAGAAAGTCCTATTTTTCTTAAGGAAATACTTGTTTTTTTTTCAAAGTAACAAAATAGCAAATTGAAAGTTTCATATTAAATACTTTTAGGCTTTAAACCAGAAATTTAGTAGGCATGAAGCTATAGAATACCAGTTTTTATCGATTTTTTGTTGCAGTTAATATTTATTGAAATCACGGAATTCGAAGGTGTTTATATTAGGATCAAAAATCAGATTCTAGATCTAATATTCAATTTTCAAAAGATTTTATTTCATAATACAATTTACAATATTTTGGTTTCCATTCATTATATGAATTGGCATATACGCCGTCTGCCAGTTGGTGAATATTATAATAAATTGATATAACATACATACATATGTACATAAGTGTTCAGTTTTTTTTTTTTTTTTTTTAGTTTTTTTGTATTTAAAAAAGTTCATCAAAAATTCGTTTTTTGTAGCTAAGAGCTGCTATTCTAGTAAATTGGTACAAAACATCCCGGTCAGTTACTCCGTTAAGAATATTAACTGTTTCAGCATTGCTTAGGTAATTCTTTCCAAAGGTACTTCTTCTCGTTTCTACCATAATCAGACATCTGCCCAAAAAGTGAAAAACGTCCTCTTTCTCTCCAAGATTACATAGCTCACACGTTTCTCGTAAATCACTTCTATGCGGCATGTAGTTCAGGGGGAGTAACTCTTCTCGTGCTTTTAAAATGAGTGTCATGAGGTCGGTTGGGTACTCCACCCTGAAGTAATTGTTAGCTGCCAAGTTGTAGTTAAGTTGCGCATACACTTATAAGTCGAGCTTCTGTCTTTCTCAGCATAATCTTCTCTTTTTCTTTCGGCTACCAAACTAATTAAACGATAGAGTTCGCTTTTCCACGTGTCCATCATATCAACTTGAAGTGAAACTTGCAGTCCACAGTACTCAGCTAAATTTCTCTAAGACTCCAACCATGATATTCTCTTTCGTTTCACCAGCATGGTTATTTTTTTTTTGGTAAACTACTATCTTCCATTTCGATCGTTCTGAGTATGTAGTCAATCTGCATTTTGAGTGTTGATGTGAACAAAGGAGAAGGACCCGTGTCTAGCATAAGAATGTGGTTAGCCGTACTATTTGGAACCTCAAGGTTCGTTTTAAGAAGTATATCAAACGCTGCTCCACTTCTTCGAACTGCCCAACTGTCCCCAATCTTGAGCTGCATAACACATGATTGATTTCGCTGTGGTTTTGCACTGCATGACACTCTTCCAAATTGCGTTTAGTGCACTTTTGGACTTCGATAGTTTGTCTACCATATGGTTTTTCAGGTTTAAGTTTCTGGAAATCCTTACTCCAAGATAATTTTATTCCTTAACTACCTCTATATTTTGGTTTCAAAATTTCCAGGTTTCATTGCAACAGTTGCGACTCCAACGTTCCGAAATATCATTATTTTTGACTTGGCGATATTTACCTGGAGCCTCCATTTGCGAGGAATTAACAAATCCTCCAAGAGTATCACTTGTCACGAAAAAGTGCTTCTCGTCTAGCCGTTCGGATTCGGCATAAAATTGTAGGTCCCTTCCATTTCTGTCGAAAGGCGCACACAGGAAAGATTGCGACTTGTTAGTCACTAGGCCCTGGTTCTTCATGAGCCGTTGTGCCACCCGATTTATTTTTTTTTCTCCATTTGTTGCAGTACTCGAACAATCTATTGATCATCAATTGGAAACTTCCAGGCGACTCAGCCAAGACAACGATGTCATCAGCGAATATTAAGACTTTGATTAGAAGATCAGCTGAAATGCGGGCTCCCCTTGCAACACATCTTCTATGTCATCTATAAACAGGGCGAACAACAGAGGACTCAAGCTGCAGCTTTGTCTCAGACCAAGTTTTTATATACGGCAATCAACAATTTCATAGCTTTTCTGATTTAGATTTTTAAACTGAAGGTTTGTTGTAACTTATTCATAAGTACACGACCTATATGTGCTTTTAAAATACGCACAAATGCTAGGTGCATTCGGCTAGTTGCCAAACCCGTGTTAATCATAATTCGTTCTTCAGTTGACTATCAATTAATGATTGACGAAATAACAGGAACAGATAGGTACTGACAAATCATGAATTGAAGAAACTCGAAATTACAATACGATCTAGGGGTAAAAGTATCAAACCATAGATTTGTTTGAGAAGAAAAATGAAAAAAAAAAAAGTAATTACTATCAATTTCGGATGAATTCTAATCATTAGTTTGATGAATTCATTTTATACTGACAGCATATGCCATCAAGTAGAAACTTTTTTGTATGCATACAAAATGAAGTAAATACACTAAATTTAACCTTCTACTAGAAGTTAAAGTATTTACTGTAAACTTTCATTTCTAGTAAATACTGCTATTTTATGCATATCACCCATTGTCTGCAAAGTTCAGTATCATGAATTAAGGCCATTTTTTTTTTCAAAAATTTGAAAAAAAACTTTCTATGCCAAGTTTGTTGGGCTCAAAGTTTTGAACAATAAATAAAAATCAATAAATAAAAATGTTGTGAATATTTTTTATGAAAAAAAAAAAACTGAATATGACAGTTTTAATTTTTCCGGAGTATTAGAAATTTATTTAAGGTTCAATACGAAAATTTATTTCTTATCATTTTATTTTGGAGTCTGCTTTAATATAGTCTGCTATGCATACAATTAATAAAAAGTTCGAGGCGCTATTCATTGAATGTTCAAAAGTGAATAGTGAATAGTGAATAGTAAATAGTGAATATTGAATAGTTAGTAGTATCAGCAGCGAAAATGAACATTTGTATCATTTGCTGTAGTATACATTTTTCTTAGCATTAGAAATTTTGACAAATTCTAACCATAGGCGCCCAGAGGGGGACAAGGGGGGGCACTCCCCCCGGCTCTGGCCGAACAATCACACTAGTTCTATTTTTATTATGGAAATTTTCACAAAAATTACTGTTTAAATGTACTTTTTTTTGTCAAAGTCCATGGTTTGCCCCCCCTGACTCTGAGCAAAGCCGTGTATAGCCGCTTTCATTTTACTCTTTGTTTTGTTCGGAAATGTGATTATTTTCTTGGCAGCTTTGTTTACAGGTCCATGGTTTGCCTTGGGATTTTATCATTATCAGGGGTGAAATCAATTGTGTTGATTGTCGATTTGAAGATAGCTGTCTTTATCACATCTATAGGCAAAGATAGAGAGAGCAATCATCAAAACGAAAATCAACACATATGATAATCAACTGTCACCTTAGCCGATTCCACCCACCCCAGATTTTTAAAACAAAATTCGATACAAAATATTAAATTTTGGTTCTGTTAAAAGTAAAAGATCATCCAATGTTTTGAAAAAATTATTGTTTTAACAAAATCGAGAGGATACTGACAATTGCTCTATGGGAGGTAATGGAAAAATGCTTGAGTGAATCAGGCATAGTTGTAAGCTGTCCAAGAATAATTCAAAAACAAGTCCATCGATAAAATGTTCCCGCTTCTTCCCCCCCTCCCCTCCCCCCAAGTTATTTTAGACAAGCTTTTTATATTCCGTACATCGATTCCCTGATAATGTCGCTTACAAAATGCTTTTCAGAAGAAAATGAAGCTGCATTTTCACTATTTCAGCTATGACCAAAACATATGCAAATTATTATTATTATTATGTTCTCTATTTAATTTTTTTTTTTTTCATATTAAAATGTTACATCAACTAGTTATAAAGATTTACATTAGCATGGCTTTATGAGCCGTCTGCCAGTTTTAAAAAAATGTAAGCATTAAAAAGAGAGATTCATAATTTTCTTTTTTTATATTAAGAAAATTCCCATTTATTTAACAAAGTTTTTTTCAATATAAGAAATAAAAAAGAAATGATTATGCTTTATAACAATTTAAGAAAAAAATTAATAGATTACTTGAGTAATACAATTTCAACAATGTGAATTTTAATTTGGCTTTTAATTTAGCTAAAACAAAAAAGTTTACCTACGTTTCTGTAGGGAAGTTACAAAAGAACTGCATTATTAAGTGTGAGGCATATGAAAAAGTTCGGGGCTTTTAGTTTAGCTAAAACAAAATTTTTATTACGATCGGGACTCAAAATAAATTTAAATACGTATTTCGGTAAATTCTTGCATGTAACACATAGCAAATTATGGATAGATAGATAGATTTTATTTCGCAAAAAATAATTTAAAGGTAGTAAACCGCACATTTTACAATTCAGAGATTTGATTAAACTTATCTTACATCTAAAAAATTATCTTATTTTATTTGTAAAATCATTTGGGCAATAGTTTGTTTTAAGGAAAATGCTTATTAAAAAAACCTTCAATTTAAATTTAGGAAAAAAAAAATGAAATGAAATGACTAGATTGCAATAAATTAAGAAAATAATAAACAACATTTCAACAGTAATTGATATAAATAAATGAAAGTAAATATGTAATAAATACATTAGTAATTAGAATTAATTATACAAACAAAAACATTAACAAACAGGTAAATCATTTAATAAATAAGTTAATGAATAAAAAAATAAATTAATAAATGAATGAATAAATAAATAAATAAACAAACAAATAAATAAAAAATAAATAAATAAATAAAAAATAAATAAAATAAATAAATAAAAAATAAAAAAAAAATAAATTGGGTGGCACAACGGCTCATGAAGAACCAGGGCCTAGTGACTAACAACTCGCAACCATTCCTGTGTGCGCCTTTCGACAGGAATGGAAAAGACCTACAATTTTATGCCGCATCCGAACGGCTAGACGAGAAGCACTTATTCGTGACAAAAGATACTCCTGGAGGATTTGTCAATTTCTCGCAAGAGGCAGTAGCCCTGAGAAAAACTTTTTAGTTTTTTTAATATAAGAATAAGAAAAAAACAAATAGGTACCAAACAAGTAAATTAATAAATAATAAATAATAAATAATAAATAATAAAAATAATAAATAATGAACAAATCAGTTAATAAATTATATATATATTATTGTAAATAGATGGATGTGTAGGAGATAGGACAAGAAGAACTAATATTTACCACAGTTTTTTAATGAGTATATGCAAATTATGGATTCTCCAGAATTCCATATTATTATACAGAAAATAATGGAGAAATATGGCTGCTTTCTGGATAATTTCCTGGCGAAGATCAAGATGTGGTACGGTTTTAACAAAATGCAGACCAATCGAAATGATTGTTCAAACATTTTTGATTTATTGACTAGTGTAGAAAAATTTTATCCATCGATTTCAGCTCTTTGTATAGGGCTCTCAATTCCAGCAACTACTTGCAACGCTGAGCGACCTTACGCAAAGTAAAAACTTGGCTTAGACCCACAATGACTGAAAAATGACTTGATTCGTTGTGCATGATGTACATTCATCGAAATTCGAAATATTGTCAAAGAACGAACAAACTTTTACAACGAAATAATTGACCGTTTTGGAAAAGAGGCGGTTGCAGTTGCTATTCACTAAGTAACAAATGTTAAAAAAAATCATGTACATATTTGATTCCTTTTTAACGTCAACACGAATAAAATGTTACATTTTCTAGTCCTAAAATAAAATCACTTACAACTGACCTATGTTTAGACAAAATCAATACACTTTTAATAAAAAAAAACATGTATGTCAAGTTAGCACTACATTTGTGGAAATTCAAAAAAGTAAATATGCAGTTAATTGTAGCGTTTTAGTAGTAAATTAGTTGTGGAAAAAAAATTTGTAGCTCTACTATTTTTAAAAAAAATGGTAAGTAGTGCTAACTTGATATCAACTTGGCACTACACTTTCTGAAATTCCAAAAACTAAGTAAGCAATTCGTTGAATCCTTTTCTTAGTAACGCACCGTACCACCAAGTAAAGAAGAAATTATCACCGCCATCAAAGCACTGAAGAACAACAAAGCGGTTGGACTTGACGGTATTCCTGCAGAGCTCTTAGGAGCAGCCCCAACAACATCGAGCGAGCTACTGCACCCACTTATTAAGAGAGCTTGGGAAACAGAGAGCTTTCCTGAAGAGTGGAAAAAAGGAATGATTGTCAAGCTCACAAATAAAGGAGATCTCACACAGTGCGATAACTGGAGAGCAATATGCGTTCTGCCTGCAGTAGCCAAGATAATAGCAAGGATAGTATTGGACCGAATTAAAGACCACCTCGAAGACACACTCGACGCCGAACAAGCAGGTTTCCGCACTGAATCTTCCTGTGTGGATCACATCAACACCTTGCGGATTATCATCGAACAGTGCGTTGAATATCGATCACCACTTCACCTGCTGTTCATCGATTTTGAAAAGGCGTTCGACAGTGTCAATAGAGACTTTATTTGGCTTGCTTTGCGCAGGAGGGGCATCCCAGATAAATTGATTGCTATTATCAAGGCTACATATGATGGATCCAAGTGTTTGCACAAAGGTAGGCTGTCAGAGGAGTTTGAAATCCAAAGTAGAGTTAGGAAAGGCTGTATACTGTCACCAATACTGTTCCTGTTGGTGATAAGTGACGTACTGCACGCAGCTTTGTCAAATGGAAATGGAGGAATTCAGTGGACTCTGCAATCTCACCTCAAACATCTGGACTACGCGGACGACGTATGCTTACTCTCTCATAGGATCATGGATCTCCATCAAATGACAACAAGGGTGAAGAGAGAAACAGAAATCGTAGGGCTTAAGATCAACTCGGCAAAAACTAAAAGGATCAGCCTTGGAACTTCCTCATCAATCCAAGTAAATATTTCTGGACAACGGGTAGAGATCGTAGAGGATTTCCAATATCTTGGGAGTATTGTCTCTACGGGTGGCGGAACTGAACTGGACGTAAACAGCCGAATCAGAAAAGCAAAGGCTGCGTTCGGAATGCTGTTCAAAATATAGAGAAACAACTCTTTTAGCTTAAAGACCAAGCTACGACTGTTCCGCTCCAATGTTGTATCCGTTCTGCTTAACGGCTGTAGCACTTGGAAAGTCACTGACACTGTCACTAGAAACCTGCAAACCTTCGTTAATAGATGTCTACGAAACATCTTGAGGATTTTCTGGCCCAACCGTATCTCCAATGCCAAACTTCATGCGAGAACTGGTCAGGAGCCCATAGACTCCATTATACGAAGAAGAAAGTGGCAGTGGATTGGCCATACGCTTCGAAAAGGCGATCGGTGCATTGCATCTCAAGCAATGCAGTGGAACCCGCTCACACAGGAGGGAAGACAAGTGGGCCGGCCTAGAAGTACATGGCGAAGAACAGTTGAACAGGAATCGGCACGACTGGGGAAAAGTTGGAGAGAGCTGAAATATATTTCAAGAAATAGTACACGATGGCGCGTAGTTGTAGTGGAGGCCCTATGTCCCGTAAGGGAAACACCACGGACGTAATAGGTCCGAGGACCTAATGTATGTAATGTTTTCTTAGTAATTTAGTATTGTAAAGAAAAAAAATTCTAAAAAAATTTTTGAGTACTATTTTTAATATTTAAAAAAAATAGTATGTATTGCTAACTTGATATCAACTTGGCACTACACTTTCTGAAATTCTTAAAACAAGGTACGCAGTTAATTCAAGCTTAAAGTAGTCGTGGAAAGAAAAAAAATTCCAAAAAATTTGTTGCCGTATTTTTTTTTAAATAAAAGTCGGTATTGCTTACTTGACACTGGTGAACTCAGCCATTAAAAAGGGAAATTTGAAAATAAGACATGCCATTATTTAAAGCTTTTTAGTAGTAAATTAGTTGTGGAGGGAAAAACATTCCAAAAACTTTGTTGCCGTACTTTTTTAAGAAAATAAGAGTAGCTAGTGCTTTTTAAAAAAAAAATAAGAGAAGGTAGTGCTAAATTGACACTGGTGAACTCAGCCATTTAAAAAAGAAATTCGAAAATAAAATATGCCATTATTTAAAGCTTTTTAGTAGTTAATTAGTTGTGGAGAGAAAAAAAATCCAAAAAATTTGTTGCCGTACTTTTTTAAGAAAATAAGAGTAGGTAGTGCTAACTTGAGACTGTTGTACTCAGCTATTAAAAAGGAAAAAGCAAAATCGAATTTTTATCATTTGGTGAAACATTTCCTACAGAAAGTATATTTTTTTCTGTAGATAAAATTAAGTTTGTTGACCCGAACGTACAAAAATATCAACTCTAAACTGCACTCAAAAAAGTGTGGTTCAATCTGAGCCATCTCCTTTTTCGTTAACAATTTCATTGAAATAATTTAAGAATTACTTTGTAGCAGCCATTTTAATGAACCCTAGACACAGACACACATTACACTAGTCTGATAGGGTTACCACAGTAATTTTCGATATGTGTAGCTACATAGGTTTATGAGCCGGATTGCCAATTTTTGTATGTTTATAAACAATATCACTCTTATATTGCAATATTTAGCTTACATTAATTTAAATTGCTTGCCATACTTCTTAACACCAAACTGCCATGCCAGACGATTTTAACTTTGATTAAACATTTCGCCAATCCATCAAACAAATCACCACACACAACACAAAAGTGGAATCCATTAGTGATTCATGTCTTATTTTTCAACAATTTTCCTTTGTTTGAGTTTGAAAAATACAATTGAAGTGCTCCACAAATGCATTTCCAATCAATAATCCCGGAATGAATATTGTTTTTAATTATCGTGTACCACCACTGTGCTGCGCTGCCTGGCATTCCATGAATTGTTGTTGTTTACAATATAAAATCACTAGAGAAAACTTATTTCCAATACATTTTATCGAAACAACACACACTCTACTCTCACATCATCACAACATGTCAAAAGGGACAGCTTGATATCCTTGTTTATGGACCACTTTCAGCAGCTCATTTAATCAGGACCTATGTAGCTACGCCTGTACCTCTACCTCTGGCTCTGCCTCGACGCACAAAATATCGCAATTAATCAGAATATCTTTGATAGAATAGTATAGTTTGGTCTGATGAGCTCTCGCAACCTCCTCGCACATGCTTGATCTATCACAGCGAGTCTGAAATAGCTGGAGTATGTAGAGATTGATGAGGATACTAACGCTGGGCCATGGATTTTCAATGAATTTTTGTTCTTTGGTTTTTTTGTTGTGAATAAATTGGTTGTATGTGACCTGCATCAATTAAACGCTCGCTCGGTGACAGTATCAATTAAAGCGTGAGCCATTAAACTTTCTGATGTCGATGTTGAATTTTGATGTCAGTGTGTGTGTGGTTTTACATTATTGTGAAACTAAAAGTTTTTTCGAGACTTTTGACAAGTTTTCAATAAACAATTTATGAGGGTATGAAACAAAGGACACAAAATTATGTCTCTTTTTGGATCGTACCAATAAAGTTTGAAAAAAAAAAATTAATTATAGCCAAATGAAAGGGATTCATATTCAAAAACCCTCCATTTTTTTTATTGTAGCGTTAAAAGGTCGTATGCCTTCAAGGAAAGTATGAGAATGTATAAGAATGTTAAGGAAATTAAGGCTTTTTGAATTTTTAAAAAATTCGGATTTTATGATCATTAGAACTAATTTTTTTTTTTTTTTCAAACGTTTTTAATTAAGAAATTAAAAGTACTTTTAAGAAATACGTTTCGTGCAGGTATGACAGTGGCTCATCAGTTAGATGCTATCATACCGTTCTAAGGCGCTAATTTTGGTCGATCTTTAATGACTCTTCTTAAAATCACTGAACTGTATATTCTTGTGATTTTTTTAAAAGTCGTTAAACATCGATAAAAAATTTCCGCTTAGAAGGGTATGGCAGCATCTAGCTGAGTTGCAGATATCACTTTGGTATAATTTTTTTTTTACAAAGACACGTTATCATTTTTTCTTTTTAAATATTAAATCCCAATAAGTACTCGTAAAATAACTAAATATTTTTTTAAAACAAATAAACATTTCAAATTATTGACGAAATAAAATTTTAAAAAATGAAAATCTAAAAAAAATCAATAAAAAACGACATAAAATACCAACAAAGAATATGGGTTCTGTAATAACCTGTCATCCGCGTTAAAAACTGCTCATTCCTCTTGTAAGAGCCCTGGCTTAGAGCGTTTTACGGAGATTTCAAATATATGCACAAGAATTTCAGCGTACACTGTGGCGTATACGTACTTTTTATGTTTAAATTTTATTTTTTTAACATTTTTTAAATACAAATAAATAAATAAAGTGCATGAAAAATCACCGGAATGTAAATGTAGCGTAAAACTGGGTGACTTTGACCGGTTTTCAAATTAAAATAATGTAAATAACTTTTGTAATAATTTTGTATACCAAAACGACTCAATATACATTAATCTTACTTAAACCAGTTGGCTAGTAGTTTAGGAAATTTAGATAAAAAAATGTCCTTTCTTGGAAAAAAATCCGACAGAGCTGAATTTCGGTGGAGAGCTTGATTTTTGAGTAACCTCAATTTGGAGTGAAGCAACAACTTGTAGTGGGGACTGGGGAGAAGGAGTAAATTTAATTTTTTCCGAAGTTACTCGAAAACTGTAGGTTCTTTTGAAAAAAGTTGTAGATACACTTTGTAGCTCATGTAATTCTCCATAAAAAAGAATGTGACACTTTTACTCATACGACTGGAGAAAAACGATCAACAAAATTGGGACGTAGTAGAGTAAAAAAAAATGAAATTTTTGGATCAACTTTTAGAGAGTAGGTACAATTATTTACAAAATGACATATTAACTACCCCTGGTATACGTCAATTCGTTATTAAGTTATAGAATGTTCTCCCCTTTCTCCCCTTCCTTATATTATATATGTATTCCTTATATATATACCAAAATTTATCTTTTTCGGAATTTTTCTTCCTGAAGTATAGTTTAATTATTAAAAATCAGAAACTTTAATTTGGGATACCAATTGATAAATAGACAGATAAATGATGAGGAATGAATGGATGACGAATGAATGGATGACGGAGAGACGTAAAGACTGATAATGGATAAACGGACGATCAATGACGGATGAACGGTTGACGAATGAAAAGATGTATGGTGACAGATGGATCGATTTGGGATGAACGGTTGCCTGGTGACGGATGAATGGATGACGGATTAAGTAATAAAAGTGATTACTCTGGGAAGAATGTAATTGTTGGTGTAACTTTTGAGACTAGAATTTCTCGAAAATCTGAGCCAACCCCGCTGTCAGATTCAAATTCAGAAGGAAATGCTTCATGGTCAAAATTATGTTTTGAAAAATTCTGCTTTTCGAAATATATTAGCAAACTTCAGTAAAAAAAAAATATTTTGATAATGTGAAAAGCACAGCGGACAACATTATCAAAACTAATCAATTAAAAAAAAAACGAAAGAAATGGATTATAAACAAATTTAACGCACAAAAGAAAAAGACATTATTTGAGTAACATTGCAAAATTTAAAACGAATAGCAAATAGTGCGATTTTTCCTTGTTTTAAATTATTTTAAATTTTTGACTTGCTTTTTTTGTTATGTTTGTACAAGAGCGGACCGTATGTTTACACATCTTATCGTGGCTGTCCAAAAAAATTAGGCCAACTCATAGCTTTACCTATATGTCTCTGGTCGGACAACGGTTTTTAGTTAGCTTAAGGTAGAAAACTCAGTTGTTGTGTTGCATTTTGGGCATACTTTGGTATACATAAACCAAAATAGATTTTTATAAATGGAATATTAAAAGAAAACTATAAGACTGTGCTCTTTACAAAACTGGTGGTTAGGACAGATATTTGTTGGATGTTGCGGCGAATAAGATAACTTTTGTAAAAACATCAATTTTATATATTCTTGAAATAAAGTTAGCGAACAAACAAATAGATTAATAATCAGCGAATGTTTTTTTTTCGCTGGCTTTGCACAAAGAAAACCTTTGGGAATAATAATTTACCTCATGTTTCACAAATTTAGTTCACTATTAATTTGCAACCAAGTTGCTTTGCATAATTTTAGCGAATTTATAATCTATATATTTAAAAATGAGTCGTGGTTTGTGCGGCTGCTTAAAACTTGAAAACGGCTGGAACAAATTGGATACATCCTTCTGGGGGTTTGTTTGTAATTGTTCCGCAAAGGTTTAGGAAATTTTTTTTAAATTCTCAACAGGTGGCGCGGTATGGGCACATTTCGTTTTTCAGCAGGATAACTCGAGAATGAATCGTTCGATTTTCACAGTGACAGATGTTAGAGCGACAGATGTCAAAGTGATAGATGTCAAAGCGACACATGTCAAAGTTACATTTGTCAAAGTGACATTTGTCAAAGTGACAGATGTCAAAGTGACAGATGTCAAAGTGAGAGATGTCAAAGTGACAGATGTCAAAGTGAGAGATGTCAAAGTAACAGATGTCAAAGTGACAGATGTCAAAGTGACAGATGCCAAAGTGACAGATGCCAAAGTGACAGATGTCAAAGTGACAGATTGATGTAAGCATTCGATAACGGAAATGGTGGCTTTTTCTCTCTTGATGTTTTCACTGATTTTGACTACGATTCGTACTAGATCTGAGATTGCTTTGGTATTGGCCTCTTATGAGATTGGTTCTAGGTCGAACAATTCTGCATTGAAATTGACATTGAATCTGCAAGTGGATAAAGAAACTACATGCAACATTTCAAAGAAGTCTGCGATGGCAAAACTATTGCAACAATGTAACATTACCACATACGACAAGTGCTCATTGGCTGACAAACGTGCATGGGAAGCCCTGAATCGCATGTTGAAAGATATACGAAATGATGAAAGATGTTTCAGTGGCGGAACGATTATGGTGTCAGTTTATTTTCTTCATAGGCTGCCTGTCATTTCAACATAAAATCCGACAGATGAATTGAACACTTGCCCAAAGGTGTCGGCCTTATGGGGATATGTGAAGAAATTGCAATCAAATCCTTGATGGATGAAAACGAAGCCACAAATTTTATAACGAAATTTGCCATTCCAGCGACCTGCCATTCGCATCTAAGCGTCTCGCTTTCGCTATGAGAATTAATAAGTCACAAGTACAATTGTGGGATGTTTGTGGCATTAATCTTAAATTTCCATGTTTCTCACATGGCCAATTGTATGTGGCGTGCTCACCTGTCGGTAAACATGCCGCTTTGTACATGTACCCGGCCGAGATTAGAACGAAAAATAGTTGTTTACCATAATCACTTCAGTAAAAAAGCGAGTTGATACGTCAATCACTGCGGTTTGATTCAAACACGTCGACATTGTTATACTTCAGTTATTTCCTTTGCGTTTTTTCGAAAACAGAATTTGAATTCACGGAATATTTTCATTACATTAACAATTTGGGCGGAATGGAGTCCGCTGGGTCAGCTTGTTTGTTATAAAACAAAAACAAAAAATAAAATCAAACTTAAGGTGCCGTCACACACTGAAAGGAAAGTACTTTCAGAAAGCAAAACTTTCATAGTGTGATGACCCGAAAAATACTATCCTGAAAGTGTTTCTGAAAATGATTTGCTTTCTTGAAAACGCTTTGCAGAAAAAAAAACTTCCGCTGTGTGACTAGTCAAGAAAAAGCAAATCTTTTTCAGAAATCGCTTTCTGCTTCCAGAAACTGTTCTTGAAAGCGAACGTATGTTTTACACAGAATTATACTTTTCCATTGGCTAATTAAATCCGTTGTGAACTTTAACCCAAATCTGGTGGACCAAAAATCTGCAATCATTTTAATATGATAATGGAAGTAGGTTATAAGTCCACAATTGTTTTTGTGGAAGGGGTGAAATTGTTTTAGTATATTGACTAGAAATTTGGGATGGAAATTGTGAGTGTGCTCAACAATATTCGCCATGAAAATATTGTCAAATGCACGAAAGCACGCACACAACTATAATTTTGTCAGATTCAATGACCGAATCAGTCACACTTGACTTGGCGTAGAGTGAACTCTTCTCCAGAACATCAACTTCTGAAGCAATTTTTTTTTTTTTTTTCATTTTCTTTTATCCATATCATTCTCGCTTTTGATGAATTCAATAAACCCTAAATAAAAATACTTCTGGAACAAAAAACTGCAATTAAAAATGTATTGCAAAAATTTCAATTATAATTTATTTCGAATTTTTAAGTTAATAAATACTTTAATATTATATATTTTTCTTTTTCGATCTTCAGCAGTTTTTGTTTTTTTTTTTTAACTGATTATCATTAAGTATAGAAAGTTTTTTGAAAAACAGCATTAAAAAAAATAATGAAAACAAATTAGAAATAATTTATTTCGATGTTTCAAAATATTATATATTTTTATTTTTTTAAGTATTTAATTTTTTTTCTTATCAAATAAAGTTTTTTTAAATGATTTGTTTTGACCAATATCTTGTTTAAAAACCACATTCAACAAAAAAAAAACTTTATTTGATAAGAAAACAAAATTGAATACTTAAAAAATAAAAATATTTAATATTTTGAAAAATCGAAATAAATTATTTCTAATTTGTTTTCATTATTTTTGTATTGCAGTTTTTTAAAAAAAACTTACTACTTAATGATAAATTAGAAAAAAAAAAAAAAAAAAAACTGATGAAGATCGAGAGAGAAAAATAGTAGAAAAATATATAATATTAAAGTATTTATTAACTTAAAAATTCGAAATAAATTATAATTAAATTTTTTTTTAATACATTTTTAATTGCAGTTTTTTTAAAGGACCGACAAATCAATCCCCAAAGATTGCCAAAAATATTTATAATAACTGCTATAGTTCCAGAGAAAAGAAATAAAATGTGAAGAATGTAAAATTTTCATATAAAACTATGACCTTAGAGGCACGAATGACCTAGAATGACCTCGGAAAAAAATTTTGTTGGTCAATATTTTTTTTTTCGGCATAAACTTTTGATTGACGGGGTGCTATCCAAAAAAAATGAGTTTGGGAAATAACGGACACCCTAATGTATATTCCAAAACTGCTTAACTGCTCAAATATCACAACCACACACTAAACACTTTCAGAAAGCATTTTCAGAAAACGCTTTCGCTTTCATTGTGTGACGACCCGAAAATTTGCTTTCTTGAAAGTAAAAAGATTTCAGAAAGCGTGTTCAGAAAGCACTTTCCTTTCATAGTGTGACTGCTGTATGAAAGCATTTTCAGAAAAAATTTTAAAATCGGAAGATTCGAAACGCTTTCTGAAAGTATTCTCCTTTCAGTGTGTGACGGCTCCTTTGAGCAAATCAATTCAGAAACTATTACCCGCGCTGCCAATAAATTAAGAAAAATAAAATGCACTTACTAAAATATATCGCACTAACTAGCACTTGTAGCTATACTCTGTTCTTTTTGAACAACAACAACAACTTAAAGGCGCTACCACCAATTGTTTGGCTGGAGATATAGCTATTTCGTGCTTTGCCACTTTTGCACTCATCAGTCTCCTTTTTGTGGTGCTGAGCTTTAATTCAATTTTATTTGAAAAACTTTGTATGCACGCCATAGGATTCGAACCCACGTATATCAGATTTACTCAGTCTTAGCAGTCGTGTGAACTACGCACTCCACCGCCTTAGACCACTGAGGTCACAGGTCGAGATGTGTTATTTGTTTATCAAATGCATTTGGAGCATCAACATTTTTATAAGTGCCTTTAATACGTGGGTTCGAATCCTATGGCGTGCATACAAAGTTTTTCAAATAAAATTGAATTAAAGCTCAGCACCACAAAAAAGAGACTGATAAGTGCAAAAGTGGCAAAACACGAAATAGCTATATCTCCAGCCAAACAATTGGTGGTAGCGCCTTTAAGTTGTTGTTGTTGTTCAAAAATTCAATGAAATTGACGGAATAAGGAATGGTCAAGCCCAATAAGCTGACATTCTAGTACGAATAGTACAATAATAACAATAATAACAAAAAAAACTTTATTCGAAATCTAATCAAAATCGTTAGTGCTGCGCGTTCTAGAAGAGCTAAAAACTAAATTTTGGATTTTACTTTATGGAATTGCAAAAAAAATGCTTTACACCAAATTTCAAGCATATCAGTCAATTCACTTACGCTTTAGCTCGATGTACATAAGGACGCACAGACAAACAGACCAATGGAGGTCCAGCCAAAAATCACTTTTTGGACTGCTTTATCATTGTAAGGGTAGTTTTCATTAAAACCTTAAAATTTTGTTGACATAAAACAACTACTTGCCCTATAGAGCAAGTTAAAAGACAATCGTAGTCTATCATAATGATCAGTTTCTAGGAGAAATCTAGACACACATACGGGTTAGAGTCATAATTCTGTATGTGCCAAAATTCGGGTTCCGAAATTCTGCAATCCAAAATTCTACATAGGTATCTTTTAAAATTTGGGTAATCCAAAATTCTGTATTTTAAAATTCGGGAAATCTAATATTCTGTTTTTCTTCTAAATTCTGTATCCCAAAATTCTTTATAAATGATAACAAAATAATTTTTTTTTGTATGTACCCATACAAATGCATACGCAGGTGATATCATATCATAACACATTCAAACTTTTCAAGAAAATTTTGCAAAATCTGCCACATTATTTCTTACATATAATTTTAAAAGTTACAAAATCTTGTTTTTTTCTTGAATTTATTCCTATTTTCGTGCCTTTTTTGTAAACTACAAATATAAACATTTACATTATCTTGATATTTTTAATATTATTAATGGCCGTTTTTCTCTCACTATATACCTATCAACATTAAACCCCATTTCATAAAAGAAACAAAAGTGGGCTTACTTTGAAAAAAAAAAAACAATCTCCATGTGCCAACAAAAAAAAGAAAGGAACAAAATAATTTCGCGAACCAATTTGCAAGAAGGAAATAAAATTCACCTTGATTTTGTGTTTGTAATTTTAATATGTCTTCAAAAACTTTTTTTTTACTTTCCCTTTCCAACTTATGACAAATTGGTTCTAAGGCGAATAATATCCTACATTCATACACATACGAATACGAGTATATATATGTAGGAGCACAACAAAATGGCTAACAATTTTTTGATAAAATTTGATAAATGAAATCATTTTTTTATCTTAAAATAAAAACAAAAAAAAGATGATTAATGACACATGACGCACCAGCAGAACACCTTATTACTCGTCTTTTCTACGAAAAAAAAATCTGTGTTCAGAAACAAGATTGAATTAGTTATATACGAAAAAACGAGGAAAGGTCAAATCAATCAGTATACATCAGTAAACCTACCAACTCGTATAGTATGAGTGAGAAAAGGAAGCCTGAAAAGGTTGATGAACTTATTAGCATTGAATATACCTTTAAGTCACCAGTTTTGTAAGAGTAGTCCCTAAATCTAGTTGACATGACTTCAGCATGAGTTGTTATTTTTATGTCAGGTTTGAATTGCTTCTTGTCATATAGCTATTTCCTTTGGAAATGGTTCATTTAATGGATATTGGAAGGAAACGTGAGTGTACCTATGTAGCGAGGATTTTGGCAAAATTTCCATGTCATTACGGTTTGAATTTCAACATGCTAAAGCTAAGAGAAAGGTTTTCTTGTCGTAACTAAATAAGGAGCGTCATGGGCAATGGTATTTATGGATAATGAATTTGTCAATTTTAAAAGTAAAACATGACAATATTTTTTGAATAGAGACACCGAGTAAAAAATTTGTTAATATCTTCCAGATTCACATTGAATTGAAAAAAAAATTTAAATGTGATAATAAACTAAATGACCATGTGGAATGAATATCCAAAACGAAATGCAAATTTTTTGAAACACTAGGCCATTTTAAGTTATTTCGGATTTATCGGATAATTTGTATTACTAAAATAAGATTATATGATAAACCTGTAGAACATTATTCTAAGCCATTGCATCTACCAATAGATAAAACTGTTAATTGCTTATAGTCCAGTCAAATCGTGCCCTGGAGTGCCAGTTTCAGGAAAAAAATATAGAAGTTTTTTTCTCACTTGTCTTTTATGTTTTAGGGGTCGCTGAATCCGAATTTCAACTTTGCTTCTTCCTATGGACATGGCTTCACAGCGAAAATCGCAAAAAACCTCAAAAATGTTCGACCTTTTTTCAGTTTTTTGCCAAAAAGTCAACAAAATATACGCTTTTTGGATAAAATTTTATCTCCTGCACTTTATAGAACATAAAATTTCTTACTAAAATGGTTCACAACTTTTTTTGTAGAATTAACGGTTTGGCCACTAGAGTACGGTGAAAAATGACTAAAATTTCGTACTTTTTGGAAAACACAGTGCGCACGTTAGATTTTTGCTTGTAATTCAAAAACAATGCCTGTAATTGTAAAAAACTTAAGCTTCTGCTTAAGCAACATTAAATTCTCTACCAGTTTGACACCTCAATGACTTAAACTGGCGAAAAAATGCAGCGGCTAGAGCGTGATGAAATTATGTATCATATTACAGGAAGCCATGATCAATGCATTCTGTGCATGAACATTAGGGTGTGCGTTATTTCCCAGACTCATTTTTTGGATAGCATACCCCGTCAAACGTAAGTTTATGCCGAAAGAATATTGACCAAAAAAATTTGTTTCCGTCGTCATTAACCCGTGCCTCTTCGGGTATAATTTTCCCATACTGGGAATTTTGCACTTTTAAAAACTTATGACTTTACGATAAGCAATAAAAAAAACAACAAAAACTGCTGAAGATCGAGAGAGAAAAATAAGAGAAATATATATAATCTTAATGCATTTATTAACTAAAGAAATCGAAATAAATTATAATTTAAATTTTTTTTAATACATTTTTAAATGCAGTTTTTTAAAGGACTGATAAATCAAACAGAATTCCAAACAAAATTTAGAATAACTGTTATAGTTCCAGAGAAAAAAAAAATAAAATGTGAAAAGTGCAAAGTGAGGAAACGCATTATTGAAGTTGTTTGTTCTTTGAAGCCTAATATCTTTTGAACCCCATGACTTAGAGCTTATCGGCCATATAATTAAATGATGTGATTGCAGTTACCTTTTCAAAATCGTATGACACATTACTGTTGAGTTGGTTGACAATGTCCAATTAAGAATTGCACTGTTATTCTATTTGCCGATTTTTAGGCCTAAATACCTCTCGAACCCCATGGTCTACATCTAAACGGCTTTAAGAATAAAGTACATGCTTTATACTTTATAACGACATATGTCACATATCTGTTCAGTGGGCGCAGCAGCTCAATGCGGAATTGCATAATTGCTTTTTGTATGCATTTTTGCTAAATGCCGCCCAAACCTCACTACCTACACTTTATCGGTTCTATACAAAAATTAAGTACATACAATAACCTTTTCACTGACGTATAACACATCGCAATGTTGAGTTGGTAGACCATTTACCAATGAGGAATTGTATTATTATGGTTTTTGATGCTTTGAAGTCAAATACCACACGAACCGCATCGTTTAGAGCTTAATGGTCATATAATCAAATGAAGCACATGTAATAACCTTTACAACGATGTATTACAGATTATATTATTATAATTTTTTTGATGGCTTAATAACTCTTAAACACCATGATGTACATCTTAACGGCTATATAGCAAAATGAAGTAAACATAATAATCTTTTCAACGATGTACGACACTTAACTGTGGGTGGTAAGACAATCTCCAAATGAAGAGCTGGATTACTGTCGTTTTCGGTGTTTTAAAGAGCAATATCTTTTTAACCCCATGGTTTAGAACCTAACGTCGATATAATTAATTGATGTACACGTCATTACCTTTTCAATGACATATGACACTTTACTGTTGAATAGGTAGACCACTTTGCCCATTCTCTTTTGTATGGGAAAAGTATAACCTTAGAGGCACGGTTTAATGACCTCGGAACAACAATTTTTTCTTTGTGCATAAACCTTCGTTTGACGGGGTGTGCTATCCAAAAAAATGAGTTTGGGAAATAACGGACACCCTAATGTTGACGCACACATGCATTGATCATGGATCATCGATATTTAAAATAAATTAAGTAATTTTTTAAAATTCAGATGAAAAATTCAAAGGAGAACTGGCAAAAATGTATGGAAGCTGGTCTAGGAACCAATAACAGCGAGACATAGGTATCTCGTTGAAAAGATATTTTTGGTGTACATGATTACTTACTATGGCAGGTCATTCCAAATCGCTGTGTAAAAAAGTGATTGGCCAAGAAAAATTTAAATTTGGTAAACATAAAATGTAAATATGTAGTATAGGCAACAATGTGCTGGCCTTACCAATAACAATAAGACATATGTTTCTCAAAAGGTCTTTTTATGTACTACAAAGCCACCTGGGCAGCACATTTCAAATTGCTGTGTGAAAAAAGTTATTCGATAATTAAGATTGCGATTAGCTACATTTTATTATGAAATAGAAGACTTTGCTTATGCTACAAGCTTTTTCTATACTAAAATTTAAACATCACAATCTAAATTATCAAATAACTTTTTTCACACAACGATTTGAAATGTCCGGTCTATGTAACTATTGTAGTACATGAAAATACCTTTCCAACGACATAAGTCGCGTTCTTATTGGCTGGACCAACACATTTTTGCTACTACATACCTACAAAATGTACATTTTCTATACATTTGTTCAAATGTAAAAGTTCACCACATCAGAATCTTAATTAGGGAATATCTTTTTTCACACAGGGATTTGATGTAAACTGTCAAGGTAGTTATTGTAGCACATAAAAAGACTTTTTCAGAAACATATGTCTTGTTGTTAAATTGGTGATGCCATTACATTGTTGCCTACATACTTACATTATATGTTTAAATTATATGTATCCAATTCCAATCTTTGTTGGCCGATAAGTTTTTCATACACCGATTTGGGATGAGCTGCTATAGTAAGTATTCATGTACACAAAAATTACTTTTCAACGACATACGTCTCGTTTTTATTGGTTATATAGACCGTTTTGTCCGGTTCTCCTTTAAAGTTAATTTTTGAAAATTCATACTAATATTTAAATATTAAGTATACCTACTAGTCTAAGCGCCGACATCAAATTTTGAGAGTGGATGTATAACTGAAATCTGGGTGTGAGGGTTAATAGGTGCATATTTTTTGATATCGAAATCAAAAGTCTGTCAGGTTTTTTGTTCAGCTTTTGGCGGTGGGTTAAAAATAGAGATTTTCTTAAATTCTTATCAGGCGTATTATCACTTCCATCAATTTTTTGAAAATATATTATGATGCTCTGACATTTTCCCTAAGTCCAAACACTTTAATCTTTGTGATATGGCCAGTAGAACTCAAGATATAAGCTTTTTAAAGGAACCTTAACCGACTTTTTTGGAGACTTAGTTTTGTTGATTTTTTGCGTTTTATAAATCTCCAAGAAAAAACCGATTATGCTCGCTTAAAAAGCTTATATCTTGAGTTCTACTGGTCATATCACACTCAGATTTTGGTTATACATCCACTCCCAAAATTTGCTGTCGGCTCTTGTACTATACTTTATAGAGGTGCGTTATGCTGGGAACACCACAACGGAAATTTAAGAATCTAATAATGCAGGAATAAGGGGCTATTTCGAGGCTAATTTCGTGCTCCAATCTTCAATTAAGATCTTCATGGTTTAAACCTGAAATTCAATGCCAAAATTGCAAAAATGGGAAGATCCGACCACAAACAAATAAAACAAAAAAATGTGTTGGCTTAATATTTTCTACATATATTTTTGTTGATTGTTTAATAATAAAGTGAACCTCAATATTGAAATAAAGACAGCTCTATATTCTCTTCAATATTGAAAGTGAAACCAATGCATTTCAATAAAAATTTTAATAAGAATAAGGGTATGATGCCTCTAAAATTAGTAAATGGACTAAAGAATGTGGAAGGGTGATTTTTGTTGGAAAATTTAAAATGCACCTTTTTAACATTGTACCAATTGATTATTCTATAAATATCACTAGTTTTTTGTACGGTTAGATTTTTGATTTTGAGTTGGGGTGAACCGAGCTTTAAATGAAGTGACGTCAGCAAAATCGATTTTTGTTCTATAAAATTGGAGCACTAAGTTGGCCCCTAGATAGTCCCTTATTCCTGCAGCATTAGATACTTAAATTTCCGTTGTGTGTTCCCAACTTGACGTCAAGCTGGGAAAAGCACAATTTTGAGGTTGAAGGGATTAAGGTACTTACTGGGAAATGGAGCACTAATTAGCACCAAATTAACCCCTAATTCGTGCATCATTAGATCTTCGAACTTTAGTTGGGGTTTCCAAGCTCGAAGCACTTACTTAATAGAGGATGAATTTCGTTTCATATCATTGCTTAATTCCCTCAAAAATTTTAAAGTAATAAACTACCTATAAAATGTTCAAGAGTTAAATTTTGAATTTTTTCTTGCGATGTATTGTGTAGATACTACGAGTATGTATATGGTAAGTTATGGATTCGTAAAAAACCGACTGAATAGATTTTCTTCAAACTTGGTACCTAGTGTTTGTTGAGTAATGCCCATGCCCACACTTTTTTTTTTTTTAATTTTATTTTTAGAACCAAAACTAAGGGTGGTGTATACCTGCCGTACAAATTTTTTTAGCCAAATAGGAAAAACATAATTTTTCTCAAAAACAATGCCTTGAAAAAAATTCAAGTAATACCCCAGTCAAAATAGACACACAAATCTCAAAACATAAACAAAATTCCGATAACGCTTACACTTGGTAGGGACCTTCCACTGACAATAACAAAGCACTGGCGAAAAGTCCCCATTGATCCGACAGGAGCACAACTTTTTACGCATGGTCGAAAAATATAGTTTTTAGCAAATTACTTTTTATCGATAAATGCTTTCGAAAAGTAGTTTGAGTACAGTTTGTAGATCACAAAATTCTCTGCAAAAAAGACTTATAATTTTCTGTCCTACTTTTTTCAATAGCGTTGACGGTTTAACAGTTATACTCAAAAAAAAATATTTTCGTCATTTTATGTTTTTTTTTTTTTAAATAGCTGTACTTTCTTTATAGTACAGTAATTATGAACATTCACGTATGCGTCAAATCTAGTATTTTTGATTTTTTGCTGAGTTGATTAGGATATTGGCCTAGTAAATAACCTAAGTTTTCGACCTAGAGCGGCGACCGCTTCATGGTCAAAAATCAGTAAAACCGCCATTTTTTCGCGCTTTTTTCAGTTATTGGTGATATCAGTCCTAAATAACTACTTTTAAATAAAAGCATTGTTTAACGATTTCAAAGTAACTTAATTTGCTTCAACTTGAGACTGAAGCCAACTCTGTAGACCTTATGGTTTCCAAAATACAGCAATTCAAAATTTAGCAATACAAAATTTAATATAATAAGTAGTGTTATCAGACTGTATAATGGCAAATAAAGAATGGTTGACATAAATGCATCAAAGCACTGGAGCGTGTAGGTTGAGCCAAAATAATAGGATTGTCCTACCGGAAGGTGGGTCTATATACCCCAGTTAAGATGGGAGGGGCAATTTTCTCAAAAAATGACAATGAGTGGTAACAACACTAAACCCTTTACCGCATAGTGGCTCATACATGAGCCAAACCATATTAATCTAAATATTTTTGAATTTTTAATAAATTTAATGGTTTTTTTGCATGCGGTACGAAATTAATATAATATACGTTGGAAATGATATTAATAAGCGCCATCTATAAATGAGTTCTGGCAATTAATTCTTTCGTCAAACTTGTCAAACAGGTTTCAAGTTGGGTATGAGCGCGTTTGAAAATTTCATAATTCTATAAAAAATACAAAAATTAAAGTTTGTGTTCGTAAAAAAATATACTCGTAAAGAAAATAATGTAAGTATTATTGATAAAGTATTTTTTTTTTCAGTTTGGTGAAGTAATAGTACTTTTGTGATGAAAAAACGGAATGGATCATATATGGCACACCATGCAACAAGGGTACAAAATTTTGATTTTTTTTTAGACATACCCTCGTATCTGTTATATATTTTCGTGTCGTACAAAAACAAAGTGCTGGAAACACCCCCTATTTACAGAAATGGGGATATAAGACCGCTTTCACACAAGGAAACTGAGTTGCCAGAAACTAGTTTGTAGGTGAGAAGGTGAGAGGGGAGATTTTTTTCTTTCCCTTACGCCCTTCTTGCCTACAAACTCCCAGTTGCCGGCAACTCAGTTTCCTTGGGTGAAAACAGTCTAAGAATTTTGTGCTTAGTGGTAGCGCTGGGTTCAGCTATGACTTTGAAATTTATACTGGAGCCCAAGGACCTGTACAGTCAGTCAGCAAATTCCCAAAATTAGTACTTCTACAGTGACGATGTTGTTCGACTTGCAAGAAACATTCCTGAAAGCGTCAACTATAAATTAGTCTTCGATAACTGGTACACATCTAGGCGATCTTCCTGTTAGGCACAATAAAAGCTAATCGCATTCTAGGGTATAAGGTTCCAGCAGAAAAAGACTTGAAGAGGAGGTGCAACCGTTGAAAATCTAGCGACTGTAGAGGAAATTGACGTCTCTGTAGTAACCTGGTATGATAACAGGATCGTGAACTTGGATTCATACGTCCGCAGCAAACCATCTTCTGACGATACAATAAAAAAGAAAGGGCCTACCAAGATATACCATGTCCAAAGGCAGTGATGATGTACAATCGGCATATGGGTGGAGTCGATCTGTTGGATGCGCTTCTTGGATACTACAGGATACAAATTAGATCCAAAAAATTCTTCCACCGAATTTTCTTTCACATGGTCGATATGGTAACAGTAAAGGTGTGGCTGCTGTAATAGCCGAACGCTCGCCAGATCCGAGCCGTGGATGCCCTTAGCAGACTTCAAATGTGCGGTAGCTTAAGATTTATGCTATGCCAGTACCGTCAACAAACGAGGAAGACGTTCTAATGTTAGAAAATATTATTCAATCTAAGAAGTTGAAAGGACCTGTTGCTAGTATGCCATCCCAGGACGTACGCTTGGATCAGATAGATCACTTATCTGTTTGGACTACTAGACAGCGATGTTATGTCCAAGAATGCGGTGGAAGATCTTTTGTGGAGTGCCGAAAATGCAAAGAAACGGAAAAAAAAATTGTTTCATGCTATTCCACACTATATAAAAATTGCAATAAATAATTGATTTATTTTGTAAAGATAATTTTTGTTCCTTTTCTGCTCAGTGTGCCATATATGATCCAAACCGGAAAAATTCGATTTTCCCAATTTTTATCAAATAAAATGAAAGTTCCTGAAACACATGTCCTTTAATTTAGCATTAACTATCACATACATTTTTTTCATGAAGAAAAACAAATCATGCAGTAAGGGGTTAAAAAACAATGTTTACACCTACAATATTCTGCTATAGCTTCCAGGAATCCATTCTTGAATTTTCTTTTTAAATAAAGTTATTTTAATTGATAGTTTTTGGAAAATTAATGTCTAGACTCAAAATTTTGAAAAACTACTCTACTATTTACTTATTAGAAATAGGATCCTTGGAGCAAATGTCTTTTTCAAAGTTTTGAGTTTTGAAATAAATTTTTCAAAAACTTTATCCTTGGAGCAAATGTCTTTTTCAAAGTTTTGAGTTTTGAAATAAATTTTTCAAAAACTTTATTTAAAAAATATATTAAAGAATGGGTTTCTGGGCTTAAGATATGAGATTATTGTGGGTGTAGGGTGTTACCATTGTTTTTCAATAGTGTCGTTTCTACCTTAAGGCATTTTTTTAGATAATTGCCCCTCCCATCTTAACAGGGGTATATAGACCCCCTTCCGGTATGATTGCCCTATTATTTTGGATCAACCTACACGCTCCAGTGCTTTGATGCATTTATGTCAACCATTCTTTATTTGCCATTATACTGTTTGATAACACTTCTTATTATATTAATTTTTGTATGGCTAAATTTTGAATTGTTGTATTTTGTATTCTTCGGTCTCAAGTTAAAGCAAATGAAGTTAATATCAAATCGTTTACAATGCTTATATTAAAAAGTAGTTATTTAACCCTTTCGGTACGGATGTGGTACAAGACAAAGAATATTTATATGGACTTGTACCACATCCGTACCGAAAGGGTTAAGACTAAAATCACCAATAACTGAAAAAAGCGCGAAAAAATCGCGGTTTTTCTGAGTTTTGACCATGAAGCGGTCGCTGCTCGAGGTCAAAAACTTAGGTTATTTACTAGGCCAAAATCCTGAACAACTCAGCAACAAAATCAGAAATACCAGATTTGACGCAAACGGTGCCTTCCTTACAAACGACAAGGTTACTGGACTATTATCAATGGTCATAGAAAAAAAGTCAGTGAGTCGTTTTTGTATAGAATTTTGTGATCTACAAACTGGACTCAAACTACTTTCTCTAGCATTCGATAAAGAGTTACTTTCTTAAAACTGATTTTGTTGACACTTGACCATTTGTAAAAAGTTGCGCTCCAGTCAGATCGACAGGGACTTTTCGCCATTGCTTCGTTATAGTCAGTAGAAGGTCCCCACCAAGTTTAAGCGTTATCGGAATTTTGTTCAGATTATACTCGAGTATAATTGAGGTTGTGAGTGCAAAAGTGGCGTAACCCTATTTTGAAAAACTGGCTTACTTTGTCTCTCATATTTTTGTCTTAAGGAGAAACATTATTTTAAACATAGTTTAAGATTCTTGAATATCTAATCTTTCCAACAAAAATATAACTTTACTATTTGAAAGGCATAATGCGCTTGTTTTAGTCGATTTAAACCCAATTACAAAAAGTGGGTTACGCCACTTTTGCACTCACAGCCTGAATTCTAATTGAGAAAACCCACTTTTGGAAATTTTATTTTTTCAGAAAAGTCTATGTTTTTGTAGTACAGCCATTTTTTTGTTTGTGAGTTTCTCGATAACCGTGCAGTTGATATTTTTCATTGTTTAACAAACTTTTATTTTAATTTAATTTAAAAAAAGTTCAATTTTTTCTTTGAAAACTCAATAGGTGTTATGAAAACGATTTAGTCAATTTTATAAAACTTGCTTTAAAGATTTTTTTTTATTATTTTCTAGAATATTTGAAAAAAATCATGTTTCTATGTTCAAAAATAGCGGTACCTTCTTTCTCGAAAACGGGTACAAGAAGTTTGAAAAAAAGATGTGTGATATTTAACTAAAACATTTTACTTTTTAATTAGAAAATATTTTTGTTTGTGTTCTTATTTGATTAAGAGTACACTTCAAAGAACCGCTTTTCATATTTTTGTCTTTCAAATTAGTGGATAAACCTGTTAAAATCTTTTTTTTATATAGATGCTCTTAAAAAGTTTGAATATTCGATTTAAGAAAAGTTTCTATTTTTTTAATTTTTTTTTTTAATGATGATGAAATTTGTCTGAACTCACACTTGTTCAAGAAATCAAGTAGAATTTTGTTTGTGGAGCTCAAGCTTTTATAGCAAAGGATTTTATTTAACAGCGCATGGAACAAAGTGTTATAATCTTTTTACAATTTTTACAGAAATACAATAAGATTTCGATTTGTTTGCTTAAATTTAATGATCAGATGAGCTAGCTTGTCAGTGTTGTATAGAATATTTTGTCACCATTCGAGAGCTAAAAGCAAAATTATCCGAACTAAAAATTAGGGACATGGTTTTTAATGATCTCTTAATGGCCTTACCTTACGTATATTCTGTTTTAATCATCATAAGGTGCATATGTAAAAAAAAAAATCTTAAATAGCTATTAAAGGTTAGCATAGGCATTGTTTACAAATAAAATAAAAAAAAATCTACAGGTTATATAAATATTTAAACTATAATTTGGGTATCAACTATAAATTAAGCAAAAAAATGCTGGGTACATTGGTAAACAGATTAGGCGATCTCATTTTCAAACGTTTACTTCCGAATTATAGACAACAAAAATCCACCATCTGTCGTGTGTTTATTTAAGAGATAATTAAATTATCTTTTCACACAATTAGCTGTGAAGAGATCAATACAGTTTTTGTTCTAGCAGGTGACTATGACTACCTACATATACGTATAGGCATTGTGTGGGTGGAAATAATTTATTAATAATTTAAAATGGAGAAATTTTAATCAAATCGGTTCTATGGTGTAATGGTTAGCACTCTGGACTTTGAATCCAGCGATCCGAGTTCAAATCTCGGTAGAACCTTTGATTATTTTTGCTGCCAGAAGTTTCAGGGGGAGAAAATAAATTAAGTACTGATAAATTTAAGTTTTTTTTTTAATATTTTAGAGAGATTTTAGAGGGTCATAAAATTAAAAATAGCAAAACATTAAATTAAATATTGGCAACCTTATACCTTGGCTACAGTCGCTAGGCAACCTTTGTAAAAGAACTATATACCTACCACTTAGTTGGTAAAACGGTGAGGGTAGGTCTTTTTTGGGGGGGGGGGATTTCTGGACTAATAGAAAGCTTAAAAGTTACCAAATTGTGTTGACATTTTCTCTAGAAATCGAATACGTCTTCATCTAAAAAATGCTCTGTAAAAATCTTCTTAACCCAATAAAAAAAACGCATCTTCCAAATTACTCATAACATAAGCATTTAAATAATGTCTGTACATCGCCAACATATTTTTTTTTTGTTTTTAATTTAAACCAAAAATAAATCGCCAGGCGTGTTGTACCTGCACAGGCCTCAATATTTATGATTGTTTTTTATTTTATTTTTTCTTTTGTTCTTTCTTTTTTTTTAATTCAATTTTATTTTGTTTTTCTTGCAATTTCAGTCAAGATGTGGTAATAAATTGTTTACACTCTCTTATTGTGCATTTAACATTTTTAATTAATATATTTTTTTTTTAATTTATATAAAAAATAAAATAGAATCCTGTCAACGGTGTTGTTTCCAATTAAAAATTTTAAAAACAAATAACAATATAGCATTTTTATTCAAGTATCTCGCCGCCACACACCTGAAAGACATTTTTTTGTGTTATTATCCTATCAACCGATGTGGCTATAAAGAAGAATTCACACATATTAATACTTCGCTTCTTTTTTGTTTAAAATTGTTGTGCCAAGAAATCTAACAGGTGGCAAAAATAAATCTAGGATAGAATAGAGAGATGAGATGAATGAATAAGCTTTTCGGTCTTAGTTTGAAAACTGAGAAATAACATGCGCTGTTTGACGTTTTATGTTTCATGTTGACTTGCATTGAAAATGTTTATAAACATTTTTGAAGATTGTATGTATAGTCTTAATGTGTTGGAGATAGAATGAGGATTCAAGGAAAACTGTGTACGTAGATAAGCTTTTCTTCCCTACTACACTTGGGAACAAAGTTTAACGAAATTTCAATGGCAGAAGCAAGTATATAATTTTTCGAATATGCAGAACTTCTGAATTTGAATCCGAACTCAGAATTAATGGATTAACACAGGTTTTTGAGATATCATAATTTAAAAGTGTCAAAAACAGTGTTTTTCGTGATTTCTTTTGTATTACGTTTTTGCCAGAAAAGTCATTACAGCATCTGAAACTACTAATTTTCCTTAAGTTTATTACCTATAGAAACTTGTGGATTCGTAAAAAAAATTGAATTCGAGATTTTTATAAAACGTGCTATTACCATTATAGGAAACTCAACAAAAAGTGGACATCCCAAGTGTGTCTGTCTATAAACTAAAAGGCTGTATAGATTTTTTTACACTTAGTAACGTGTTTTTTTATAAGCTGACCCGAAAGTTGTTTGATTTAATTAGTACCAAAACTAACAGTCTTGCCACACGAATTTGTATTTTTAATTTAAAAAATGTTAAAATTCGTACTTGCTGTATAGCTACGGCAAGTACTGGTTTCGTGTCAAAAAAATCGAGGTTTTAATCAAAACTATGTTTACAATGCGAACATTTTTGAAAAAGAATCATAATTTTTGATTGCATCCTGTCCAACAAAAGGATGCATATTTTAGTTCTAAGAAAAAAAGAAATCATTCAAGAGTGCTATATTGGAAAAACCCTTTAACTTCCACTTGACTTAAGATATTCTTAGAAATAATTAGGCAGTGCATTTTTCGTATAGGATACATCAAGGCTCAGGTCACTTTCCTTATGAGCGTGGTCCCTATAAGACAAGTGTACTATACTCAGGTACTATAAATCGAGTGCATATTCTAATTCTAAGAAAAAAAAAAGTTTTTTGCATTCGACTTAGTTTTTGCTTATAAGCTGTGAGTATTGCGGTCCAGAAGTGTTTTAAAAATTATCTATGTGTTTTATAAAAGAATTTAATATTATGTATCGCAAAAAGTTTTTATCTGCTAAACAACTCGAAGAGTTATTGATGAACCCGAGTTCTGATGAAGACGAGGAAATAAATTTGAATTTGGATGCTGCAGTTCATACAAACATTATAATTTTACCTCCAAAAAATTATGCTGTTAGTGATAATGAGGAAATCGATGATAATGTGCAGCTTTTGGAAGATGGAAGGAAACATGTTCCCAAATGAATTGGCTGGTGTAATTGAGATAGAATGCAGGTTTGATGATTTAAATTCTCAAAATCCTGAAGACATACGATGAACTGGAAGTCGATGTTATACCAAATGATCCAAACGGTGCATCAACATCCCAAAACGTCGCTTCAACTTCTAAAAAAGAATCGACATGTCTTCATAATGAGTTACCGAAGTGTTCAAAAAGCCATCGTGTTGAATTTTCAAAAAAAAAAAACAACAAATCATTTGATGGACCAACCAATCAATCAGACAAAACAGTTTGATCGAAAAAAGAGAAAACATGTCAACATTCCAATGCCAAATGCAATTCGTGAAAACAACATAACGATGGGTGGAGTTGACTTATTTGATAACGCTACATGCAATTATCGGATTCGAGGAAAAAAGTGGTACTGGCCACTTTTATCAAATGCACTCGATGCAGCGTTAGTTAATGCATGGAAAATACATTGCATTTGCAAAACATTTTCCAAGGAAACGCCAATGCCGCAACTAGAATTAAGAACGTTTGTTGTAGATTCCCTGTTGCGATCGGAAACAAACACTGAACCTGTGATTCAAACGGAAGGAAACCCAAATGAAGTGCTCATCGAAACAGAAAAGCGTCTCCGATCTCGCAAGTGTTCCAGCCAAACCGCTTTTTCCTGCAAGAAATGTGATATCCCGCTTCATCCAAAATGCTTCGATGAATACCACACATAATGGCGCAAAATTTTTTAAATTCCTCGTTTAAAGAATAAAACCGTCTATAGTTAACGTAGTTGTTTAGTTGTGAACCCTTGTCTAACTATTTTGTAATTTTAAAGACGTTAAACAACTCATCTAACTAAGGGCCCAGTTATAGCTATCATTGGAAACCATCATTGAAAAAGTTAGCTGTTTATTTTGAGACCCTTGGAAAGTATAATCATTGAATATGTTAATGCAGAAATATATCTTACGACTTCAAAATTATTTCTCCTTCAAAAAAAATTAATTTTGACCGATATCTTCCCCATTACGTAACTTTTAATTTTTTCAATGATCATTGGTAAGGTAGTTCATCATTGAAAAATTAAAAGTCATTTTATGAGAAAAGTTGTGCAAAATTGAATTCTGTTTTACTTAGAAATAAATATTAAGTCAATTAGCTTTACTTTCGCATCAAAATAATCATATATTTTTTCTTCAAAATCTCTCAAAATTGACAATTAATATTTTCAATGATGGTTTCCAATGATAGCTATAACTGAGCCCTAAAGTGGACTGCGCAACGTAACGTAAGCAAATTAAGGTTGAACAGGCACAAATTGACAGATGAAGACAAGAAAAACAAGTTCAAAACAAATAATTTTGATATATGTAATTATGTCTGTGTCACGTATATATGTAGATTTATGATTGTGTTTTGTTTCAATGTTTTTGTTCTTTATTTAGTGGAAAAGAAATTCACTCGCATTATTCCTGATTCTAAAAAAAAACCCAAGCACATAGACAAAGTTGAGACATCTTTGTAGGTACCCACGTGCATGTTGGTTGATGTGGCTGTGTGATTGATGTTTGTACTCATGTTTTCGCAGAAAAAGTCAAAATTCTTTAATAAATACCTACTTTTCATCAGCACAAAACTAAAAAAAAAAACAAAAACAGCGGAATTAATTTTACTAATGTACGTTTTTTTTATTGTTATAAACTAATTTTCAAGTGGTAAGAGTATACTTTAAGAAGTTAAACAAGTGATTTGCTGCTTTTAAAGTTAGAGAAGTGCTTTAACGTTAAACTATACTTTATGTCATTTAAAATTACGAAAGAGTCGACTCTCGCTTTAAAAAGAGTTTTTTGAGCCGACTCCCATTTTAAAAGAGCTGGTTTTAATTGTTTTAAATTTTGCGCCAATATATCTTAATATAATGTGTAAATTATTACAAATTTTCTCATTTTATTTTCAACCAGCTTTCATGACCCAGTGTATCTATATTTAATTAATTTCTTCATAAGAATATTTAAATAAAATAAATTCATATTCCATGCAAAAAAAAAAAATTATTTTATTAATTTTGCTACCCCTTTCGGCGAGCGTTGCGAAAACTACAGTAAAGGCCAATCTCCAATTTTGATATAATTTATCGGGGATATAAAAAGTCTTACTTTGGTTGGTGTACCCTGACTCACGTTTACTGTAATTGCGCTGTTAGATATATAGATAGAAAGATATTTTTATTAATTCACAATTTTGTTTACAATTTTTTGATATGCATTTTTTACATAGTAATGAAATAAAGACAATGGCATTGCCATCTGCCTGGCTGACTCCTTTTGAGGTCATTAAAAAAAAGTAAATAAGATACATTCTTTGGTAAATTTAAAAAAGTTTAGAAAAGCATGATAATTTTAATAGATACATATACTTTAATCATTCAAATTCATTTAAAATTCTTAATCTATAGTTTCTTACTGCTTTGAGGTACTTGTGAAGAGTTTCCCAATCGGGTCAATTTAAAATAGTTTTTTCCTGTTCCATGGTTAATGTAAGACAACCAAAGTGTGAAAGTCGGAATTCCTTATAAACAGGACAAACAGCTAGAAAATGGAAGCAGTCCTCTTTTGCTTTAAGGTTGCAAACTGTGCAAAGGTTAGTACTAGTCTTCATAAATGGTGTACCATTTAAGTTGAGCAAGTCCCCCCTTGCTCTACAAATTAAAGAAATCGCTTCCACACTGAAATCATCCCTAAAATAGTTGTTGCTTGCAAGATTGTTAGAGTAATTGGCTCTGTTGATAGACGTTGTTGCTTGTTGTGTACTGTCGCTGCATTGGGAAGTATCTACCGCCTCTATTAAACCATATAACTGTTTTTTCAAAGTAAGGTTGTCTGCATATTGTATATTTAGTAACACCTCGTATTTTTCGGCCAACATAGTCCAATCCGCAACCCAGTCAACCTTATTCTCGAGCGCGTATTTTGCAAGGATGTAGGGTATTCTCGTTGCTGGATATGATACTACTTTTAAGACGTAGTCAAAATGGAGCTTTAAAGTGTGCACAAAAAGGGTTGGTAAGCCTGTTTCAAGGATTAGTATATAATTGGGAGTATTGTTAGGAAGTTTGAAACGTTTTTTATTGAAAAAACGTTGGAGTTTCTCCCCAAGTTTGGCAACTATAGCACAATACGGATCGCATAATACTGCTTTGTATACTCTGTACTTCGCAGAGAGCGGTATGTCTTTATTATTTATTATATTTTGCCAAGAAGCATTTATTAGGCCTTTCGCTACGGCTAGTTTCGTTTCTACATGCGTATCTAGCTTCATGTTTGCCTTTAAGAGAATTCCCAAGTATTAATACTCCGTTACAATTTCCACGATCTGCCCATCCAGAAACCATTTCTCGTTGGTACCAGGCTTCAAGCTCCTCTTTTGCACAATCATAATTTTGGATTTTTCTAAATTAACAGTAAGATTCCACATTTTGCAGTAGTCACTTTGCTTGTTAATCATTAGTTGAAGGCTATGCGGTGACTGGGATTGCGCCGTTAGTAATAATGATAGAAACTTCGTTTAGGCCTTTATTTTTAGAAGAAATACCAGTCTTTGTAACTACGTTTAAATAAATTTGATATCTTTTCTCAGTCTTAAAATATTCTATTCTTCTGCCCTTGCTATTTTTTTTGACTTTGGGGTCAATTTTCTCTAAAAAATGCGTAATCAATGTAATGTTTTGATAATTTTTTTGAATGTATGTAGCAATACTAAAAATAAAAGTCAATAACAAGTTTGGTGAAAAACGCATAGATTTTATGATAATTTGGGGAACAAGCGGCAGGTAAAATTTAATAAAAAGGTTTGTTGAAGGTTTTGAATGAACATCAACCACAATTTCATGGCTGCCACACCAATCATCAGATTCCTTTAGTGGTGCTTAGTCTATAGTTCCAATTTTAATTTATAAATTATTTTGCCGTCAACTGGATTTGAACCTAGACCAAGCTACCTCAGAGGCCGCTGCACTACGCATTGCACCACCGAGGTCACCTGATCGTGCCCATCCAAATGAAGGTTTTTTCTAATTTTACAATTGCATTTGGAACCATAGACTAAGTAAGCACCACTAAAGGAATCTGATGATTGGTGTGGCAGCCATGAAATTGCAATAATTCCAGCCTATGTAATACTCGGTGGTAGCCAACACAAGTGGTTGTTGTTCATTCAAAACCTTCAATGCAAATATGAGGGAGCGAAAGCTGTGCAGCCTAACTGCAAGTGTTATCACGAGAAAACACCTTTGAAAAAGGTTTGTTGTTGCTTAACGCTCGAATGGCTATGAATAAAAAATGATATGTGTGGTTATCGATAATTTTTATTTTATGTGTGAACTAAAACAGTTAAAACAGGTGTTCAAATGAGTCTTCTTTGATTTTGTATGCATGCTAGAGCTTGTTTTCGTATTTCACTGATATTGATATTAATGATTCAGCTACTGCCTCACTTCTGAGGACGCTTTGAGCATGCGCTCTTCTAATTCACTTTAAGTTGCTATTTTGGTTGAATAAAAAATTTATTTCATTCTTCCCCATTCAAAAACATCCAATATTGTAGGACAAGGAGATCTTGCAGGCCATTGAACTGCTCCAATTTTTTTTTTAATTTAACCTGCCGCTGTTTTTCCAAATAATCATAAAATCTATAGGGTTTTCGGCAAACTTGTTACTGACTTTTATTTTAAGTATTGTTACGTTCATTCTAGTTGCCATACCCTCCCGATCCACATGGGAGGACGTGCCATTCTTGGAAGACGACTCGATTCACTTTTTATAGGGACGGTTCAAAAACCGATGATGGGGTTGGTGGAGGCGTGTACTCAGAAAGATTAAATTTAAGTCTCGCATTTCGTCTTCCAGACCATTGTAGCGTGTTTCAGGCGGAACTTTTGGCGATAAAAGAAGTTTTATCTTGACTTAAGGAAAACGTGATATTGACTTCTGATATCCGCATCTTCTCAGACAGCCAAGCTGCCATAAAATCTCTCGACTGTGTCTCTACAAACTCTAAAACAGCCCTTAACTGTCGATCATCTCTTATAGAGATGGCGCAGGAGTTCAATATTCTCCTTTGTTGGGTGCCGGGCCATAGGGACATTCCGGGTAATTGTAAAGCTGATGAACTCGCCAAAGTTGGAACAAGACTACCTATTTTACCTGAAAAGGTAGACACCGGTATGCCTATAGTTACATGCAAATTTTTGCTGAAGCAAGACGCTTTAAGGAGAACAAACCTTAGGTGGAACAACGTAACCACTTGCCTGGCGACAAAACAGATCTGGCCTACGCTAGATGTGAGGCGCTCTAAGTGTTTGATATCTTTGAACAGATTGCATATCAGCTCCGTAATTGGTGTCATAACCGGGCACTGTCTCATAGGCAAGCACGCAAAGTGAATTGGAGTTTTCGCAAACGATTTTTGTAGGAGCTGTATGGATGAAGAGGAGGAAGAATCTGTTTCTCATCTTCTCTGCACATGCCCTGCCCTATCTAAAAGACGTAGGCTCCATCTCGGAGACTTCTTCTTCAATGATCCTAGTGATCTGACAAACATAGACATAAGTAGTCTCGCACGCTTCATTAGAAGCTCCAACTGGTTTTAACGAGTGGGGAGAAAATCTCTCTAGATTCACGTGGTATCACAACGGACCAACTTATGGTCTAAGTGTGTCAGTTCCTTGCTGGCAGCCACTTCAACCTAACCTAACCTAACCTACGTTCATTCAAAAAAAATTATTAAAACATCATGTTGATAACGCATTTTTGGAGAAAATTGACCCCAAAGTCAGAAAATTACCATGGGCAGGAAAAATGGAACAGGCTAAAAACTAAACATCTTAGGACTAAGAAAAGATATTAAAGGCTGGTATTTTTTCTAAAAATAAAGACTTTAACGAAGTTTCTTTCATTATAATCGCAATTACCGTTAGCATAGGTCAGGGTACACCAAAGTAAGACTTTTTTTTAAATCCCGGATAAATTTTATCAATATTTATTTATTATTTTATCAATATTCACTGTTTAACAATTTTTTTTTTAGAATACACCCAAGAATTATGCCCTAAAATACTATTGACGAATTAAGGGACACCCTGTATAGAAGAACTTGGGTGAAAAAAAGCCCACTAAAACCACATACATAAATTAAACTTTTAATTTGTGTCTTTTCTATGTCCTACTGCTCTACCAATTTTCATCAGTCAGAAGTGCTCAAAATGATAATAATTGTTAAGAAGTTGGTGGATGCCACGCCCATTGCACTGAATGTTAAATTGCCTTGCTTGCATGTCAAGTCAAATTTTACGAAGCGTCTGTTATTGGTGAGCTTAGCAGATACTGGAGTTTCTGACTTAATTGGTACTGAAGTTAGAGGGGGGTCGAAAATCCCAAAAGTTGAAGTGCCATAACTTGGCTATGGGCACTACAGTACCCTTTGATCAGAATATGCAATATTTTACACACCAAAAACATAAATGTTAAAAAAGGAGCCAAGTTCTTATACATACCAAAACTTTTGCGTAACAAGTCAGCCGTAAAAAGGAGTGAGGTCTAAAAGTACGCCAAGTTCTAAGTTTATTAATGTTAAATATCAAATATTTTAAGTAGAGTAGTATGGAAGAACCTCAAAATTATCAGAGAAATCTGTTATTTAATGATTACTGACTGCAATTGAGTTGGTTTACTAGTCAAGTTTTCATTTCAAAATTGAGTAATTAGGTAGTAAAAGAAAACTTGCCAACTTGCGGGCCATTCAGCAACGACACCCTGACCCGAGATATCTCAGAACGATGGACGTCCTGGACGACAACATCATAACGAACAACGAGCAAACAGTTTCGTTCTACGCCGACGTCGACACAGGGTCAGCATATCACCGAGGCTAAATGCCAACAATCCCCCACCTAAACCACAACTTGACAACCGGGACGAAACACTCCGAGGACAACAAAGTTAACCGACTTTTAGAATTAGTTTTTTGAAATGTATTTTATATTTTATAATCCTTTAAAATTAAGACAAAGTATAAAGGCCCCATATGAGCCAATAAATGTATACTAACATCGTATCTAACTAGTTTAAGTCAAATAGTAAATATTATTTTGTTCAATAAATATATATAAATCTGAATATAAAATCTCAAGTTTTAAAATTTTGCATTTGTTTGCACTTCTAGCCCTACCGTTATACCAAATTTGATCGTTCTACGACAATCAGAAGTGCTCCTCATATTTGATATCAATTCTTATTCAAATGGGGCATGCCACGCCCCCTGAATGTAAAATCTCAAATTTTAAAATTTTGCATTTGCCTTCATTTTAAGCCCTATTTCATCGTTCCACGACAGTCAGAAGTGCTCCAAATAATTTATATCAATTATATGAAAACGGGCGGGTACCATGCCCCCTGAATGGAAAATCTTTAATTTTTCCTTTGTAAACACCACAAGGCCTACCGTTGTGCGAAGTGCTACATAATTTTGATGATCTGTCAGTGAGTTAGTAACTGAGTGAATGAGTGAGTCAGTTACGGTTTTTGTTATTTTTGCAGCCTTATATCTCTGAAACCACTGATGCTAAGGAATTGAAATTTTGTGAGTTGTGTAAGCCTGGTGAGCTTAGCAAATGCTGAAGTTTCATACTTTATTTATAATGAAGTTAGAGGGGGGTCAAAAATCTCCTGAGTTCGATCATGTAAAAAGGGTGTAGTGCCAGAACTTGGCTGAGCTTATTTTGAAAAGCAGAATTTTTGTAACAACAGCCAGAATTTGGAAAAGCAGAATTTGTACCCGCTTCCATAGAAAAATTATTTTAATAAAGACATTTTATTTTTTTCACGAAGAAACTATTTAAAATTAAATAGAATATGGAAAGTACGTATACGCCCAAGTGCACCACTGTTCTGTATTTAATTTTTTTCAGAACCTATCTATTGGACCTCTTTTCATCGGTTAAGAGGGATTATCAGTTATGGTCCTGGACTTAATTAATTTGTGTCCCTACTTGCTCTACTAAGCGTAGTAGGTACGCAGCTGAAGCGAAACGAGTCTGACATTTATAAAGATAATCACCCCGATTACAGAATCCGATGAATGGTCTGCGGATTGCTTCCGACAATTTTGTTAAGTTTTTTTTTTTTCTATTAGATAATCAGCTGAGGAAAATTGCAGGAATGTCGGTAACGTAGTTTGAAAAGCCGATCCGCATTCCATATAACTTTTGACATTTTTCAAATCCGCACCAAAGTCGAGTCAACTCCTAGGGAAAAAAAATTGCGGATTCTATAATCGACATGAATATTATTGAAAATTGAATTCACTTATCACTTACCGCTAAGCGGTTGAAATTAATATTATTACACTTGAGTGCATATTGACTTCTTGGGTTTTCCTTAATGCGCAATTTGTTGTTGTTTTGTTTTATTTCTCTTGCTTTTGCTCGACCTCAGAGTTAATAGGTGTTAAATTTCGGCAACTATGATGGGCCTACCAGTTTCGTTTCTACTGCGGCATACAAATAATCACTAATTCTAATTTGCAAGTGCTTTCAAATATGAAATTAAAATGTTCAATAATGAGTTTTCATGAAAGCTAAAGTTATTATAAGTTAAAGTAATAGAAGTACCTAGATGACAGTTCCTATTGCAGTGTTAGGTTAAATTGTTAAAACTTTATTTTAAGTATCCAACCAACTTTTTCAACATACTAAAAACCTTCAGAATTTTTGTATTTTTTTTTTTTTTTGGTACGAAAACCCATATTTTTTCGCCTCCGTCCGTCTGTGTAGGAACGATGTGATATCCCTTTTAATATTTAACTTGAATCTACACCCAGCAGAGCAGCTCCATGTAAGTACGTGACGCAAAAACATCTAGGTCATTCACATTGTGAGCATCACACACATGAATCCTGACAGAGAAAACACCATCATCATGTCCTATATAGGTATGTACCATGTACGTCCTAAACTCTTTGCGAATTTATCGAGCGAAAATAATGCCCCTTGGTTTAAAAGATAGTTTCTAGCGAATACCATCGCAACTATAACCATCTCGTTGCTTTACTCCCTCGATTATAAGTATGTAGGAATGTTTATACACAAATTCAGGTGAGGTTTGAACGCGATAAGAGATTCCACAGAATTAAGGTGGCGATTTCATATGACCTCCGTGCTGCCGTCGTCGGTCGTTGCCACCCCCGCCCAGCCCTCCGATGCTGACACCTTCCTGTACAAACCCTCCTTTTCCTATCCATAAATTGTTTACAAATGATGCCAAATTTTTGCTGCCTGGCCACTCCTTTAGTTTCAAGCAGCATTTACGAGGAAATGATATTCCAGCTGATGATGATGGTCGTTGGTACTTCCTTGTTTTTTTTTGTTCAACTCTCAAACTTATTTCTAATGCATTTTAGCATGTCTGTGAGTATTTTTTTGTTTTTTTTTGCGAAAATTCTGTTTACAAAAGCAAGAATTTATGCAGGATATAGAAAAAAGGACACCTCACCGCGACATAAACTAAATATATAAACCAAGTACCATGTCGTTGAGAATTATGTCAACCCGACGCCGACGATACGACGGTGACGTGTGCATGTGCACACGAGGAATTTATAGTGTAAACAGAAATGGCATCCTAAGCATCCATATAGAGTCAAACTAAAAATACTGTAGCGAAGGGAGAAGGGGAGGTAAGCAAATATCGAATGGTTGTCTACTACAAGCTCATAGTCCCTTAAACAGTTTTCAGGCTTAAGAAGGACCTTTTTATACTCGTCTGTCTCTAAATGAAAGTTGGCATAGACTTAGATTTATTTGAATTCAATAAACCTAAAGTAAAACAATTTTCGTGAGACTGGGTAGCAACATTCTTTTATTAACAAAGGCATAAATCACAGGAGTTCATAAGTATCTTGAAAGGTTCGAAAATATTAATTAAAGGACGATGATGTTGATTGAGGCAAAGATTTATAGGTTCTTTCACTTGACCGTTTTTATTTGAGAAATGAGCATAGTAATGGAGGCAGTATGGGAGGCCATAAAAATGTACATGATGTCTTATTCATTTCAGAAGTTATTTTCTATTTAATGATCGCCTATATGTGCTTTACTCTAGTGGTAATGGTCAAGGCAATAAAACAAAAGTGGATCTGGATATCGGATGAATTAAATTTGTCTATATGAAATTAAAGGTCTTGCCAATTCTTCTTAAATAAAAGCTTAGACGAAATTAGTCATATATTAACAAATACCAGATTAATAGTATCACAGTTGAATTATTAACATTTTGGGTTGAGTAAAACAAAAATTAATGACTTGATGATTATTTACAATAAAACATGTGGTTAGAAGTATAACTTACGTATTGCTAATTTAGTTGTAGTTATCATTTGATTTTTTTCACGTCGAAGCTCCAGATGACATCAAAATATTCCAATGGTCTATTTTCATTATTTCTTGGGATGAAAATTATTAAAGAAAAGGGAAAAACGTAAGAAAATGAAAAATAACGGTCAACATTAAAAATACTGGGGAAATAAAAAAATACTGGGATACCTTAATAAAATACTGGGGAAAATAAAAAAAACTGGGACAGCTGAAAAAAATACTGGGTTAATAAAAACAATTTTGCAAATAATGGATAGATAAAAAAATTATTGGAAAACTGAGAAATACTGAGGAAAACGAAAAATACTGGGAAAAATTAGAAAATACGCGAAACAAGTTATGAATACCGATAAAATAAAAAAAAAAAAAACTGGATTGAAAATTATTGGAAAAAGTGAAATACAATTGAAAAAAGAGAAAATCTGACAAAAATTTTAAATGCTGCAAAGGAATCGATAAATACTGAAGAAAAATGATTAATAAATATAAAAAAATACGAGGAAAAATGCAAACTAATGAAGAAAATGAAAAATACGGAAGATTTAAATATTACCTACACACATATTTTTGGCTTAAATTGCCAATATTAATAACTTAATAGTTCAACAAGAGAAGACAATAAATAACTAACCACAACATAGTGGGACCTTAAGAAAATTATAAAGGAAATGATTATTTTATATGTTCTGATTAAATAACAATCAAAATCAAGGGTTTTTATTATTGAATATGTATGGAACATAATACTTTATTTAAACGCAAAATTCACCCATTCATTCATCCCTCAGAAAATGGTCACACTGGGGATTTTTTTAATATTTTTCGGTATATAACTCGAAAAGTAAGCCTAATTGGAGAATGCAACTCATAAAACTTTGTGTTCGTAATTAGATTTTCTATTTTAATAGATGGTTTACATATTTTATTAAAAAAAATATGCACGACTAGATGGCACGGACTTACTCTCGTAGTAATATTTCTGTGTCGTTAACGAAAAAATTATAAAAACATGTTAAAATAGCAAGTTTTAAATTTCTTGATTTAATACAAACAATTGGAAAAAACATTTTTCTTTGGTTTTATTTATTGAAAAAAAAAAATTACTTTTATAAATTTTTTATGTAATATTTGTTGACTAACTTAGAAGTACCGAATCGTAAAATAATGATAAAATCAACGAAGCCAATGACGAGATATGGGAGAATATAACAATATACATACGTAAGCATAAAAGATCATTTTTTCCCCAAAAAAACGTAGCTTTATTTCCATTATTCGAATGTTTTGTCAAGAACATGATATGCAGTATTATTAGAACTGGTCTAGAGATAACATATACAAGGTTTAATCAAAACGTAAGAGCCGTTTTCGGGAAAACTTGATAAAACCGAAATCGTTGTATAGCAGCTACACGTACTAGATGAGCTAAAAAAAATTGGAATTGTACCCATAGGAAACCAAAATTTGAAACAAATTTGCCCAACCATCCAAACAGGACGCACAAATAAATAAACCGATGGACCTTGACGAAAATTACTTTTTTTGAATTTTCCATCATCGCGTAAGGTTCGTTTTGATTTAGGTGTGGTTTTTTTTTTTTTTTTGACGCGAAACCAATACTTTCCTCATAGAGCAAGTAGTAAAAAATATATTATCATGGAAAAAAATAAAAATAAAATAGTTTTTTTTTTTGTATTTTAGAGTAGACTGCGTTCGAGCCGTTTTCGAGAAGAATAAGATTTTTCTTAACGGTTTTCTAACTTTTATGGTAAGTACCGTTATTTTTACTTTTATGAACATAATTTTTTCATGTATTCTACAAAATTTTGAAAAATCCGCTAATAGCAATTTGCAAAAAAAAAAAAAATATCAAGTCGTTCACGAAAATGTGAGTTTTTTGGAGTTTATTTATAAATTTAAAAAATTAAAATTAATTAAAAAATTCTTTCTTAAAAAAAAGAAACAATAACTAAACCATTTTCAATAAAATCAGAAACCAAAAATAACTACTAGAGTTAGATACCAAAAATAAACAAAAAGTATAACGATAGAAGTATGCAATGCACGGCGAGATTTTTGTTGGCACAGTGGAATGAAAATTAGATGTAAATTATCTCATGAAATCCCACGGGTAACATCCAGTCGAACCCACTCGTAATTGCCACAACGAAAAAACCCTTGGGCCAGTAAATCTATTTTACGAAAAAAAAAATAAATAAATAAATTAATACAACGTAGAAATCATTAATCTATGAGATTCATACGTTAATTTCTGAAGTGAATAAGAGTCTCAATAAAACTACGAAAAATTTCATGTTTTGCTAAGGCGCTTCATTGGTGTATGAAAGCCATTTCGTTGGGCAAACGAAGTTTAACATGGGCTGAATTTTAAAGAAAATATAATTGGCTCAATGAAGTTTTTCGTTGGTTCTACGTAAAGATTTGGTTTAGTGTATATTAATTAACTGTTTTTTTTTTTTTAGTATAAAAAACTGTGTTAACCGTTTTTGAGAAAAATGTATGGCTAACCAATTTTGTATGACAGGTAAGGTATCTACTAGGTACCTACCTTATGAGTTTGAAGAAATTCCATTAAGGACTTCCATACAGACAGAATTGCATGACCCACATTTTTCATCTTCCCTATAAAGAGTGTCCAGTAAATAATGAATAACCTTGCAACCGGTTATAGCTGGCCTTAAGAGCATTCAGACAAAAAAAAATATAAAACAAATATTTTCCTTGTAGTTTTTAGGTTATGATTAAAAAATAAAGTACGACATGCCTCAAATACTTGAACATTACCACCACGGTTGAATGTATTATTGATTTTTTATTTTTAAAATATTCTTAAATAATTGTACTAATAGATGTTATACCAAATTTAACACTTGATGTTGCAGTTTTCTTATAATATTTTTTTTTAATTTATTTTTGTGTACAAAAATCAAACTTTTGTAAAAATAAAAGAAACTTGATTTTTGTATAAAAAAAAAATAAATAAAAATAATATTATAAGAAAACTGCAACAGAAAGTGTTAAATTTGGTATAACATCTATTAGTACAATTATTCAAGAATATTTCAATATACCATCATAATATCAAGTTTGATCAAGATCTCGAGTTTAATTTTATTACGAATTCATAAGTTTTCATTTAATCTTAATCCCATTTTATCGTAAGTAAACACTTTTTGTAAATTCTATGGAACGTATTTTAATATAACTCGATTTAAATTTTGTTTCTCTCAAAATTCTAAATTTCCCTTGGAGCAGCTATATAGGTTAGATAAGTACCTACCTAATCTCTTCTCAATCATTAAAAATAGAACAAAAGGTCCTTAAGGAAAAAATACAAAACTCAATAATCTCAACAATGCAATTCAAAGAAACCTATACTCCCTATACATTCCTCCCACGATGGCCAATAAAAGTTATTCCTCTTCATGATTTATTCTCATTTTTATTACAAAGGATCTTAAACAACCAAAAATAATCTACTCATTGTTTTAGAACGATGCGACGCTATGCACGAATGAAGACCTTATACCTACATATATCGCGAATTATGTGAAATCTTTGCTCTACCTACCCAAACCATATACAAAATGCTGTGTTGAGCTACTTAATCTAACAAAACAATGCTCCTCTCGCCTGTATCCCATTAATCTGAGCTCTGTGTGTTTGCGTTTTATTATCCAAATCCAAATACAGATATCCTTTTTTTTAAGCCAAAATGATGGGTTATTTTATTTGCACGTCTGAATCTCAGCCATGCTCTTCTGTTTGTTTTGACTGCTGAACATGGTCGTGGGAATGTGGGTGGCGAAGGAGGCAGTTGGTTGAGGGAAAAGAATATTCAACTTGAACTGTGTTTTTCTTTTTTGAGCAAAACAAAATTATGAAGAATACAGATTGATGAATTAAAAATGCTGACAATACTCGAAACACTCAGGAGGGATAAGAAATATAACTACTATGACACTCGCTACCCTCAAAGATAAAATAGTTTAACGATTAAATAATAATAATAAAAAACAAAAACAAAAACTATTTGATTAAGAAAATTTCAATTTAGAATTTTATTTTCATGGGAGTGGAGTTAAAAACGTCTTCGTCGAAATCCCTCGAAAATTGCCGTGGGATAACTTGAATAAAACTCCCTCCATTGTGAATTGCTCCGTCTGACTGCTGGCTGGCTGTGGAAGATATAATTTTGTTTGGACAATAAAAAAAGTTGTTAGTAATGGAAAAATAATCGTTTGGTGGATTAAACATAAGAAAGGGGTTTTTCTCATCAAACTTCAAAGTTTTCATTTAAACTTTTTGAAATCTGTTGAATTGTCAACAAAAATTAAAAAAAAAAAATATTTAACTAGATATAATTATTGTACAGAAAGATAGCGCGAGAATTCATGAAATAATAATGTTTTACTACCTTTTATTCTTCAATCATTTCAAACTCAAAGGACATTTTTTATTTTTTGCGCAAAAATGAAATTAATACTTTTGACTTTTTGAACATGTCCTTGAAAAGTTCACTTACCTTGAACTTGTGGTGTATATAATTCAGATAAAATTTCTGTTTCCCAAGTCCAGGTTTAGGTGTATTCTGGTTAATTACATATTAAAATGAAAGGTCCATAAAGTAACACTGAAACACCCACCTAAAAACAATAAACCATAATATCTGATTTATTTATGTTTCTATGTATGTAAAAGAAGAAATAAACACGCAATTGTAATAAAAACTTTTAATACTTAAGTAAGTTATTGCCTTTCACTTAAGCATACTTTTTTATTTTTTTGAATGAACTACCTACCTGGTCAATTTTATTTTATTTGCGATTTGATGAAACAATTTTCTCTGTTTAATATGAATATAAATGTGTAATAAAGAGACAAATAATGGTAACGATGTGATATATTTCATTTTTATACACAGAATATTATCTTCAAACGAATCTCTGTATGTTTGATGACAAAAAGGAAGGTAAGGTAATTTCCTGAAAGTTATGTTAGTATAAGTGATTTGGTATCTACTACACAAGCTGATAGTAAATATATTGACAAATGTCGGATACGTACATATTTATTTTGTAAAGGTCGACGCTCTTATAAAAACTATATGGCCTTTTGGCCTTGAGGTGGTGTTGACTTTATTTTTTTGTTTGGTATAAAATTATAGAAGAAGCTAAATCCTTTTGCGAGCATTGAATCGGAGGCGGCTAAAATGGGATTGGTGGTTAATGAGAACAAGACGAAGTATATGCTGTCATCGAGAGAGGAATCTCAACATCGTCGACTCGGGCAAAATATCACGATGGACAGATATAACTTCGAAGTTGTCAAGGACTTTGTTTACCTGGGCTCCACTATTACATCGCAGAATGACATCAGTGCAGAGATCAAGCGAAGAATTACTCTTGCCAACCGCTGTTTCTTCGGTCTAAGAAGGCATTTAAGTAATAAGGCCCTCTCTCAGAGAACCAAGGAGACTTTATACAAGACCCTAATCATCCCGGTCCTGCTTTATGGGTCAGAAGCATGGACACTGAAGGATTCGGATAAAAATCTGCTAGGGTGCTTTGAGAGGAAGATTCTTCGTGTGCTTTTCGGTCCGGTGTGTACCGAAGGAGTATGGAGGAGAAGATTCAACGACAGAGCTGGCTGGGGGGGCTTGTTAGTTGAGGCCGAAGCCCATCCTGGGCTGTGAGCGCCATCAAAAATTAAAAAAAAAAAATCCTTTTCCAATGTCAAAGCTTTAGTGGAGAGAGTCCATAAACTCACCTATAGCCCAGTCAAATTCGACAATAAACTCGCAAAGCGCGATGTAGTTCTGCATTTTTGATATGTTACTGGGGCTTATTAGAGTAATCTATTGCCAAGTTTGCAACTTTGAAAAACCTGTGCCCGCGGCAGGGAATAATGCAACAATAAAAAACCGCTAAAATTACCGCATTTTTTCCAACATTTTCCTTTATAACTTTGTAAATATGCAACTGAGGAAAAAACCGTCCACTATAAACTTGTTTGTTATAAAATTTTCTTCAAGACCACATCAATTTTAAATTGATGCATGTTATATTTGTGTTGCTATCTATCCAGGTATTAAAAAAAAATCTGAAAAACTAAGTCATTTGAAGCATTTAAAAAATAGGTCAAAAATTGTTAAATTCTGCTTAAAATTTGGAAGCAAATAGTCTAGAGTATTACAAGGCGAAATTCGAAAATTGGATCCAAATCGGTCAAATAGGTTTGGCAAGAAACATGATGTTAACTAAGTGCAACAAGCAATGTTTGCATCATTGCTGTGGTCAAAGTAGGACAGTTAAGTTAGCACTGATTTTTGTTCACGTACTTTTTTCAAATAAAGGTATCAAAATTTGGATCTAGACTGTTCTTGAAATGCGAAAAAAAAACTAAGAAATTTGCAGCCTGACTGCAAATGTGTGGCAAACCCCACAAGTGGAACCATAGGCGTAGCAGTTGGATGGGAGAGTTGTGGTCCCCGTCGAGATCATGACAATCGCCGGTAAAATGAATAAGAAGAAGACTGCAAATTCTTAGCACGCCTAGACAAATTGCACGCCTAGACAAATTGCAAATTACTGGTTTGGTTTCATTACTGTAGGTAAAAGTCGCCTAGCCAATTTTACAGACTTCAGTATTTGCACTTTAGATCAGTGTTTTTCAAATTTTGAGTTGCAATCCCCTAGTAGTCTAAGAGCCCACAGCATATTTTGGGGTGCGAAAGTGAATTAAAAAAAAATTATATGAGGCGATAGGTGTGTTAAATAAGCCTATCCTACACCTATCACCTATCGACTCATATAATTTAAAAGAAATGCAAGTCTTGCAGTCCCTGGTGCCAGCTTTTAGGTGGGAGGGGCAATTTTTGGAAAAATTGACTTTAGACAGAAAACAAATAAATAATAAAATATTTTTAAGGTATTTTTATAATAGTTTTACATGTTTTACTGAAAAACAGCGATCTCTGGATAAAATGTATATTGCCTTAATTTTGATGTCATTAGATTCAGAATTGAAAAATACCCTAAAGTCATGTATCATATGTCCAAATTGTATCAATTTAATTTTTCTATTTTCATAAGTTCAGACCTCTCCCCTTTCCCCCTCCAAAAAAAAAAAACACCCGTGGGACGCAGATATTTGTATGGACTCTTTTGATTCTTTATTCTTATATTTAGTCCAACGTTCCCACCTAGTTTCAAAAATGTAAGAATTTTCCGCTTGTCTATACTATTTAACCTGTGCTATTAACTGGTTGCTGAAATGATAAAATTTAGCCGAATTAGTCTTAGTTTTATGAAAAAGTTGGTTCATTTACTTTTTAATATCTTGAAAAGTAAAAGTCCTAGAACCATCTGGTTTTCAGGGTTTGACTAAAAATTGATAAAGGCATTAAATTTTGGAAACAAAAATAGTACTTAATTACGTGAAATTTTGCCAAAAAAAAATATTTTTAAACTTTTTTTTTTTTAATTTTGAGTTCAAACATTTATATTTCAAAAACTACTCATTGAAAGAACTTTATTTAAAAAGGAAATGAGAGAAGGGACTTCTGGCCTTTCATGAAAATATAACGTGTTATTTTAAATGTTACCGTTGTTTTTTAATAATTTGTTTTCTGTCTAATGTCAATTTTTCCCACCTAAAAGCCGCCACCAGTGACTGCAAGACTTGCATTTCTTTTATTAGCCTTAAAACACCTATCGACTCATATAATTTTTTTTTGGTTCACTTTCGCACCCCAAATTATACTTGATGATGTACCAAAATATTAGCCTAGTTTTTTTGAGAAAGTGTTTAGAAACTCAGAAAAATTCAATGTTTTTTAAAAAATCTAAAAATAATTGTTTTGAATGTTTGTACATTATATGCACAATTGTTTAAATTGTGAAGGACTTGTATACAAATTTTGGTTGAAATCGGTGTAACCGTAAACGAGAATTTGAAAACCAAAAAATCGGTTCTATGACAGGTATCGTTAGTAACCGTTATTGGTAAAATTTGTTTTAATCAAAATATTGACCATAACTTAAGTAGTAAGCGCACATCTTTTTATCAAAATTTTTGGAGGCGTTTTCGAGAAAAATAAGTTTTTTTTTCTTAACGTTTTAGAAGGTGCCGTTATTTTTGCATTTCAAAACATGATTTTTTCAAGTATTCTACAAAATAATAAAAAAAAATTTTTGTACATCTAGTTTTAAAAATATTGACCAAATCGTTTTGAAAATATTTTGTTTTCAAAAAAAAAAATTTTATTCATTTTCTTAATTATCAAACATTTTTTTTTTTAATTTTGGTTCACAATAATGTTTATGCTTTTTAGAAGATTTACCATACAAAAAAAAATTAAAAATTTCAACTTAACTGTTTTTGAGAAAATCAAAAACAAAAAATGATAAAGGTACCAAAACTAACCAATTTTTGAAAGTAAGAAAATAATTAAAAAGCAGCATTTCCTTATTTTAATTATTTTAAGTTTTTTAAAGAAAATCCTTGGAGCCGTTTTTGAGAAAAATATTATTTTCCTTTTTGGCGAAAAAATTGTATGGCAGGTAGGAACCTACCGTTATTTTCGGTCCTAAAAAAAATTAAAAAACGTGTGGGCATATAGTCAAAAAACACTAGGTCTGTTCCACACTTTGACCAAAACTGCCAATTGTCAACAATTGTCAAAAATTGTTGTCCAAATGCTGTTCCACACCTCACAAATTTGATAGTTTTGGGCAGAAGAGAGCGCTCACGAGAGAGTAAAATAATTTCCCCTCCTGACAAATTCTGCCCAAGAAATTTCTTTGGGCAGAAATTGTTGGTCTGTCAAATGCCAGGTTGAGCAACGTTGTATACAAAATTTACTGTTGTAGAGTCATCGGTTCAGTTTGCTTCGCGTTTGAATAAAAAAAGATATAAAAAATTAAAAGAATAATTGTGTGAAATTGTGTGGCAGAATTTTTGACAAGAAACCGTTTCATCCCCACTCTTCAAAATTTGACAGACCAACAATTTCTGCCCAAAAATCTCGGGAACAAACCTACCATGTACCAAGTTTGAAGAAATCCCTCCAGCCGTTCAGGCTGTAGGGGCGACAAACAGACAGAATTGCGGGACCCACTTTTTTCGCGTTCTCTATCATCGTAATGTTAGGAAAAATTATTACCTCGAGTTCGATTTTTTTTTTACGAATCTACCTATAACAGATTGCTACACAAAATGACTTCCGTTGAAATGTCTACACATAATACACACATCATCTATGTTGAGATTGACCAAATCACAACAGAAAACAGAAAATAAATACAATGCTTTAAAATGTCAACATCGCTTGTAATTTGTGTAATAAGAATTCTTATCAAACTAAATATTCCTACACTCTTAAATAGTCTATATAAAAATAGATTTTAATTTTGTATATTTGTTTTGCATTTCAAATAACAATAATTTTGCCTTGCAACATTTGAAACTTAATCAATTTAAAACTAAAATTCATCATTCATTTATGCAACAAAAAACTTCACCCACAAAATCTATTACATTTTTCTAACAAAACATTGATAGGTACTTTAACAACATAATGTATAAACATTGAACTATACCAGCAACATTTACTTAAATTTGTTTCTAACAATATTGTTTAAATAAAGCACCTGTCGCTATGTCCATCAGCATGTTCCGCAATCTCTATAGCTATGCCCATACCTCCCGCACACAAAAACAACACCAAAATGTATCTAAACCTCTTTAAAACCCAAACAACCATCATGGGAAAACTCGCACTTTCAATCCAACATGTTTAATGTTTTTATGTTTTTGTTTTTGTAATTTATTTTCTTGGAAGCTTTTCTGAATTTGTCTCGTCGCTGTCGTCTACAAACAAAATCCCCTGAGACACATCGTTTTCTGTCTGTCCGTCACAATTCATTTTGTTCGTTCGCATTCGCATATTCGATTCACAGCCAAGAAGGAAAAACATGATTTTCCCCAACTCGATAAAATTCAGTCAGTCGCTAACGTGTATTCATCGGATTCGGTTGAACATAAAATTAATTCGCATCCAAAAAACCAAAGTGTACGTTTTTTTTATTTTTCTGATAGTGTGTGTCTCATTCAGTCTTTTAGCTAGAAGATAATAAAAATATTTTAACGGTTATATTTTGTTTTGGTTATCATAATGTTTTGATTGGAGAAAATCAAGAGATGATTTCTGTGTGTTTTTTTTTTGTTGATAGTGAATTAGAATAAAATCACAACAAAATCGAAAGTGATTTTCATTGAAATTTCAAATCCGCCCCAAGTAAGATACAATTGTGTCTTTATATCTATTAGGTAAATTATTATAATTTTTGTGTTTGTCTTAAGATCAATGTTAATTTCAGTAATTTTGTGAAATATTGTGGAAAAATTCATTCACTTTTGGGAAATTTCATTGATAGATAGTTTTTTTTTGATTCGGGTCAAAAAGAAAAAAAACTCGTTTTCAATGTTGTGAGTAATATTTCGTGTTCGAATTAAGATTCACTTTTAACGCAGTGGTGTAGTGCATCTCGATTCAAAAATATTGTGCCGCCCTAAGATTTTCCTTTATAATTTTTACATTAATGAAGAAAATTTTACAATAAATTTAAGAATAAAGTGAATTTAAACCTAATTTGTTGTCGTTTACAATCCCAACTTCAAATTTTGGGAGTAGGTACCTATCTTACCTATTTAAAAAAAATACAACACGCAACGCGAATTCACAAGGCATGATCGGCACTTCAAGGAGATCAAGAATTTTCAGTTCAGCTGATGGTGTATTGCTGCTGAAGTGCTGATGTTGGTGCAGCAGCAGCAGCGTGCGTAAACGACGAACAAAAAACAAATAAATCAAAAAAAAAAAAAAAACCGAAACAAAATGAGAAAAAATGCTTAAAAAAATCAAAACAAAAAATTACACACAAAAACCAACAGCAACAAAAACGACAACATTCAATATTATATTCTCATGCTTTGATTCAATTTTCGATTAAAATTTAATTAAAACAAAACTAAAATAAATAAATAAGAAAAAAACAACCACAACATTAGATTTCAGCAGAAATATACAAAAAGGTGAGTTTAGTTTCAATTTGTTTGCATCTATAAGATACTTTTAGTATCTTTTTGGTCCTATGAATATTTTTTTTTTTTATTTGTAAGAAGGGAATAATTCTAATAATTTATTGAATGGAGTGTGTAGGTGGTGGGAAAAACGTAAATAGGCGTTAATTAATTTAAGAGTTTTCTTATTTTTACAAAAAAAAAAAATTGCTATTCTATTTGTAATTCATATTTTAAGGTATTTCTAAGAATTTTGAATTTATGTATTTTTATCTGTTGTTTTTTGTTTCTTGTATAAAAAAAGAAAAACAAAATTTAATATTTGACCCAATTTTCCTTGTGCAAGAAGTTGTGAACGAAAAAAAAATTTGTTAAATTTATGACGTTTCTTGGAGTAGGTACACTCGAGTACTTTTCTACCTCTTGTTTTTTCGTTTACATTTTAACCTCTCACATAAAATCGATGGAGGATAATAAATCATAATAACTGTGTTTTTTTTTCTTTGCCTTTTGAAGTTTTCTGATGGTGTGTGCTGTTTTTTTTTATTTAAGTTTTTTTTTTCTCTTATACTTGCCCCTTCTTATAATATGGCATGAGATCACGTTCATATGATGTTGTACTGACATTCAATATGATTGAAGAAGTGTGTGATCTTGTAACAAAACAGGTGAATATCTGTTTTTTTTTTATTGGATTTTTTGCTTTTTATATATTTTTAATAAAATTATTATGATAATGATGATAGAAGAAGTTTTAAGATTAATTTTTTGCACACGTAGGGATTTTGTGAGATTAATACTTTTTTTTTGTATTTGGCTTAGACATTGATTTGGGTTTTAAAATGATGATGAATGTTTTTTAATCATCGCACGATTTAATGATTGATTTTATGTTACCCCTTAGGCCAATCATCATCAATGAATGTTGAATAATTGAAGATTGGTGGTGCAAGTGCAAGAAGAAGGTAGCTATTATGTAGCCACTGAATTGTGCACGATTTTTTTTTTGGTTTTGGATTATTAAACATTTGTCATATCATAAGTTTTACCTCGGGATTAAATAACTGTATTTTCTGTTGGAAATATATAATAAATAGTATAGGTTTGATCCTGATAATGATGATTTTTATTTTCCCAGAGGCTGTGTATTTTGTCTGTGTTTTTTGGAAGAAACTATTTACAACTCGATTTTTTTTATTTTACTCACTTATTTAGTTCATACCTAAGTTTTAACGATTTGCTTTAATTTTATTAGGGCACTCCTAATTTTCTGTCTAGTTTGGCCAAGGCCTTAGTAAGTTTTCAGTAGTGAAAATCTAGACGAGGAAAATTTGTCAGATACTTGGCAAGCCCTTGTTGGATTTCAGTATTAGCTATTTAGACGAGGGAAACTTACCGCATTTCACTGGCAAGCAGAACATCGCGGGATCAGAGCCCAACGGTACCTGTGATAGAACCAATTTGTTGGTTTTCAAATTTCTCGTTAATGGCTACACCAAAATTTTGTATCTAAGAGGTCCTTTACAATTTTACCAATTTTGCTTATACAATTTTTTAGAAAAAATAATTTTTGGGTTTTTAAAAAATATTGCTTTTTTTTGAAAATTCAATATCTTGAAAACGGGTTTATGATTTTTTTTTTTAATTTTGTGCAAAATGGTATTTTTATAAATACTAAAAGTTGGCATTCCAAATTTTATTTTTAAAAATGTTCAAGAATTTTTATACATATAAAAACATAATTTTTAAGAAAACAGCTTAACGATTTTTAAACTTTGTGCTCAAAAATACATATTTATCAAACAAATCAGATGGCATATTTTTTTTTGAGCTCTATCTGTTTAAGCTATTAAAATCACAAATTAATAATAGTTCATAGTAATCATTTATATATATTTTTTTTTCATTGAACGGGCTGACGAGCTGGCCAGGCAAGGTTCAGCCTTTCATAACTCACTTGCGGAAAGAGTCAATATTCCTCGGAGTTATGAAGGGCAATATATTCTCAATTTTTCTCTCAGAATCTAATCGTAGGTGGAATAGTTTAACTAACTGCATTATTGTTAGAAAAATCTGGCCTACCTATAATAAATCCCGAACTATTAATCTAATGTGCAGACCCAGGCGAGACATAGCAAGGATTGTTGCAACATGCACTGGACACTGGTCAATAGGAAAACATGGCGGCGAAGCTTGGCATCCCCTACAATACTCACTGTCGTAGTTGTGGGGACCAGCAGGAAAAGGAAACAGTCTTTCATTTCCTCTGTTAATGTCCCGCTTTGGCCAGAATGAGGCAACAATCTTTTGGGAAGTCCTTTTTTGACGGCCTTAACGAACTCTCCGGAACGAAGATCAAAGATTTGACTTCTTTCCTCAACGCGACGAAATGGATCTAGGATTTACTTCGGTTACCTCTTGCACCATCTTCTTCCCCAAACTCCTATGACTGCGAACTAGCAGACTAATGGTTTTTGAAGGTGGCTCATGGTGCACGAGGACCGGACGATCACACAATTAGGCCGATCTCCGTTTCAATACCAGTCAACAAGTGCCTAGGTGGCACAATGTAGATGGCTCTTAGTTGCGAATTTCGACCCTTTTGAGTGTTTTCCTATGTTCAAGTCCAAGAAAGTTTTAATGGATCTAGAATTAACTTCGGTTTCCTTTTGCACCACTTTCTTCCTCAAACTCCTATGACTGTGAGCTAGCAGACTACTGGTTTTTGAAGGTGGCTCATGGTGCACGAAGACCGGACGATCACACGGTTGTGCCCACCTTCGCTTCAATTCCAGTCAACAAGTTGCCTAGTTGGCACAGTGTAGATGGTTTTTAGTTGCGAACTTTGGTCCTATCGGGTGTTTATCCTATGTCCAAATCCTTAATAAGTTTCATCACATGTCTTAATCCAATAAAAGCGTCTGGTCATACAGGCGTGTGGTACTTTCTCTGGTAACAACAAGTCATGTTGTGCTAACAGACGAAGGTGTACAGAGATTACCATATCCGAGTGTGCGACTAGATGGTCACCCTAAGGATTCAGATCGTATGCGTCCTGGGCAAATCAGCAAATTGCTTAGCGTAGCATACTGCAGCCGAGCTCGGGCGTAGGCGATGATCCGTTGGGAGATCTATCACCAAATACCCTCATTATCTTAAAAAAATGTTATTTTATTCCACAGGTCAAACGAGTTATGGTATCAAAACGGGGCATTACAGCGTTAGTTGGGTCATCGAGCGAGGATGCTTGTGACCGCCATCTCTACTTACCTAATCATTTATATTTTAAATTTTTTTTTTAACTTTTTTATTTTAATGATATCATAATGTTATGGAACCAATACATATATGCACATGGTCAATTTCTAGCTACGTTAAAGTAATTAGCTACGAGAGCAAGTTTTGTGCGATCCAGTCGTGTCCACTTTTTTTTAATGTATAGGAAAGTTTAGCCAAAGCAATTAAGTAAAAAACAAATATATCAAATTTTATAGTAGATATTTTTTTTTTAAACCAATAATCACAATTAACAAAAAGCAATTTTACTTTTAAATTCATATGAAATCTGTTGGCAGCATTTTGGAAGCTCGCTATCGATAATACCGTGACACGTAAAATTCGCTTAATCATTCGCTTTTAGGCGAACGTTTGATTCGCTATTCAAAATGAGAGCCTTATTCTATACGAAAACAAAAATATTGCAATTCTTTGAAACACTAGACAAAAAATTGAAATGAAACATGGAAAATATTTTGCAAGATAAATAGTGAAAAGAAAAGTTAAAAAAAAAAAAACTACCAGACAATTAAAAGTGAAATTATTAAACAAAAATAAAAAAAAAATTTCGAAATGAAATACCATAATTTTTCAGTCTATCGATTTTTAATGAAACAAAATATCTGTGTCTTACCTTTTAGTTAGTTCCAACTTCACACAGGAAACATTTATACCAAAGCAGTAATTGTACCTATATTTCCAGGAAAAGTGTTTTTTTTTTTTAGTTTACAATTTCTCGCTATCAACTTAACTAATTTATATTAAATCTTGATTTGAGGGCTTTTACAGATGTTAATTAATATTGTACCTGGTAACATACATAATATGTAATTATAAACGGTTTTCCAATATGAGGTGTTATTTTGATATTCAAAGAAAATTGGCATTTTTTGAGATAAATGATCGGATGTTTATTTCAATATAAAGATGACAGTATGCCATTAATAATGGAAAATAATATCAGCCAAATGGCCGCCAAGGCTACGCTTACACAACAATATTCTTTTCATGAAATTTTATATCACCAAATCGCAAAGTGGCTGCTGTATGTTCTCAATAACTTAACGAATTCCATCATTGAAGTCTTGAATGGACGCTGTTGGCGTAGACCTTATCTTTCACGTGGCCCCATAGGAAGAAGTCGCAACGTGTTAAATCACAAGATCTCGATTGCCAATTGTGATCACCTCTTCGAGAGATAACACGGTCCGGAAACTTTTCCCGTAAAAGATCGATGGTTTCGTTACTTGTGTGGCACGTAGCGCCGTCTTGTTGAAAGTAAAAGTTGTCCAGATCAATAACATCCAATTCCGGCCATAAACAAATATTAATCATCTCTCGATAGCGCAATCCACACTTCGAAAAACCAAGATCCAATGACCCCCGCCGGACCATAAACCGCACCAAACAGTTTGTCGTTGAGGAAAGAAATGCTTTTCAGCAATAAATCTTGAGTTTTGCGAGCCCCAGATGCGACAATTTGGCTTGTTAACGTAGCCACCGAGGTGGAAATGGGCTTCATCAATCAAGATGATATTTCGATGAAATTCTGGATTATTTTCATGCGTTTTTTATAGTGAATTTTAATAATTTCAATGCGTTGTTGAAGCGTGTATCGTTCCATTTATATTAATGGCGTAGTTTCTACTACTAAAATGTCAAAAAATTACAGCTTAAAAAGTGACAACTACTGAAATAGCGGGCTTTTCAAAATAACACCACTTATTGGAAAACCCTTTATTATATACATACAAAATTAGAACTGTGATTCACGGTTGCAAAAGTCGATACAATTGTACTTTTTTCGATACACTCGACATTTCTAAAGTTCACAAATACACTTTTATAAAATTCAGTACACTTTTGCCCTGCCATTTACATAATAGCTATTTACTTCAACAATATGTAAACGTACATTCGATTTTATTCAATTTCAAAAGTATCCTTACTGTGTCGAATCAATACAATGCAGCTTAAATTAATAAAACGTATTACTTTTTTACCTCTTCCTACCTAGTTAATTTATATAATTATTTTACACAATATGATTTATCTTCCGTTTAGTGTAAAAAGCAGCTAGTATTAAAAAAATAAATAAGAAGATACAATTTACCAGAAAGATAGTGTTGGTTAATCACATTTTGAATCACAATTTATTCTTGAATAGAACAATAATGTAAGCAAATGGGTTTTGGGGGGTAAGACATATACGAAATATAGATATATTTATTTATAGTGATTTTGATTTCCACGTTCAATTTGTTTGTTGGTTGGTTGTTGAAGGTAAGAAAGTATACAAAATGCAAGCAGGAAAATATTGTATGCGAATATTCAAGATTGGAGCATTTCCATCTCGGAATTTCCCATGCAAAGGGGACCAGGATCCCGGGATTGCGGTATACGGGACTACCTACAATCTCTAGGTGAAATGCATTTGGCTATTTCGAGAACACTGTTTATTAAATAAGCGGTGCTACTTAAGAAAGAAAGTTAGGTATACTGAAACATTCCTTTATAATAAATTTTGGAGAATTAAGTGTACTTAGCTATTTCTTACTCCAAACACGCGGTATGTTTAATTTAAAAAAAAGAATGCTCCTGTTTATTTATTATTCTTCATAAACATTGATTTGTCGAAAAAAATCAAAAAGTACAATTCGATACACTTTTTTTTTAACATTCGATACATTGCTGAAAGACGATTTTTCATCCCTGCTGTGATTTGGTATAGGTACACAGTTACACAATTATTGAAATATTCCGTTTAGAAGCTATTGTAATTGGTCCCATTTGTCAAATCGAAAATTCCGACAAATATAGGTGGTTTTCTGGTAACTGTCTATCTTTGTGCTGGGCGCTTCGTTTCTAATTTTAATTTTATCCGATTATAACGTACATTTACGTTAAAATTGGGCAAAGTACTTTTTACCTCAACGATTGAATGTGCAAACTATAAGCCAATACTTGCAAATGTGTCAGTACCGTGCCATGTCCTATCCATTCTTTGTCTTTCCAAAGAATCTAATATTTTCTTATGAATAAAAATGTGGTTTTCAAAGAAGTTTGAATGCAATAGAAGTTAGAACAATTTTGGCAAAGATGAAGTAAAAATATGTATAGATGCTCTTAAATTACATAATCACTACGGAATTATTGTCAACCGATTTTATTTGATTTTTTAATTCGAAAATGTTTCCACTATACCGCCATGGTTTTTAGTTTGATGGTGTTTGTGTTTAAAGCATTAAATTGTTTGCATGTTATTTATTTATTTTATTAACATATTTTATTTTATATTATTTTATTTTATGTATCTTACTTAAAGAGTGATATTCTTTAGTTTAAAAATAGAGTGTCATGGAAAATAGAAATTGTTAGAGCCGCGGTAGTGTCATCTTAGCAATTTTCCTGGGCAGGTGGCACCAAAGTGTAGTTACTACAGTATGGGTCGCATCTAGTGTCTTTATATATTTAAAATTAAATTAATTAACATGTTAAATGGCTGTCCCGTAAATAGATCTAGTAATCTCATGCCCTTTTTAGCACAGGAAAGATAGATTTTTTTGTGGAACGAAATATAGGACGGCTTTTTATAGCTGAAAGATGGCTATTAGAAAAGCTTATGTCCAGTTTTTCGGGACGCCATACCCCTGGGCAAATCCGCCATTTTGGAAAACGCAAATTGATCTATATCTCCGAAAATATTAGTCTTAGAGCAAAAATTGTAAGGCCAAGCTTATAGGCATTGATACATTTTTTTTCGGTGCGGGCGATATTTTAAGGTTATGTCGTTTTATTGTTTATTTTTCCCATTAACACATTTTGTCGTTCTCGAATAAGCTACCGTGAATGATTTTCCAAATTGAGAATTTTGGAACACTAAATTTCCAACATTTTGATATATTTTTGAAGATAATGCGATACCACAGTCAAAAGTTACAGCCATTTTGGTTGCGCTAAAATGAAAACTCCGGAGTAAATAAAATACTAAATTGTTATTAAAAATCGCATCGCATCATCTTAAAAAAATATATCGAAATATTGGAAATTTAGTGTTCTAATATTCTTATTTGGTAAGTAATTCACGTAAGTTTCCTCAGGAACATTAAAAATGTGTAATTGCAAAAAAATTTAAATTAAAACGATATAACCTTGAAAATATTGCCCGCACCGAAAAAAATTTATACATAAACGAAGGATGGTTTAATTGGCTACAACCTTGGCCTAACTGTTTTTTCCTCTAAGATCAATAGTTTAAGAGATATACATAGGTCCATTCGCATTTTTCAAAATGCGGGATTTCGCCAGGATCATGGCATTCCGAACACCCGGACATAAGCTTTTCTAATAACCCTCTTTCATTTATTAAGAAATATATTTCATTCCACGTTCAGTCTATTTTTATTTTACTTTATCGGCTCAATTGATTTAGCAGCTAATTTTCCAAAAGCTCTAACTTTGAACTGGGATATCGCATCATCTTCAAAAATATATGAAAATTTGTTAAACTTTGTGATCTACAATTTGTATCATAAGAAAAATTTACATAAGTTTCTTTCGAAATGAGAAAAATGTGAAAAAGTAAAAAATAAAATGACATAACCTCAAAAATATTGTCCACGCAGAAAAAAGTTATTTTATTTCCAACAAATTTGATTATAACAACTTTTTACTTCAAATCGATAGTTTCGGAGATATATGTAGATCAATTCGCGTTTTCCAAAATGGCGGACTTCCCCAGGGGGATGGCGTCCCGAAAAACTGGTCATAAGCTTTTCTAATAGCTCTCTTTCAGGTTTACAAAATTCAGCCGTCCTATATTTCGTTCCATAAAATGATTGTTTTTTTTCTAATTTTGGTATACTATTTGTAAACAAAAAATATTTTATTTCTTTATTATTTATGTAAATGACGAACACAGACTTAATTTATTTGGTAAGGGTACTAGCTTTCAGTGTGTGTCTCTAAATTCCGTCCCTTCCACAACATGAGGATGGCCACGAGACGAGAAAAGTCTCGGTCTCGATCTCGTATGACGAGACCGAGAAGAAACGAGACGAGACTGCCTTTTAAGCAACCGAGACGAGGCTGTAAATTTGGACCGAAATTTACAGAGAGTCTAATAAATTAAAAAATCCAATTTCAGTTAGATATTTATATTCTTCTGTACATATTCAAACGATTATCGAAAATATTTCGTTTCAATAATCAACAGTTTGTCTCGAAATCGTATTTTTCGTAGACGAGACGAGGCTTAAATTTACGAGACCGAGACGAGACTTAGGCTAGGCGAATATTGAAGCGCATTCGTCGCGAGTAACGCGACACAGCACAGGACGAGTTTTTGTAAACAATTTAAATACATAGAGCGACGCATATAGACCGGCACGACATGACCTGCCGCACGTTTCCAAAAATCGCGTGAAACAGTAATCAAACACACAGTTTTCTTTGCAAGACCGGTGCGTGTTTGTTTTTTTTTCCGTCAAAAAATAAAATAATAAACTGTCGTTGGGTTTGAAAATAAAATATCGTTTGTTTTTTTAGAAATAAATTGTTTTTTTTTTTAAGTTTATTTCAATTATCAATATATCAGACGATTTTTGCTTCAACTAATAAGTATTTTGACACAAGACACGCGTTACAATATGCGGAGAACGGCATGACACGTTTCTAAAATCGTGTCGTCCGAAATGTATCGCTGAGTCACGTCTCGTGGCCAGCCCTATCATTCGCTAAAAACTAATCTAGTGTAAATCAACTGTTATATCAAAACTCCTTCCTTCTGAACTATATTGGAATATCCTAGCTTTCATTCAAATGAAACGAGGCCATCATGCGGTCACCGCAATGTCTACCAAAAGTTCTCTTTCAAATATTTTTCTTTTATTTTTTACACGAAAAACAGCAATAAACTTGGATGAAATGAAAATAAAAAAAAAACTTTTCTCAATTATTATCCACTTGTTTGAGCTTGCAATGGTTTATGCGGTTTGCCAATATTTTCTTTCTCAACCAAAATACTATAAGCGGAGGCGCATCTCATATCTCTCCCAATTTGGGTCACAAATTGGTCAATAAAAGTCCGAAATGATGAAGAAAGAATTTCCTTTTATATTTTGTTTGCTCGCAAGTCAAGAGCATATTCGAACCGAACGGAAACTGGTGAACGAACACATACATACATACATACATATTTGGTGCCAGACTGATAAACGAGGAAAATTTCCTGCTGTGTCGTGATGGCGTTGAACAATCGACAGCTTTTGTTGTGACCGGGCGTGCTTCACATACCCAGAACACCCAGAAGATCATCTCGTTTATCATTTTGTAGATGATTTTTTGTTGTTGTTAGGTGCCATCACCACTGGAGCATGGTTAACTTGAGTTTGAGATGATGCAAGGTTATTTTTTTTGCTGTCGATTTTTTTTTGTTTCGCGTTGTTGATCTGGATTGTTTCTTTTGTTTTGTGAGATTTATGATACGACACTCGACACATCGGCATCCAGCCATCCGTTAGGTCAAAAATAAAGTGAATATGTTCAGATAATTATCAGAATGTGTATTATGGCTCTTGTAAACAAGTTTAATTCCAAAGTGGTAACAATCATTGTTAACTTTCTGAACATTTTTCAAAGTGAACCTTTTAAACTTTTGTTTGTATTTAATGAAATGACGTTGTGAAAGGAGCATTTAATGATTTTTAAAATTAAATTTGAGAAGTGTAATCTGAAGTAGTCGTTCATGGAATTATTTATGACAATGGGTCAATTCATTTGCATCACATTATTTTTAAACTTGGTTAAATGTCTCTTAAGAGTGTCTCCCACATCGAGTCTAAATCTCAAACTTTTATATTAAACCTTTCAGGCAAAGAAATAAAACATGAAAAGGGATAGTTTATTTTCAAAAAAAGTCAGAAACGATATTAGAATTTTTCAGGAAGTGAAAAAACGTTGAAAACAGTTGCTGACAGTGTATTCTGCAATCTTTTATTTTGTGTGTTCGTTTTTGACAATAGTATTACATCTTATCGGTCAACTCGCACGACACAATCCAACTTGACGAGCACAAATGCAATAAAAAAAGTACGTATACGCCCCAGTATAACAAAAAATTATTAAAAAATAAATAAAATAAGAAAGGTTACGCACCTTTAATATTTTATTTATTTGCTCGAATGTACCACATTTTTACTGTTGCTTTAAGAGAGAATAATAAACGGAATATGTATGATAATATAATTTTGTAGTTTGTTTTAATTTTCTTTATATAAAAAAGGAGATGCTCTGAAATGCATCAAATATACAGAGGATCTAGTCTCGTTAACGTCGCTTGAAAAATCTTGTCGGCTATCGTGTGTGACTGCTTAAAACCTTACGTCAACGATCTAATTATCCCCTCTATCAGTGTTTACACTTCGAAAGATTTTAGAAAAAAAAAAACAGGAATTGTAGATCGATACACACCACCGCTTTATCGATTTTAAAGTCGGGTTTGATAGCGTAAAAAAGGACGAAATTGTACAGAGCCATGTCTTGTCTCGGCATCACTACCACACTCGTCCACTTGTGCAGGATGACGATGGAGAAATCTCGCTGCTTCGTCAAAATCGGTAAGAACATCCTTTGATGTTGAGAAAGGATTGAGGCAAGGCGACGCGTAATTATGCAACCTATTTCACATCATTCTTGAATCAATTCTACGCAACGCACAAGTCAATACCAGCGGTACAATTTATCAAAAGTCTGAAGCGAGCTGTGACAGGCGCATTTGCGAGCATTAAATCAGAGGCGGCTAAAATGGGATTGGTGGCTACTGAGGACAAGACGAAGTATATGCTGTCATCGAGAAAGGAATCTCAACATCATCGTCGACTCGGGTGAAATATTGCGATGGACAGATATAACTTCGAATTTGTCAAAGACTTTGTCTTCCTGAGCTCTACTACTACCTCGCAAAATGACAAAAGTGCAGAGATAAAACGAATAATATTGCTCTTGCCAACCGCTGTTTCTTCGGTCTAAGAAGGCATTTAAGTAGTAAGGCCCTCTCTCAGATAAACAAGGAGACTTTATACAAGACCCTTATCATCCCAGTCCTGCCCTTTGGGGCAGAAGCATGGACATTGGAAAAAATCTGATGAAAGTCTGCTAGGGTGCTTTGAGAGGAAGATACTTCATGTGATTTTGGTCCGGTGAATTTCGATTGAGTGTGGCGGGAAAGGCGTCAACCTGGTCAAAAAAACGGTGTGTGGAATGGCTGGGAAACCTGGAGCGTATGGACAACAACGCACTTGCCCGACGAGTCTTCGAATCCAACCCCGATGGTGTACGCAGCAGAAGAAGAGGAGAACGACCTTAAAAAACTGGGTTTGCGCAACTGGAAGCGTCTAGCTAGGAACAGAGCTGGGTGGAAGGACTTGTTGGTTTAGGCCGTAGTTCATCCTGGGCTGAAAGCGCCATCTAAAGTTAATTAAAATAAACATCATCAAAAGAGTGGTTTGCGACAAGACGTCTGTGCGTCGCCGCCGCCGGCCGTGTCGGTCTGTTACACTGATCTCTATAATACACTGGATAACGTATTCGTACAAAAGGGTTGACTCCCTTTGAAGACCTGTTATAGTTGAGCTGGCTTTTTTTGTATTACAGTATATAACAATATAACAAATTATAGAGTTCCTGCTAGAGATGAGCGACATTGAAAAAACATCGATGTGAACATCGAATAACCAACATCGATGTCAAAAATTGTCGAATCAGAAAAATCGTTTTTGACATCGATATTTTTTAATATATTTGTTTACATAATAAAAGCACGTTCAAAATCCATTAAAAATATATTTTATAATATGTTCGAAATACCTATATTTTTTTGAAAATTGTAGCGATAATTTTGGACGTAATTTTCTTTTTCGTTTTCGACAAGTAGGTACAAGATGTTCTTGATTCTTGATCATCGATCTTAAGTTATTTTGCACGAATGAACATCGTCGTAGGTAAAAACATCTTGTATAGATGGCGTCTTTCTTTTCTGAACATCGATGAATTTAGTGTTTAAACATCGATGTTAAATTTTTTAATTTGAATGAACTTCTTAAGCCAACCAAACTTGTCGCGTGTAGTCTTGCTATCGCTACAATGTTATTCATATCCATAGAATCACATTTGTATCGTATAAAGTGTGGTGTATATTATATGGACTGACAGCGACACACGACTCACCAGCTTAACAAGTCTTATATACAAAATATCATTTGTAAACGGTGCCTTTAGCTTTCTGATCATCGATGATTATAATAGCCTAGTTTCTTTGCAAGTCCAGATAGAATTGGACCAAAAACACGACATCTTAACTAACGTTAATACAACTTATAAACAAAGTCCAATTCAGATAATTTTCGTTTCTTAACTTAAGTTCAGATAGAAAAAGTACACTACCAAATCGAATTACCATTTTGCTATCGATAGTTTGTTTGGAAACGTCAAAATATCTTTTTTAAAATATTTTGTTTATAAATATAAAAAGGACTATCATTATTTTATAAATTATTTTTTTTTCTGATTAGTCATTTAAAAGTGGGATTTTTCTTTTTATTTAACATTTTAACATGACCATCGAAGACCAAACAAATTTGATTAAAGCAATATAGCGGTTGTAATGTTTTTCTTTTTTATAAGCTTTTCTTTTTTTTTGTCATAGACAAAAGATTTCAAATGTAACGAGTGCTTAAAGGCAAAACCAAAAAAAAAAAAATTATGAATTATTTTGCAATTGGTTATCTGTTTTAAATGCGATGTGCTCAATCTTAACATCGATGATGGGATGTTTCACATGTTTTAACATCGTTGTTTTTTAGTCTAACATCGATGTTTTCCCAACATCGATGAACAAAGCTTATCCCTAGCTGCCTGCTGTTAAATCCAAATTAACATAAAATTACACAATGGTCACGTTCGGGTACATCGCCAAAGGTATCTAGATTTGTTCGTGTTTTTGTTATTAGCTTCGTTTTGTTGAAATAAGCTCATTTGAGAACGAGAATTTGTGAGGGGAAATGAGGTAATTTCGGATCTGATTTTGAAATTTGGAACGTAATTACCTTATTTGGCCCAGTGAAAACTTAGTATAAGGCATAACAACAACACGAACAAATCCAAATACCTTTGTTTACCTTTGCGGCCATTGGTAGTGTTCGAGGCCAATACTTTTTTTTTGTGACTGGAAGACGTCAAAAAGTTGACTTGGCGCGTTCTTGTCATCTTCAATTGGAGTCAAACAAAACTGTTATATTTGTAAGGAATACACTATCCAGTGTATTATAGAGATAAGTGGTCTGTTAGCATATGCACCTGTAGGTTTGTGCGCCCTGATGTACATATTGAATTATTTGGTTATGTACAAAAAAAATTGGTTATTATTGAAAAATTTGGTATGAAGCATTTTTATGTGATAATTAGACAAATTCTAATTTTCGTTTTAGATTATCTAGAATGGTTAGCCATAAAAGAATTTCGGGATTATCAAGTTTTCTTAAAAACGGTTTTAACGATTTTGATTAAACTTTTTACATGTCATCTTCACACTTAGTTTCGTTAATACTGCATACCACGTTCTTACCAAAAAAATACGAATAATGCAAATTTTTTTTTTAATTGCCTTTTTCATACTTTTTTGGGTTATTCAATATTCACTCATATCTCGTCATTGGCTTCGTAATCTAGTGCAATTATAAAATTTTATATGGGGAAACCAGCAGTTTGTACCACCCCTAATTTTGTTTTTATTTGGATAGAGAGTTGATCGAAGATGATAAATCTCAGTTTTCGGATTCGCAACATTTACCGTTTAACCACCATCTTGGATTTGACTTTATTTTAGTTTTAAATAAATATCTCGGTTCATATGAGTCCTACAAAGCAAAATTGATAGACATTAACGGCGTAGAATATAATTCCCTATTATTTACGTATTTTCTTAGTGTTTTGTGTTTTGGAAATATTTAAGTCGAGCAGATATTCTATGTTCAACTTCTTTTGTTTCCTTATTCTTGAATGAAATATATTTTGCCCAAGATAGGTATAATCCTCAACGTACTCCAGTATATATTTACCAATTCTTAAGTCCTTGACATCACCATTTGACATAATTTTGGTTTTTCCTTGATTTACCAAAAAGCCAATCATTAAGTATTGTTTGCATCTCTTCACTACTATTCGACATGAGTATAATACTTACTTTACTTTACTTTTGATGGCGCTCACAGCCCAGGATGGGCTTCGGCCCCAACTAACAAGCCGCACCAGCCAGCTCTGTCCCTAGCTAGCCGCTTCCAGTTGCGCACACCGAGTGCTTTGATGTCGTCATTCACTTGATTGCGCCACCTGTTACGGGTCTCCTTGGTTCTATGAGAGAGGGCCTTACTACTTGAATGCCTTCTTAGACCGAAGAAACAGCGGTTGGCAAGAGTAATTCTTCGCTTGATCTCTGCACTGATGTCATTCTGCGATGTAATAGTGGAGCCCAGGTAGACAAAGTCCTTGACAACTTCGAAGTTATATCTGTCCGTCGTGATATTTTGCCCGAGTCGACGATGTTGAGATGAGTATAATATCATTTGCAAATCGAAGATTGGAAAGGTATTGACCGATTGTTCTCAAACCTTTATCCTTCCGTTCTTATTTTCTAAAGATGTCTTCAAGCGCCTCAGAAAAAAGGGCGAGAGGATCTGCCTGTCTAACACCTCGTGAAATTTTGAATTTAGATCCAATACATTCAATTATAATGTGTGAGGTATTCGTGTCATACATTTTTTCATTTTTCTTATAACTTTCCCATAATGCCTTGATTTAGAAGTGCTTTCCAAATAAATCTCTGTTCGACTGTATCAATAGCTTTTGTAAGGTCGATGAAAGCAAAGTAAATGGTTATGTTGTATTCCTTACATTATTCTATTATTTGACAAACTGTCTGTAGGTCATCCATTGTGAAAAAACATGATCTAAAGCCAGCTTGTTCAATAGGTTGATTAAGGTCAAGCATGGTTTTCATCCGCACGAATATACATTAAGAAACAACCTTATAAATCGCTGAAATTATACTGATAGTTGTTTATATCGTCTTTGTTACACTTTTTATGAATGAGGCTTATTTCAGATTTTTTTTTTTTTTTTATATTCCACGCGCGCAAAAGAAGTTATGGCTACTCTTAACATGTTTTTAACACAGCACGAGCGATTAGGTAAGTAGGAGAGGATTTAGAAGGAGATACCGATGCACATTGGTTTTGAACGTTTGCACATCGAAATGGGAGGGGAAAGTCGAGTCAGTTAAAGCATTCCACATTCGTGTGGTGCGACTGAAGAAAGAATCTCTGTACATTACAGTAAGTCCGAAGTTGGGCTCGAGGGTGAACTGATGGGCATTCCTAGAAGCGCGAGTATTACGGTTGAATTTTTTAAGGGGGGGAATGCAACTGGCTATTTCACTAGAACACTGATTATAATAATAGCGATAAAATAGAGAAAGACACGAAACATTACGGCGGTGTTCGAGAGATGTAATTGTTTCTGAACTGAGAGCTGTTCGGTTTCCTCGATGCAAGTGCCGCCCATGGACAGGGGCATTGGGGGTGGGTTACGCTTTAACGACAGGAGACAACATTGAGTTTTAGAAGCATTAATTTCTAAGCAGTTTTTGATTCTCCATTGGACAATGCTGTCGAGATCAGAATTTAGTGAGCTTATCATACGCTGCCGTTCAAGTTCCACATCCGAAGGACGTGGATGAGAATCTGTAAACGAATATGAGAAGCTGAGGGTACTATCGTCAGCAAAACAGTTTAATGGATAAGAAGTTTCAGACAAAAGATCATTTATAAAAATAAGGAAGAGAGTCGGAGACAAAACGGAGCCCTGGGGCACACCAGCATTTATTTTGTGGATTTCAGACTTGAAACCGTCCAATACGACTTGTATTGAACGGTCCGAAAGGTAATTTCTAATCCAACGAAGAAGAGGTTCATCGAAACCAAATGCGCGCATTTTCGATAAGAGAGCTTGGTGCCAAACTCTATCAAACGCTTTTGAAATATCAAGTGCAATAATCTTACTTTCTCCAAAACGATGTAAAGATTTGTTCCACTGTTCGGTGAGATATACCATCAGATCACCAGTGGACCTATTGCTACGAAAGCCGTACTGCCGGTCATTAAGAAGCTTTCGTTCCTCGAGATATTTCTTGAGCTGAAAATTAATCAGCGTTTCCATGACCTTGGAAAGAAGGGACGTAAGTGCAATTGGTCGATAGTTAGAGGGTGAAGAAGATACGCCTTTTTTAGGGACAGGCTGGACAAATGCTGTTTTCCATCCACTCGGATAGAGACCAGTAGAGTAGGACAGATGGAAAAGCTTACGCAGTGGTTTTGCCAGCGTTGAAGAACACCTCTTCAGAAGAATGGGAGGGATACTATCCGGGCCACGGATTTGTGTACATCGAGATCCTTTAGAACTCTAGCAACTGCACGAGTGCGAATTGCGTCTGGTACTTCCTCTGTGACCAAAACTTGGTTGAAAATATCTTTCAACCAGTTGGCCAATGAAAATATACTCAACTTTAGATATTCTGCTACAATTCCATCGTTACCTTTGCTTTTGTCGTTTCTTAGGCTGTCTATTACTTTCTCGATTTCGCTTTCAAGAAAATGTGGGAATTCATCCTCATGGTTGGCATATTGTAGTTGATGCATATCTTCAGAATGGGATGCTTGTTTTGAGTAAAGATGCTTGTAAAAGTCTGTTGCTAATTGGTTAATATTTTTACTTGCGATATACGTAGTAAAGGGCAAGTTTAGGATTCGTGCAAAAAAAAATTCGAGATTAATAATTTTCCCTTACATTACGATGATAGGGAACGCGAAAAAAGTGGGTCTCGCAATTCTATCTGTCTGTCTGTACCTCGACCTGCAGCCTAAACGGCTGAAGCGATTTTCTTCAAACCTTGGACTTAAGGTTCTTATGTGATTGCCTAGAGGGGAATTTTTTTTTAAGCCAAAAAAGTAACGGTATACCTGTCACACAACCAATATACAAAAATTGATTTATTTCAAAAACGGCTCAAACGATTTTCAAAAAAAAATTACGAGGTACTAATTTTACTAAAGTTAATATTTTGGTAGAACAAAAAAATGTTTTTATAACGGTAATTAACGGTACCTGTCATACAACCAATTTTTTGGTTTTCAAATTTCTCGTTTACTATTTTGAAACCAAATTTTTATAAAAAAGGTCGCGTACAATTTTAACATTTCTACATATAAAATTTTTCGAAAAAATTATTTTTGGATTTTTAAAAAAATATTGAATTTTTTTTTTTAAATTCAATATCTTGAAAACGGGCTAGTGATTTTTTTTTTTAGTTTTGTGAAAAATTGTATTTTATTAAATACTAAGGGCCTTACTAATAATTAATGACTAAACCAGCGTTTAGATAAACGCCACGTTAAACTTTAGGTAGGTGGGTAGAAATGGCGGCCACGGGCAGTCTAGCCCATAGCCCAATTAGCGCTGATGTGCGCCGTTTTGATACCATAACTCGTTTGAACCTGTGGATGGAATTGAAGAGAGAGAACATGGGCATATCTTCAGGACATCGTCCCTTTTTATTTAGTTTAGAATAGGATTTTGTTGTAGCTTTTAGCACAATCATCAGAAAGTGGATCACTCTCTCAACCAGATCAGCACCCGCACCCGCACCATCCACAGTTAGCCCACAAGGCAGTTCGTCGGCTGGCACTGGAGCGTCCAATGATCTGATTGGATGATCATTCGGCCACTGTGCACCACAAACCCCCACCAGAACCATGATGAACAAGGTGTAGAGAAATTTTTGTCTAAAATAAAGAGATTTTTAATTGAAGACAAGTCCACTATCTTGTGATCATAGGGAATCGACGGAAGGTATAATGCAGAAGTAGCCGAAATTTGTCCTAGAGCCATTTCGTCGCGTTGAGAAAAGAAATCAAGAATTTGATCTTCATTACAGTAAGTTCGTTAATGTCGTCAAAGAATGCTCTTCCGAGTGAATGTTTTCTAGCTTTGGCCAGACTGGGGTCCAATTCTCGATCTGTGAAGCTGTGAAGTAATAAATTTTACAAAACTTCAAACGTTAATATTTCGATTCTGGATGAGTGTGAAAAAGTGAAATAAAATGTCAAAACTTCGTAATTTTTTATCAAGATTTGACATTTAATATCACTTTTAAACACTCATCCAGAATACAGTTATTAGCGTGTGATGTTTTGGAAAATTTATCACTTCACATCAACTTCACAGATCGAGAATTGACCCCCTGGGGCATTTGCAGAGGAAATGAACTACTGTTTCCTTTTCCTGCTGGTCCTCACAGCTCCGACAGTGAGTATTGTGAGGTATGCCCAGCTTCGCTGCATGCTCTCCTATTGTCCAGTGTCCGCTACAGGTTGCAACTACCCTGGCTATGTCTTGCTTGGGTCTGCGTACTAGATCAATTGTTCGGTTCTTGTCATAGGTGGGCCAAATCTTCCTAGATATAATACAGTTTGATAAACTGCTCCACCTACGGTTTGCTTTAGTAAGATAAATTGAGAGAATGTTGCCCTTCATAACTCCAAGCGTTAAACTTTAGAGACGAGTTAATTTGTGTGTTTACCAATAACCAAATTAAACAGGTCCTTAACTAACCAGTGCTCTATTAGATTATCTACTACATTTGTTGCCAAACAGAGAGCTTCTGTGAATGGAAATGGCCACGTTCAAGAATCGATGCGATTGCCTATCTAAGATAGCTTCCTTTCCATATAGGTTTCTGATCAAGCTAAACCGGATAGGTTAATTGATAGTGTTTTTAGCAAAATACAACTCGATGACGGCAAACAAATTTCGGCTTTGCATTTTGTAGTCGGCTTTTTTAACAATTTCGCTTGGGATACAAACGTATACCAACATTTTTCGGCTAGCATGCAGTTAGCTATCCAACAGCAAAAGCTGTTTTGTAATCAGCAGTTTTTTTTTACATGGGATTACAAAAACTTATCTGCGTGCGATTTTTAGTGTTAGTTTTTCGCCATTCACTCTCAAATTTAAATTTACAAATAAACAAATAAGAAGGAATAAATCTATTTGTTTATTTTGATTACCTTATTAGTTTTATAGCTTTGCAACAAAATTCACGAATAATCAATTTAATTCAATTGCAAGCGACAAACATAGAGGATAAGGGTAATTGTTTTTCTCCTTTGCTTTTCAGAATGACAGCACAAACGTGGCGTTTACACCAAATCACGAGTTTAAACATGCGACCTAAAAGTTAGCATACCAAATTTTATTCTAAAAAATGTTCAAGATTTTTTATATATAATTTAATTTAAAAAAAAAATCCCTGTAACGATTTTTGATTTTTTTTTTATAAATTCATATTTATTAAACAAAAAAGATGGCTAACTTTTTTTGAGCTCTATCTGTTTTAGCTATTAAACCAATAAATATAGAAACAATAAATATGTACAAGTACATTGTCTTTTTAAAGCTACGTTGGAGTTGTTAGCTACGAGATCAAGTTTTGTGCGATCCAGTCGTGCCCATTTTTTCTTCTGTAATTTCTTTTACCATTTTCAGATATGGTTGTAATCCAGTCCTTATATTCTTGTACTGCAATTTTAGCCTTGTTAATAGATTTTGTCTCCTCGATAACTGCTTTCATGAGGTTTTAATTAAATGTTTTGATGTCTTATTGAGCGTTTTTCTTAAAATTTTTCTGTATACTTTTTAAATCTTGTCTTTCTTGCTCATTTAGGCTTGACTTCCTTCTTAGGCGCTCTCGAATTGAAATAAGATTTAATGTTTCGTTCGAAAGTTTTTGTTTTTGATAATGGATTTAGGATATGTCACTGATTCCTTGATGATTCTTTCTATTTCGTTATAAATAGTTTTAAATGACACGTTTAATGAGGATACTATAAGTATCATTTGTTGTAGATCGGTATTATAACTTTTATTTGATTCGGTATTCACCGATTTGGATATATTTTCATGATTTATTAATGGTTTAGGTCAGATACATCTTTTAGCACTGATGTTTTATTTTTTTGTTAACGATATAAGAACATTAGTAAGCCATCACTATCTACACCGGCAGTGTCTTGCTATATTCTAATTGTAAGCTACTTGAGCAAGTTCGTGTGATCCAGGCGTGCATATTTTTTTTTTAGGACATTGCCCTTTCTTAAATAGTTAGCAAAATACTCCCCCCTCCCAAACAATTTTGTCCCGTCTCGACCTAGCCTACACCTCCGTTCTTTTTTTCGCATCTCATGTGAATCACATTGTACATTACCTTTCTATCTTACCTTTCAAATCTTAAATTATAACAAAAAGATCATGTCCCTAATTGCTCAACTCACTGGTTGGTTATTTATGAGATATTGACATAAGATTTAAACAATGCTTTGAATTCATTAAATTAGCCTCATATAATAATCTCAAACTATACCTAATCGTCGACGTTTCGAGCGTGTGAACAAATTTCAATTGAACACAATCTGCTCGCAATTAACTCGAGTAATTACAGTTATTTTCGCCTTTCAAACTACCGATACCGAACTTCACGGTGATTAAAAAGATAACGTACCGACATATTAAAGCTCAATTCACTTGGTGTTAAATAACATACATACATATTTAATGTGAATGTGACCTATACTGACTCAATGACCGAGACCGATCGACTCTATTTTTTTTTTGGTGTTAAATAAATATAATTTTAATGGTGAGGGTTGCTCATTCAATTTTTATTTTTTATTTAAAGTTTTCAACATTCATTCATCAAGTGTTGTTGTTGTTATTTTATTGATGCATAAAATTTATTATGCTTGTAATTGATTATAAAAATGATAATTTAATCTTAATTTGGATTCGCATTGCGGGTTTATTATACTTGTAGCATCGCACACAATATACAGAAATGAAAATTCCCGCTGGCAATAATTGTTTATTTACAAAATGAGTGATTTTTTTTTTTTAAATTGTTTGTTTGTTGTTATTGGTAAAGCAAGTTATTTAAAACACCGAAGCAAGTTTCAAATTAATTCCTCCCAAGCATATAAACAAATATCAGAATAGAAACAAAATGTAGGTACGAATTTTACAAAAATATTTTGTCTGTATTAAGTCCAGTGAAATGCGTTAAGAATACTTTTTTTTTTTTTATATTATGCGCGCACAAAAGGGGTTATGAATACCCTTAAAATGTTTTTAACATAGCACGAGCGATTAGGTAAGTAGGAGAGGATTTAAAAGGAGATACCGATGCACATTGGTTTTGAATGTTTGCACATCGAAATGAGAGGGGAAAATTGGGTCGGGTAAAGCATTCCACATTCGTGTGGTGCGACTGAAGAAAGAATCTCTGTACTTAACAGTACGTCCGAAGTTGGGCTCGAGGGTAAACTGATGGGCATTCCTAGAAGCGCGAGTATTACGGTTGAATTGTTTAAGGGGAGGAATGCAACTGGCTATTTCACTAGAACACTAATTATAAAAAAAAACGGTAAAATAGGGAAAGACATGAAACATTACGGCGGTGTTCGAGAGATGTAATTGTTTCCGTTATAGATCTTTCACCTATCATTTTTAAAGCTCTCTTTTGTATTCTGTCCAATAAACTCAAGTGATGTTTTGGAGCTCCTGCCCAAATATGAGAATTGTACTCAAGTTTTGGACGAATAAAGGCTTCGTAGATCACAGCCAGATCAGAAGGGGAGGAAAATTTCTTGCATCTACGGAGAAAACCTAAACACGTAGCAGCATTTTTGGCGATATCGAATATGTGGTCGTTCCAAAAAAGGTGGTCTGTGACACACATACCGAGAACTGAGAGCTATTCGGTTTCCTCGATGCAAGTGCCGCCCATGAATAGCGGCATTAGGGTGGATTTTGCTTTAACGACAAGAGACAGCATTGAGTTTTTGAAGCATTAAATTCTACACGGTTTTTGATTCCCCATTGGACAATGCTGTCGAGATCAGAATTTAATGAGCTTATCATACGCTGCCGTTCAAGTTCCACATCCGAAGGACATGGATAAGAATCTGTAAACGAATATGAGAAGCTGAGGGTACTGTCGTCAGCGAAACAGTTTAATGGATTAGAAGTTTCAGACAAAAGTTTATTTATAAGAATAAGGAAGAGAGTCGGAGACAAAATGGAGTCCTGGGGCACACCAGCATTCATTTTATGGATTTCAGACTTGAAACCGTCCAATACGACTTGTATTTAACGGTCCGAAAGGTAATTTCTAATCTATCGAAGAAGAGATTCATCGAAATCAAATGCGCGCAATTTCGATTAGAGAGCTTGATGCCAAACTCTATAAAACGCTTTTGAAATATCAAGTGCAATAATTTTACTTTCTCCAAAACGATGTTAAGATTTGTTCCACTGTTCGGTGAAATATACCATCAAATCACCAGTGGACCTGTTGCTTCGAAAACCGTACTGCCGGTTATTAAGAAGCTTTCGTTGTTCGAGATATTTCTTGAGCTGAAAATTGATCAGCGTTTCCATGACCTTGGAAAGAAGGAACGTAAGTGCAAGTGGACGATAGTAAGAGGGTGAAGAAGATAGGCCTTTTTTAGGGACAGGCTGGACAAATGCTGTTTTCCATCCACTCGGAAAGAGACCAGTAGAGTAGGGCAGATGGAAAAGCTTACGCAGTGGTTTTGCCAGCGTTGAAGAACACCTCTTCATAACAATGGGAGGGATACTATCCGGGCCAGCGGATTTGTGAATGTCGAGATTTTTTAGAACTCTAACAACTGCACGAGTGCGATAGAAGATTTGTCCCATAAAATCATTTACGCTCTCAAGTACAGGAGGAGTCATAACACTTTCTGGCAGCGTCGAATTAACAGCAAACTGTGCTGCAAGCAAATTGGCTTTATCTTGCGAGCTGACAAAAGGAGTATCATTGAAAACGAGCGTTGGAACCGAGGACGAGGTGGTATTTCGTATGTTTTTTACAAATGACCAAAAATTTGTACTACCTTTAGGACATTGTAGTATTTTTTGCCGTAATTTTTGATAATGTAAAAATTTGGTTCGTCGACTATGAACGTTACAGGTCTTTCTAGCTTGTTGAAACTTTTTCCGGTTTTCCTCAGTAGGGTTAGCTTTATAACATCGGAAACTTACTTCTCTAACCCTATAATAACCTCTTTACAGCTCGAATCAAACCATGAGTTTTCTTTGGGTTTTATAGATTTCACCCTATTCGGGATAAAATTTATCATTCCACAAAGAATTAAATTTGTGATCATATCTGCGCTGGAGTCTATGTCACTATCGAGGAAGCATAGTGACCAGTTAAAGTTCCTGAAGAAATCATTGAGACCGTCCCAGTTGGCTTTCTCGTATTGCCAAACTGTTCTCGTTGGTGTTTTCTCTTTAACTGAGGTTTGTTGGCACGAGAAATTAGCAGATATGTCACAATGGTCTGATGTGCCTAGAGGCGATAAAACAGTAATGGTGTATTATTTAGGTAAGGAACAAGTCTAGAGTGTTGGCGGACTGACCTGGATTGTCAGGAATTCGAGTAGGCTCGTCAACAGGCTGAGTCAGGTTGTTTAACTCAGCAAAAATCTCGGCATCCCTTCCTTCGGGTGTTGTCTGACCCGAATAGCGTAGCCACGAAGAATTATAAACGTTGAAATCGCCCGTAACAACGATTTCACTGTGCGGAAAATGGAAATAATTCTCTGGATGGTGTCGGCTAGTGCATCGAATTCGTTGGAAGTCGAATTACTATCCAAACAAGGACTACGATAAATGAAACAAGTATGAATGATGCGCTTATGGACGTTGAATTTAAACCACATGAAATTAAAGTTGGTATTAAAACACGGTACGTATTGTGGCTGAAGCTGATAAGCAACATCATTACGAACATACACGGCGAGACCATGATGGGAGAAAAAAAGAGGGACTAAGCTATAACCATATATGCTGAATTCCGAGTGATCGGTATTTTCCCTACCTGGGTTTCACTTAGTGCCAAATCAACTGGCCTGTTTTTCACAGTATGAACATATGCAGCACAAAAATTCTGCCTAAGTCCCCGAATTTTGCCTTAGTCAACCCTAAATTCACCAAACATTACCAATAAACAGACACAAAAAACCAAATCAGACAGTTATCTATGCTGATATCAAGTTTGGGCCCCAAAATAACTTCACAGTACAAATACTACTAGTGTTATGCCTAAGCAGCAATTGTACTGATCCACCCCTGAACACCCAAAATCAATAACAACAATATATCTGATATGCTTTGACCTCATCTATTACAAGCATTGTAAGAGATGATACATCCATACACTACACATAATGACTGCCCTCAAGAACTACTTAAAATGGGCAATCCGCTTTTGCCACAATCAAAAAGTATTTCTTCTCCATGAACTTTCTCTTCAAATTGACGATGACCACGAAGGAATAAAATCATACCTACTATATGTATTGAGGTTTTTTGTTTGTTTTGTATACATGTTGCAAATAATTCTGTAAAATTTTGTATTCCAAACGCATTTGGATGGAATTGCCATCAAGTGGAAACTCAGAATTATTGACCTTTAATTGGTTTTGTCTTTATATAACGACGGCGGTGACGAAAAACACAAATAATAAACTTTTGGGGTTTTTAGTGGTGTGATTTTACGAATTGGTTGGGTAGAATATCAATCAGTTCAACAGTAGAGAGTTTTTTTTTGTTTTTTTAAATTGAAGGTCTATATAGATTTTAAAATACAAAAATTCGCCATATGAATTAACCATTGGTGTAGACTATAAGTCAATGAAAAACTGTTTACACTTTTTGCAGCCCTTGGGGTTTTACCAAACCAAAAAAAAAAAAAAAAAACTTAAAAATAAAAACAAACGTTAATTTATGGTTCGTGCATTTCTTTGCTGCATTGCATGTGGAATCTGCTATCATTGCGACATTTTAAATAGACAACAAACAATCATTTTATCGTGAAACTCATATAATAAAAACGCAAAACATCAAACGCTGTGGTATACATTTTGAATCAGTTTTCTGGTGTAAAATCATAAATTTTATGTGTATATTATGGTAAAGAGCAAAGAGATACAAATGACTCAAGAGCATATTTATATAGTGCATTGAAAGAGATAGCGTTTAAAATGATAACATTGTCAGATTAGAATCAACAACTATTCGGTTAAAATATCAAATGCAATACGAGTAATTGGAAGAAATAATATCCAATAAGAGGTGTTATTTTGAATAGCCCCGCTGTTTCGGTAGTTGTTACTTTTGAAGCTGTAATTTTTTGACTCTTCAACAACGCACTGAAATTATTAAAATTCACTATAAAAAATGCATGAAAATCATCCGGAATTTCATCGAAAAATCATCTCGACTGATGAGGCTTATTTCTACCTCAGTGGCTACGTCAACAAGTTAAATTGTCGCATCTTGGGCTCGGAAAACCCAAGATTTATTGTTGAAAAGCCCCTCCATCCGCAATGAGTAACAGTTAAGTGCGGTTTATGGTCCGGCGGCGGCGGCGGCGGGGTCATTCGACCTTACTTTTTCGAAAATGAAGCTGGAGCAACAGCAACCGTGAATGGATTGTGCTATCGAGAGCTGATTAATATTTTTTTATGGCCGGAATTGGATGGCATTGATGTGGCCAACGTTTAGTTTCAACAAGACGGTGCTACGCGCGACACAAGCAACGAAACAATCGACCTTTTACGGGTAAAGTTTCCGGAGGTGAACTGGCCACCGAGATCTTGTGATTTAACAACTTGCGACTTCTACCTTTAAGGCACGTGAAAGATAAGGTTTACGCCAACAGCCCAGCGTCGATTCAAGACCTCAAAGATGAAATTCGTGAAGCTATTCAAGGCATACAGCAGCCACTTTGCGATTTGGTGATGGAAAATCTCGTCAAAAGTACATTGTTGTGTAAGCGAAGCCATGGCGGCCATTTGGCAGATATTGTTTTCCATTATTAATGGCATACTTTCTTCTTTCCATTGAAATAAACATCCGATCATTTTTCTCAAAAAATGCCATTTTTCTTTGAGTATCAAAATAACACCTCTTATTGGAAAACCCTTTATTAAGAATTTAGTATGATAATTTAGCTGAACACGTCCATAAAAAACTCAGTTTGACATCTATAAACGTCAAAGTGTAATATGGATTTAGTACGACACTTAAAAAATATAATAGCCATTTGGTATGATTTGAATTTAACTCTTAGGAGTACGATGCCAAACTCGTTTAAAATTAGCAAAATATATTTTAGCCTTCTCCTAAAAAAAATTATTCATACAAATTTTAAATGCAATATTTTTTGACCAACTACGAATTTCGAATTGCGAAAAGCTCATAAAACCCCACAATTAATACCCGTTATTCGAATTTTTTGCACTAAAATTAAAATATGGTCTAGAGCAGCGGTTCCCAAACTTTATGAGCTTTGGAGCCCTTATAAAGTTCCAAGTAGATTTCGGAACCCCAACTCTTTCCTAACCATAGTAAAAATGAAAAACAACACATTACATCAAACAAAAAAAATATGTAAACGTCAATCATGTTTGTATTTGTAATTACATACCGGGTAACTGATCTAAATGTATAATTTAAAACATTTAAATTATACATTGTAAGACTGCTTTCACACAAGGAAACTGAGTTGCCGGCAACTGGGATTTTGTAGGCGAGAAGGGCGTAAGGGAAAGAAAAAAAATCTCCCCCCTCACCCTACTCGCCTACAAACTAGTTAGTTTCTGGCAACTCAGTTTCCTTGTGTGAAAGGGGTCTAATATTCATTGGGATAAATTACGAAAAAAGTTATAAACTAAATAATTTTTATTAAAAAACCTTAAAAAAACACCAACAATCATTGAAAGATTTCAATATTTTGTGGAAGCACTACAGCAAAATAATTTTTACTCAGTTATGTGGAATATAATGCAAATGGAATTTGCTTTTATTTATTAATGTAACATTAAAACAAAATATATATTTACCTTTTATTTATATCAAAAATCGCATATGATGGGGATACATTGGCCTGCATTTTGAGTGAATTTGGCAACTAAAAGTTATGAAATAATGCATCAAAATTATAAGAAAACTTGTCATAAAAATAGCCCAGTCAAATTCGACAACAAATTCGCAAAGTGCGATGTAGTTCTGCATTTTTGATGATATGTTCTTGGGGCATGTTAAAGTAGTCTGTAGCTGAGTTTGCAACTTCGAAAAACCTTATTGCTCGCTGCAGGAAAAATGCAACAGTGAAAAAAACGCTAAAATCACCCCATTTTGGCCGAAATTTTCCTTTATACAAAGGTGTTTTCTCGGATACTTGCAGTTAGGCTGCATAGCTTTCGCTCCCTCATATTAACAATGAAGGTTTTGAATGAACAACAACCACTTGTGTTGGCTACCACCGAGAATTATATAGGCTGGAATTATTGCAATTTCCTTTATAACTTTGGAAATATGCAACCTAGGAAAAAACCGTCCACTATAAACTTGGTTGTTATAAAATTTTCTACAAGACCACTTAGGGCTGGCCTCGAGACGAGAAAAGTCTCGGTCTCGGTCTTGCATGACGAGACGAGACGAGACGAGACCATTATTTTTGGTGCTAAAAAAAAAATAAAAAAACGTGTGGGCATATTAGTCAAAAAACACATCCCTCCAGCCGTTTAGGCTGTAGGGGCGATGACACACAGAATTGCCAGACCCACTTTTTTCGTGTTTTCTATAATCGTAATTTTAAGAAAAATTAATATCTCGAGTTCGATTTCGTTAACGAATCCATAACTTATACCATATAGTACCTATATCGCAAGTAAAAATGAATGAATGTGGTTTTTTGACATTTGTATTTGCATAGAAATTAAACATTTGGGTGTACACGATCGTATACAAATTGTTATTCTGTTAAATTTTAATGGTTTTTAATTATCAATGCAATAAAATAGGAACAAACCAAAACATAAAGAATGATTTTATTTGCACTAGAGCGCAAGTTAAAGAGTGTTCAAGTGGAATTTTCTAGTTCTAGTTTACCAAGTAGGTCGCATGATACAAAAAGTTTCACTAAACAGCGGTTTCTTGAACATAGGTTACGTTCTGCCTAACGGTCATCTTGCTTACTATTATAATCACTTAAGAGATATATAAAGATATACAGAATTTTATAAGTGTCGAAGTATCACAGAAGTTTCCAACCACCGTTAATCTTATCTCTTACTTTATGTAATTCAATTAAGTACATCCAAGCAATACTCGTCTCACTAAAGTTATCTAACAAGTTTAAATTACTTAAATGTTTTCCATATTATTTATTTATCTTTCATATTTTGTAAATAAATCTAGTTAGAACATCGTGAATACCTCGCTTAAAGTTACTCGTGCTGCCCACTCTTAGTTTCATGTCTCATCTAAATCTAAACACAATTTATAGACAGAACCAACCCTCATAGTATTATTGTGCGCTGAAAACCTAAGGCACAGAACGACACAGAGCTCCACAACAGTACAACACTATACCGTCAATCAAATGCAGGAGCTATATAATCGGTGTACCTATACAGTATTATAATTTACACTGTAGTCGTACGAGCTGACTGCTTACCGTCCCTAAAAACTTTCAAACCTCACCCTTATTATTATTTTTGTCTGGCTCTAAATCGAGTTACGTTAGACTCCAATTCCAATTTCTCCCCCTAAACGATACAGTCGTGCTTTTATGCTTCAACAAAATTACATTTATATATGTGAGACTCTGTGCGAGAGCTTATATTTCGATAGAGCTAGGTCATTACAGTTAGAGAGACAAATTATTATCCACTTGCATTACACACAATTAGTATTTTGCCCACCACCGCAACCACACGAAAGTGTTAATAATTGTAAACAAAGACCACATTTAGTTGGCAACAAAAAAGATCTACATAGGTATTTATTTTGTGGTAATTTTAAGTTAAACAAAACTAAACAACCCCCCTCCACCACCAAGTTTCAACCCTAAGTTTCATGTTCAGGCAAATAATAATTATCTATTGCATACAAAACGGGTTGCAGACTTTTGGCTTCGTGTGTGGGGTTGATGTGGGTGTAGAACGTGACATTTTTAAAGACCGTTTAGTTTTATTTTATTTTTCGGGAATTATTTTTCAGTCGAGTTTAAAATCGGTTCCAAGATTAAATGCTTGATTTGATCAAATTTCAACTTAAAATGAATTGAGCTTATTAACAAATTTATGAATGAACGTCGTAAATGGTTTGATATGCAAACTTTAAGTACATGTTTAATAAAATACAATTTTGCAAAAAAATCAAAATAAATAAAAAAATATTTTGTTCTAAAATTTATATGAAAAATTGCTAAGCTTGTAAAGGATCCGGTGGCCGTTGACGAAAAAGTATGAAAATACAAAAATCGGTTCCATGACAGGAACCGTTACATAACTCCGAACAGTAATTGGTATTATTGTTATAAAAATCGTAAGAGCCGTTTTTGATAAAAATATTTTTTTGTATATTGGTTGTGTTGTAGGTACCGTTATTTTTGAAGCGTCAAAAAAATCTTACGCAAGAAATATAAATTATTCATTTCTCAGTTTACATTGGGTGCCATTATTCTTTATTCGATTTTCGTTGGGTGCCATCTAACATTTTGTTTTAAATTGTTTTAAATAAGTTTAAGCTAAAAAATTCATATGTAAAAGTTAATCGCAATTAGTTATGAATTAATATTTCTGACTTATCATTATTATTTTGAAGTTTTAAGCTCATTTAATAGCTTCAACCGATTTCGCTCAAATTTTTGCCGTATGTTCTTATTAGAACCATGACGCATTAAAAAGTGTCGGCAAAAACTACACCACCATATTCAAGGTTTAAGAGAGTTTAATTAAAACATTTCACCAAAATAGGAAAAAAAAATTAAAATATAGGTCAAGTCTTCATTATATCGAAATATATCAATCGTGTGTCAACTTTGAACATTACAAAGCTGTAGAATAAAGTTTCGAAGAAGTATATTTATAAGCCTTTGTGGTCTTAATTTGAAAATGAGCAAGCAATTTCAAAAAAAAAAATATTTCTAAAATTTTAAATGGCACCCAACGCCAATTTCTAAAAAATATCTTAAGACTTCTTTATAACTTCTTTCCTTTCTTTCCCCGCCAAAACCTTTGGTTAATGGATTTGGGCCGACTGGACTATTAGGGCTGGCCAGGAGACGAGACTCGGCGAGACTTTTGTAAGTCTCGTCTCGGTCTCGTTAAAATCCAACATTTTTAGTCTCATCTCGGTCTGGTGTCGGTCTCGTGTCGGTCTCGTCTGGATCTCAGTCTCGTCTTTTTCGCTAGAAAATTTAAATTTGCAGTTCTTGGTCTCGTTTCCGAAAAATACGATTTCAGGACAACCTATTGATTATTGGAACGAAATATTCTCGATACGCCAAAACATAATTTGTCCCCTAATATAGGGCGAGTTCGTAATCGCAGAAATCTGCGACAGATCTGCCGCATGTCTGCTTAGCTTCTGCGTTTCGATTTTATTTTTCTTCTGCCGGCAGAAAGTAAGCAGGCGGCAGTTTTTGGAAAAAAATGTATTCGTAAACATCGAGCGCAGAAGATTATTTGTAAAAAATCGCGATTATTAAATAAAAAAAAAATTTTTTTGAGATTAAATTTTCGCGCGGTAAAAGGTGATTTTAGGGCTTTTGGGTGAAATTTGGAAAAAAATATGCTATGGTAGACAAATATCTTGATGATATATGTCTGTATGTACTTCAAAGCCATTTCATATATAGGGTGGCCCAAATACAAGTTTCTTCTTGAAAATGCAATAAAATTGTTGTTGGCATATCATCGGTCCTTTACGGTTCCCAACAAAAAAAAAAAAAAGTTAAAAGGGGTCAAATCGCAGCTCCGAGGCGGCCAATTGACATCACAAAGACGGCTGATAACATGATTTTGAAATTTGGAGCGAAGGATTGTGATATGGGCTCTGTGGCATAGCACACCATCCTGCATGAACCAGAGGTTGTCCAAACAGGAACATGTCTTTAATTTTAGTAAAAAAAAGTTGGTTAACATGGCTCTGTAACGACCATTGTTGACCGAAACGTTGTTCCCAGCCTCATTTTCAAAGAAAAATGGTCCAATGATGACCCACCCTCTACCTATGTAAATGTTTTCCTGTTTTAATTTCAATTTTTTTTTTTCTGCAGAATGTTTTTCTTTTCTGCACAAACTGCCCGACGCCGACTTGATTCTTGCGTACTTTTGATGTTTACGAACGTAATTTGTTTTGCAGGCCTTTTGAAGTCAGATTTCAATTTTTGTTTACGAACACAAACTTTGCAGATCTAAGTTAGTCAGACGATTACGAATTCGCCCATAGTTTGAGTATGTGCAGAAGAAAATAAATATTTAACTGAAATTGGATTTTTCAATTTAATTGCCTTTTTTTCTGCCGAGACAACCGAGGCCAACGAGACTCTCGGTAAATTTTGTCTCGGTCTCGTCTCGGATGCTTAAAAGGCAGTCCCGTCTCGTCTCGTAGCCAGCCCTAGAACTATTTATGTATGTACGTAACGTTTATGCTTTGTGGAAAATGATTCATTCGACCGTCAGTTCTTAATAATTCTTAAAGGAGAAACAAATGTAACGAGATAAATCAATCTTTAGAACTCTACGCCAACCGTGTGAACTGGCAATAATTATACAATTATTAAACTGACAGTAAAATTGCCAGCTTATTGGCAGCTTATTGTCAGAACATTGTCTCAATCTTAACTTTCTGCCTAATGTTAAGCAATAGAACATTTTGTACACCTTGCAAGCAACATACATCACCATCCCTCAACTCGATCTTCAAAAGAAACCTACAAATTCTTGATTCATATACAAGATTTATATAACCAATTTTATCATCAAACAAAAAATAAATACGTCAGTTCAATCCTTTAGTGTGTGTTCAAAAGTCTATTGAAACTAATTGCATTCACCCAGTTCACCACCAAACCGACTCAAATTTCAACAACAACACAAACAAAAAAAAAACAAATCAAATTAAACAAGTTCTTCAACATATATTTATAATCACATCACTGCCGACCACTGTCAGATATCGAACAAACGCATTTATCTTATTAACTGTATCACAAAATGTCAACAATTAGGCAGCGAGCAACCAAAGAACCAAAGTTATAACACTTTGAAATAAAGCGCGGTGTAACATACATACTTCTTATACTTACGGCTCTTATACCCATCAAAGACAGTTAAGTCGGTAAAGTCGTTCAACACAATCAATTTGGTTGGGTGAATTTTCATGTTATTTTCTATTATAGACTGAGCCTGATGGTTGCCAAATAAGGTCGATTATATCAATAAACAAAAACTTAAAAGAAAAAACATTAAAATTTGTTTTTCTTTCGCTTAAGTGTTGAGGGGATCAAAAAGAGAATTAAACTAAGTAAAAATTAGCTCAGTAAAATATAAGACTTTCACAACGCAACTGAATTTTGGTTGGGTAATAAAAAGTAGGCTACCTTAACTAAGCCCAGGGTTCTTGAGGTGGATCACGATTTTATTTTTTTCACTTACCAAGCCACTTCTTGTCCGTTTTGTTTTTTGGGCCCTAAGATACTAACCAAATTTGTTCAGATTTTTAAAATGGTGTGAAAAGATCGCGAGCATCAATTTTATGCAAAAATAAAAAAAACATTTTTGTTGAGTTTTTAATTTCGTCAAAAAAAAAAAAAAAAAAACATTGGGTTTTGAATAGTGTTTTTGGTGTCAAAATCATTACTGGTCAAAAACGTAAATTGTGTGTTTCTTATTTATCAAAATAATAATGGGTATATTTCCAAAGGTTTTAAGTTACATTTTTTTAAATGTTTGACAAAACAACCCCCCGCATTTATTATAATTAGAGATTCCTCATCCGGTAACAGAGAATATTATATTTTTATTACGGGCTGATTCCAAAATAGATCATAAGAAAACATTTTAATGAAATTTTGAATATTTTTTTTTTTTTTTGCTTTTTATGATACTAAACGATTTTAAACTCAGTACATTTTTGACCAATTTTTAGCGTTTTTAAGGTTTCAAAGAAGTATGCTCATGCCCAAGCTACAAATTCGTTTAGATTTCTTTGAGTCTATTTGAACTCAATACGTTCTTATCAAATATTTATACATTCGAAGACTTTTTTATGATAATTTAAGGAACCAAACGTACAAAACCGGTCACCAAACTCACGGATTTTATTCGCTCGTACAATCATAATCCTTCTTCCAAAATGAACAACAAAACATAAGCAATTTAAAGTGGAAAAGTTTATAAAAACCACTATTTTTATTTCCATCACAATCCAAGCCTGCTCAACTCAAAGCCCTGCTAACGACTTACTTTCGTCATTTATTTTTCTTTCAACCAGCTCTATCTTTCGTTAAGTTTTCATATACATAAGTTTTTATATAATTTTATAAGCTCAATACATCGACCGCAGAGTAACAATACTCATACACTTCTGTATAGATACCATGTTCGACTATAATACCTTTTTTGTCATATCATTTTTTTTAATGTTGTTAGCAGTTGCCGATGAAAAAACGAACAAACATTTTGGAATTTATAAATTTCAAAAATTTTCTTCAAAAGCTTTTCACATTTTTAAAAATTAGCTTCAATTCAAGAAACAGATCATAACTTCCACAATTTATGTTCGATTTTGACTAAAGGGACAATTACACCAGTGCGTAAAATAACTGTTTGTAGTTATCTGCCAAACAAAAATTTGTTTAGCATTTAAGTTAGTTTTTTTTTTTTTTTCAAAAACGGCTGTGATTAAATTTTTGATTTTCGAAAAAAGTACAATTTTCAAATTCAAAGTTTTTAAAATTGGTGTTTGTGATACTTTGGTGCTCAAAATATATCAGAGAACTTATAACACCCTATTTCCCAAAATGGTCAACGAATGGGTGGAAGAAGAACAACAATATTGCATACAGGACTGACCAAAACTTTGTATAACACTTCAATGGATTATACATGTAAAACTAGACATTTTGTGTACCTACCCTATAATAGGGTGATTTGTCAGACTCACATTTTTGCTTTCAAAAATGTGACGTCATCGTTCTGAGACCGGAGTCAAATTCAGCACTTAAAAAATATTTCTTTGAAAAATAAGAATAATTCCGTTTTTTTTTGCAAAACAAAAGAGTAATAATTTTACTTACCTATAAATATAAAAATTAAAATATGAAAAATATAATGCAACTAGAATGTAGCTAAAATTAACGCTGTATAGTAATAGTTCGATAATATTGTTATATCGTTATGGAAAAATCAATAAAATAAGTTAAAATAGCAATTTTGCAATTGTTTTTTGATTTAACACAAAACACTTAAAAAAAAGTAAAAATATAAACAAATAAAGTAGTTTTTAATTGTTTTATTTTTTTAATACAATATTTTTGACTAAGAAGTACCGAATTGCAAAATTATGATTATGACAAACAAAAGGTAAGGCAAAACTATGAATATCGGAAAACACGCCAAAAAATATTAATTTTCTCAAAAACAAAACCAAACATTTATTTTCGTTGTTTGAATTTTTGGAAAAAAAAAACTGGTATACAGTATGATTGACACACACACGCCAAAAATCCGAGAATGAGATATGGATATATAAATTTTTGATGTCTGTCAAGTTAGCATTACCACTTCAAAATTTCAGGAATCTAATAATTGGATTAATTGTCGTGAATTTGTCGTAAATTTGTCGTGAAAAAAAAAAATTTGTCGCGCCTATTTTTTTAAAATTAACCCTGGGTAATGCTAACTTGACAGTCAAGTTAGCATTACCCACCCTCAAAAAAAATTCTAAAAAAAAAAATGAAGATGCAGTTAATTGTCGTGAATTTGTCGTAAATTTGTCGTGAAAGAAAAAAATTTGTCCGACCTTTTTTTTTAAAAATAACCCTGGGTAATGCTAACTTGACAGTCAAGTTAGCATTACCCACCCTCAAAAAAAATTCTAAAAAAAAAATGAAGATGCAGTTAATTGTCGTGAATTTGTCGTAAATTTTTCGTGGAACAAAAAATTTTGTACCACTTGTATTTTCTGAGAAAAAATAAAAAAACCCTCTAAAATCGCATTTTTTTCAATAAATCTAGCACTACCATACAAAAACTTTTTTCTTAGAAGATTTTTTGAAAAAAAATGTATCCAAACAATTGTCGTAAGACGTCCTTAGATAAGTTGCGTACTCAAATAATTTGTCGTGCCCTTTTTTCTCAAAAAAAATCACATTTTTATGACTAAACCCCCTAAAATCGCATTTTTTCACAAAATCTAGCACTATTCTAGCACTACCATACCAAAACTTTTTTCCTAGAAGATTTTTTGAAGAAAAATGTATCTAAACAATTGTCGTAAGACGTCCTTAGATAAGTTACGTACTCAAATAATTTGTCGTGCCGTTTTTTCTCAAAAAAAAATCACCTTTTTATGACTAAATCCCCTAAAATCGGATTTTTTTATAAAATCTAGCACTACCATATCAAAACTTTTTTCCTAGAAGATTTTTTGAAAAAAAATGTATCCAAACAATTGTCGTAAGACGTCCTTAGATAAGTAACGTACTCAAATAATTTGTCGTGCCCTTTTTTCTCAAAAAAAATCACCTTTTTATGACTAAATCCCCCTAAAACCGCATTTTTCATAAAATCTAGCACTACCATACCAAAACTTTTTTCCTAGAAGATTCTTTGAAAAAAAATGTATCCAAACAATTGTCGTAAGACGTCCTTAGATAAGTTACGTACTCAAATAATTTGTCGTGCCGTTTTTTCTCAAAAAAACTCACCTTTTTATGACTAAATCCCCTAAAATCGGATTTTTTTATAAAATCTAGCACTACCATATCAAAACTTTTTTCCTAGAAGATTTTTTAAAAAAAAATGTATCCAAACAATTGTCGTAAGACGTCCTTAGATAAGTTGCGTACTCAAATAATTTGTCGTGCCCTTTTTCTCAAAAAAATCACATTTTTATGACTAAACCCCCTAAAATCGCATTTTTTCACAAAATCTAGCACTATTCTAGCACTACCATACCAAAACTTTTTTCCTAGAAGATTTTTTGAAGAAAAATGTATCTAAACAATTGTCGTAAGACGTCCTTAGATAAGTTACGTACTCAAATAATTTGTCGTGCCGTTTTTTCTCAAAAAAAAATCACCTTTTTATGACTAAATCCCCTAAAATCGGATTTTTTTATAAAATCTAGCACTACCATATCAAAACTTTTTTCCTAGAAGATTTTTTGAAAAAAAATGTATCCAAACAATTGTCGTAAGACGTCCTTAGATAAGTTGCGTACTCAAATAATTTGTCGTGCCCTTTTTTCTCAAAAAAAAAAATCACATTTTTATGACTAAATCCCCCTAAAATCGCATTTTTCATAAAATCTAGCACTATTCTAGCACTACCATACCAAAACTTTATTCATAGAAGATTTTTTGAAAAAAAATGTATCCAAACAATTGTCGTAAGACGTCCTTAGATAAGTTACGTACTCAAATAATTTGTCGTGCCCTTTTTTCTCAAAAAAAATCACCTTTTTATGACTAAATCCCCTAAAATCGCATTTTTTCATAAAATCTAGCCCTACCATATCAAAACTTTTTTCCTAGAAGATTTTTTGAAAAAAAAATGTATCCAAACAATTGTCGTAAGACGTCCTTAGAAAAGTTGCGTACTCAAATAATTTGTCGTGCCCTTTTTTCTCAAAAAAAATCACATTTTTATGACTAAACCCCCTAAAATCGCATTTTTCATAAAATCTAGCACTACCATATCAAAACTTTTTTCCTAGAAGATTCTTTGAAAAAAAATGTATCCAAACAATTGTCGTAAGACGTCCTTAGATAAGTTACGTACTCAAATAATTTGTCGTGCCGTTTTTTCTCAAAAAAAAAAATCACCTTTTTATGACTAAATCCCCTAAAATCGGATTTTTTTATAAAATCTAGCACTACCTCGATTTTGTGAAAAAATGCGATTTTAGGGAGTTTAGTCATAAAAAGGTGATTTTTTTGAGAAAAAAGGGCACGACAAATTATTTGAGTACGTAACTTATCTAAGGACGTCTTACGACAATTGTTTGGATACATTTTTTTTCAAAAAATCTTCTATGAATAAAGTTTTGGTATGGTAGTGCTAGAATAGTGCTAGATTTTGTGAAAAAATGCGATTTTAGGGGGTTTAGTCATAAAAATGTGATTTTTGTTTAGAAAAAAGGGCACGACAAATTATTTGAGTACGTATCTTATCTAAGGACGTCTTACGACAATTGTTTGGATACATTTTTTTCAAAAAATCTTCTAGGAATAAAGTTTTGGTATGGTAGTGCTAGAATAGTGCTAGAGATTGTGAAAAAATGAGATTTTCGGGGAGTTAGTCATAAAAGGTGATTTTTTGTGAGAAAAAAGGGCACGACAAATTATTTGAGTACGTAACTTATCTAAGGACGTCTTACGACAATTGTTTGGATACATTTTTTTTCAAAAATTCTCTATGAATAAAGTTTTGGTATGGTAGTGCTAGAATAGTGCTAGAGATTGTGAAAAAATGCGATTTTAGGGGTTTAGTCATAAAAATGTGATTTTTGTTTAGAAAAAAGGGCACGACAAATTATTTGAGTACGTAACTTATCTAAGGACGTCTTACGACAATTGTTTGGATACATTTTTTTTCAAAAAATCTTCTATGAATAAAGTTTTGGTATGGTAGTGCTAGAATAGTGCTAGATTTTGTGAAAAAATGCGATTTTAGGGGGTTTAGTCATAAAAATGTGATTTTTGTTTAGAAAAAAGGGCACGACAAATTATTTGAGTACGTATCTTATCTAAGGACGTCTTACGACAATTGTTTGGATACATTTTTTTCAAAAAATCTTCTAGGAATAAAGTTTTGGTATGGTAGTGCTAGAATAGTGCTAGAGATTGTGAAAAAATGAGATTTTCGGGGAGTTAGTCATAAAAGGTGATTTTTTGTGAGAAAAAAGGGCACGACAAATTATTTGAGTACGTAACTTATCTAAGGACGTCTTACGACAATTGTTTGGATACATTTTTTTTCAAAAATTCTCTATGAATAAAGTTTTGGTATGGTAGTGCTAGAATAGTGCTAGAGATTGTGAAAAAATGCGATTTTAGGGGTTTAGTCATAAAAATGTGATTTTTGTTTAGAAAAAAGGGCACGACAAATTATTTGAGTACGTATCTTATCTAAGGACGTCTTACGACAATTGTTTGGATACATTTTTTTTCAAAAAATCTTCTAGGAATAAAGTTTTGGTATGGTAGTGCTAGAATAGTGCTAGAGATTGTAAAAAAATGAGATTTTAGGGGAGTTAGTCATAAAAAGGTGATTTTTTTTGAGAAAAAAGGGCACGACAAATTATTTGAGTACGTAACTTATCTAAGGACGTCTTACGACAATTGTTTGGATACATTTTTTTTCAAAAAATCTTCTACGAATAAAGTTTTTGTATGGTAGTGCTAGATTTATTGAAAAAAATGAGATTTTAGAGGGTTAGGGGTTTTTTCATTTTTTCTCAGAAAATACAAGTGGTACAAAATTTTTTGTTTCACGACAAATTTACGACAAATTCACGACAATTAACTGCATCTTCATTTTTTTTTAGAATTTTTTTGAGGGTGGGTAATGCTAACTTGACTGTCAAGTTAGCATTACCCAGGGTTATTTAAAAAAAAAAGGTCGGACAAAATTTTTTCTTTCACGACAAATTTACGACAAATTTACGACAATTAACTGCATCTTCATTTTTTTTTTTAGAATTTTTTTTGAGGGTGGGTAATGCTAACTTGACTGTCAAGTTAGCATTACCCAGGGTTAATTTTAAAAAATAAGGCGCGACAAATTTTTTTCTTTCACGACAAATTTACGACAAATTCACGACAATTAATCCAATTATTAGATTCCTGAAATTTTGAAGTGGTAATGCTAACTTGACAGACATAAATTTTTGTCTTTCACTAACGCTCAAGATGGTAAAATAAAAAAATTAAAAATTTGAACAGAAAAACTAAAAAAAAAACATTTGAAATCTGGGGTTTTTGCAAAACTCAACAAAACTCACTGAGTTTTTGCAAAACTCAACAAAGTACTTCGAGGTTTTTCCTTCTCCTGAAACATTAGTAAAATGGACTTGTTGAGTTTTTCAAAAACGCTCCTCAATTGTAGAAAGTTTAATCAAAATCGTTAGAGCAGTTACGAGAAAACTCGGTAAACCCAAAATCGGTGTATGGCACACACCCCTTCTAGATGAGTTAAAACAAATATTTGAACCTATACCCTAAGAAATCATATAGAAATGCTTCACTCCTATCATAATTTGAAGCAAATCTGCCTATTCACTTAGGCTCTAGTTCGATCTACATATATCGATCTATATATCACGCACACTGGGCCGCCATCGCCAGTTGTATGGGAAGCATACTCAAAATGCAAAATTTATATAAACGGTTTCTTCCAAAAATATCTTAGGGGCCAGTTATAGCTATCATTGAAAACCATCATTGAAAATATTAATTTTCAATTTTGAGAGACTTTGAAGAAAAAATAAATGATTATTTTGATGCCAAAGTAAAGCCAATTGACTTAATAATTATTTCTAGGTAGAACAAAATTCAATTTGGCACAACTTTTTTCATAAAATGACTTTTAATTTTTCGATGATGAACTACCTTAACAATGATCATTGAAAAAATTATAAAAGTTGCGTTTTGGGGAAGATATGGGTCCAAATGAATTTTGTATGGAGGAGAAATAATTTTGAAATCGTAAGCTTAATTTCTGCATCAAAATATTCAATGATTAAACTTTCGAGGGGTCACAAAATAAACAGCTAACTTTTTCAATAATGGTTTCCAATGAAAGCTATAACTGACACCTTATCTAGTGGACTTGATTTAATAACGACCTTTAAATCACTCTATTTACTCAAACCACAACTTTTAACGTTTTTTTTCTTTCTATAAAGTTTACTAAGTACGAACTTTTTGAACTTCAAAGCTTCACAAATTGATATAATTATTTCAACTTTGCATAACTATATAGTTTGTTGAGAAAAACCCTTAATTTTAATTTAACATTTAAACATGCTCCCCATACAACCGGCCGGCCCCAGTGTGAGACGCACGTCATTCTGAAAATCATGCCCTGTAGATTAAGTAATAACTTGATTCTAATAACTTTGACGGTCACATTTCATCATTAGTTCAAAAATAAATTGTATAGCTAAATATTATTTCTTACTATAGACACTTCTTAAATACTTCCTGCTTATTTATCTCTTATTTGCAAAATATAAACCAAATCAAATTTCAACTCAACCTTTATTTCGAACTAAAAATAAAAAAGTTTTCAGATCATATTTATGTTTACCATGCGGAATCGTGACGTTCCTGACACCCGTACGATTATAATATTTATGATCGAATAAATTATTTAAACCTAAGGGAAAAATATTCATGTTAGAAAAATTATATACGAGTATGTGGTATTATCAAATTAACAAGTAAACTTAAATTTCCACAAAGTACTTTATTTTTTGATTTTGTTTGATAATTCAAAAATTGTAAGTCCAAATAAACTGCAGTGATGTTTTTGTTTACACTGCATTTCCATAAATACATTTTTCTGGATTAAGTTTTAAGTTTTTTTTCTAGTTTGAGTTTACTATTTAGTGGACTCTTTCCATTACTGTAAAGGTTAGTCCGTCACGGGTCCAATTATGTATCAGGTACTGTACTGTTACTTCTTGAATGGTTATTATTTTTATCTGATTTCGAATCTTTGTTTAACGCGCTTTACTAAAATCCAAGTACAATAGTTTTATGTAAAAAAAAAAAACAAGCTTTAAATAAATCTAAGCTTACGACTAATAATCCAGGAAAATAAGATATTAATTTCGAACAAAATCGGAAAAATTGAATTTTGGGGGAGAGCTTCATTTTGTTGTCCTTAACATTTCCTGAAATGTACTCTAAATTTGGGGCAGAGCTAAACGTTTAGGGCGGGGTAAGGGGAATTTGTGGAATTTAAGTACAAGTTAAATTCCCCGGTACTGGTACCTAAAATTTTTAAGTACAATAATTCGGTAAAAAGTTCTAAGTACGAGTAATTGTACTTAAGTAGTACGTAAGTCACAAAATATTTAATTACTTTACAGCTCTGATTATAACGAGGTTATTGATTTTTTTTAGATCGTTATTAAGACTTAATTGCGAACAGGGGCGGACTGGGCCATCTGGCCACCGGGATTTCGCCCGGTGGGCCCCAAAGTGAGAAAAGAGTACATAAAAGCATCTTCACTAATTTGTATTCCCTAGTTTAGTTAATTTAAGTTTATTTTTTAGTTTATTATTATTTAGTTTATTAAAGTTTCTTATAAGAGTAGTATTTTGAGGGTTACCACATTAAACTTTAAGCTTTTGTGGCCGCAAAAAGATCTTATGAATTTATGAAAACATTCTATATCAGAATATTGATCATACCCTAAATAGAAATTCATATTTTTTTTATCAAATTCGTTAGAGCCGTTTTTGTGATAAATTACTTTTTTCATAATAGTTGTATGGCAGATACAGTTATTTTTTCAGTTAAAAAAAAACTACATTTCCCCTCCAGGGAATCACATACAGAGAAACGGAAGGATAGACAGACAGACAGAATTGCGGAACCCACTTTTTCGCGTTCTCTATCATCGCAATGTTAGGGAAAATTATTATCTCGAGTTCCATTTTTTGCACAAATCCTTAATTTGATAATATTTTACTGGTGTTATATCCGTAGCATCGCTGTCACACTGATGAAATATATTTTGCACTGATACAAACAACATGTCTACAAAATTTGGAGCCGTATAATGTGTTTCCCTTTTTTTAGTTGAACTGACATAGAAACCGACTGTATTTCCAAAACAAATCAGTCGGATTTCTCCATTATCGCTATGTTGTCGAATAAAATTTCGACTGTTTATAAAAGAATTATTTTTCTGAAGCAGATTCCCGCTAGGATATTTCAATTTCTTCAATTACACGTTCACGACATTTATTTTAAACTTAACCTCACTTGGTGACCATAAACCCTACTTGACCAAGGAGGATATATAAAATATATGATAAATTATCAATTGGTACAACTGTCATCTGTGCCAAAAACGGGCATGTTCGATTGAAGGGAATTCACACAAGACACAACATACCGCTATATCCATCACCATTGCCATCGCCAACCTGCCCTGGATAATTCTACATAATTCGCCAACAAAAAAAAATCATGTTCGAAACGTTGTCAATTGTAATTACTTACACGTAGATAATTTACGTTTGCCTTCTCCGCTATCCGACAATTTGACATTGTGAGCAGTTTTCCAGACTGCTTTAGGTGCCAGTGCCATTCGCCGCCACAGACCAGAGACTTCTTATACCGTCTTACCACAACCTTTCGTTCACCAAAATATAATACCTATCTAGGTAGGTAATAATTTTTGGGCGACTGACTCAAATGACGCTTCAGCTTAAAGCGATGTCATAATTTACGAGCGTCAAGCTTCCAATATATGGGAGCGGCACTTGAATTCATTTCTCATAAAGTTGTCGCAATTTTTTTTTAGATCGGACGACGCGACGCGACGGGTCCAATATGCAATTGGTTTTATATATGTAGTTGTTGCTAGGCATATATCGTGTGGTGGCAGCCCAGGCCAAGCAATAGATCTTCGCACAAAGTCTGTTTTGTGGTCTGCAACTGGACTGAGCGGGCTTGTGACTGTGATACCGCATTTGACATTTTGGGGCAATTAAGTGGCGGGCATTAGGGTGCCAGTGGCACATATGCGTCGTCAACTGTAATCGAGCCTTGTTTATCGGCCATTTAAACGCATTCAATATTATAGCTGCATTGGAATGTTATTTTGATTTTATTTTTTTGTTTTATTTTCCATTAAGTCCACACACAATCCAATAATTGATTTCAATGCGGCTAAGTCTAACAATCTTTGAAATTGTTAATTGTGGTTGATTGCACGCAAGGTATGTGATAGCTTTTAACAAACAAAAAAAAAAAACCAATCACAGTTTGGTTTAATTGTAATTAACATGTTGCATGCTGCTGGGAATTAACCTGCACATCGCGTCGCGTAGTCGTCGTCGTCATCGTCGTCGTGTCGTTGAGACGTTAAGACTTTAAGTATGTTTTCTCGTATATGTGAATAAATGACCAATTGTGTGTGACCATCTGAATGGGATAATAATTGTAAATTGCTCCCATTGGTGGCTTGTTATTGATGGAAGAGCGAGCGACCACAGCTCTCGACCACGACCACACTCACTGGGATATTATTGATATAATATACCAACCAGAGCTTTAAACAATTATGGCCAACACTATTTAGGGTGGCCAATAGTCATTTATTATGTTTCGCTGTGGTCATTAGCGATATACCATACCGCCACAACTATGATTTGTTTTTTTTTTGTTGTCTTTTTTGAAAAGTTTTATAATAAGACTTGATTTGTGTGTTAGCATTTATTTGTTTTCTAACTCAATGAGCTGGAAATGGATTAACGACACTTTGCCTTACAAGGCTTAGGAAACTCAAAAGGCTGCGACAATTTGATTTGTTTATTTTTTGGTTTTATGTAGTGGAGTTATTTTAGTTGTTTGAGTCTAAGCAAATATTCGCACGGAACCCGATAAGAATGTTTTAATTTAGTTTTCTACTATTTAATGAAGGCATTTACATGCTAGAGAGAGTATATTTTGGATTAGAATGAATAATGAACTCGAATTTGACATTTTAATGAATTTTGATAGTCCGATGGTGTTGAGAGGACGAAAAAGGGTGGTTGCCAAGCAATTTTGCCCAACTTTATTATTTACATGAAGGTAGTTTAAGTTAAGGTGTGACTGCTAGAAAATTGACACAGTTAGTTGCTCCATTATGTATCTTTAATCTTTTAACCTAACTTCATCCTTAACTCGTTAAATTATGTCGAGTTCTATCGAAGCTACTTAAGCTGGCCGTATACGAGTTAGCCAATTGGCACGGAGCCAATTGGATTCGTGTTACAAACTCAATAAAATCATGAAAAAAAGTACGCATACACCCGAGTGTACCATACATAGTGATTAGCATAAGATGAGTCAAAAAGGTATAGCGTGTAGGTTGGGTCAAAAAAAGGAAAAAACAGATGGGAGGAGTCTCTTTTTCCCTACCCACCCCCGTTTAGGTGGGAGGAGCAAATGTCTTAATAATTACTTACTTTTAACTTTAGATGGTGCTCACAGCCCATGGATGGACTACGGCCTCACCCGCAACAACCCCTTTCTGCCACCTCTGTCCCTAGCTAGCCGCTTCCAGTTGCGCACACAGAGTTGGTTAAGGCCAAATTGTCGTTGTGAAGTCGTTCTCCTTTTGTGCGCGCCACCTGTTTTGGGTTCTTCCTCTGCTGCATACACCATCTTCGAAGACCCTGTCGGGCAGGTGCGTTGCTGCCCGTACGCTCCACGTGCCCCAGCCATCTTAGTCGCTATATTTTCAGCTTTTTGACCAGGTCAACGTCACTGTATAGCCCGCAAAGCTCGTCGTTGAATCTTCTCCTCCACGCAATCATTCGGGACCGAAAATCACATGAAGTATCTTCCTCTCAAAGCACCCTTGCAGACTTTCATCTGATTTTTCAATGTCCATGTTTTGTCCCATAGAGCTGGATCAAGATGATAAGGTTTTCGTATAAAGTCTCCTTGGTTGTCTAAGAGAGGGCCTCTTACTACTTAAAAATTATTCCTTCTTCGTGACCTTTTTGTAAAAAAATGTTTAAATTCTAAGTAGGCTTTAGGCTTTTATTCCTTCTTCGTGACCTTTTTGTAAAAAAAATGCACTGATGTCATTTTGCGAGGTTATAGTGGAGCCCAGGTAGACAAAATCCTTGACAATTTCGAAGTTATATCTGTCTATCGTGATATTTTGCTCGAGTCGACGATATTGAGATTCCTTTCTCGATTACAGCAAAAACTTCGTCTTGTCCTCATTAGCCGCCAATATCATTTTAGCGGCCTCCGATTCAATGCTTGCAAATGCGCCTGCCACATTTCGCTTCGTTCTGCCGACAATAACTACTTCGTTTGCATACGCAAGCAATTGAACGGAATTTTGATAAATTGTACCGCTGGTGTTGACTTTTTTGTTGCGTACAATTGTTTCAAGAACGATGTTAAATAGGTTGCATGATAACGCGTCAATCCTTTCTCAACATCAAAGGATTCGGTGGTGTTCTTATAATAATTTTAACGGAGCTGCGAGATCTCTCCATAGTCATGCTGCACAAGCGGACGAGTTTGGCAGGGATGCTGAGAGGCCAAACGCACAGCAGCTTTGTATGACTTAGAAGGTTTGGATATCACCAGTCGCACTTCGACGAGGACGGAACTGGTCGCCTTCATCGTCCAAGTTGAATGGAGTGTTCTGCCTACCAGCGGTATCTTGGCTGTCTTCGCCGTTAAGCAGTCTAGAGAAGTGTTCTTTCCAGATCCTCAGCACTGACTGTGTATCTACTACCATATCGGAAATTGGTAAGGCCGTTAACGAGAAATGTGAAATCAAAAAAATTCGGTTCTATGGCAGGTACCGTTAAAACCGTTATTGGTAATTTTTTTTTATCAAAATATTGCGGGAGCCACTTTTTCGCGTTCTCTATTATCGTAATGTTAGGAAAAATTATTACTTCGAGTTGGATTTCTTGAACGATTCCTAATTTTGCCCTATAGTATCGCATGTAAAAATGCACAACTGGATCGTATTAACTTGCTCTTGGTAGCTTACAACTACAATTAAGCTAGATATTGGTGGTATATAGTAATGTTTCGATAACATTTTGGAGTGCAAATATTGGAAAAAGGGCCATTATGGTCATAGGACTATAATTAACTTTACTGATAATAATATTCAGTAGTAGCCCGTAGCGTAATGGTTAGTGCGTTCGACTGTCACGCTGGAGGTCTGGGATCGCTTCCCAGCCTCGTCGACCTAAAAACTAAAGAAAAAAGTTTTTTTTTCAGGGCTACTGCCTCTTGCGAGGAATCGACAAATCCTCCAAGAGTATCACTTGTCACGAATAAGTGCTTCTCGTCTAGCCGTTCGGATTCGGCATAAAATTGTAGGTCCCTTCCATTCCTGTCGAAAGGCGCACACAGGAATGGTTGCGAGTTGTTAGTCACTAACGGCTATGAAGATGGTTCTTCATGAGCCGTTGTGTCACCCGATTTATTTATTTATAGATAATAATATTCAAACTGACTACATCTTACCGCACATTGATTTCAACCCAGTTGTACTTGCAGACTTTCCATCTAGAGAACTCTGGAAGGAAATCCGGGTCACTAACGAAGATCATTTGTATCGGTCACTGAGGGAAAAAATGCGATCGAAAAGTAAATACGACCGTATTTGATCTAAAGTATTTTAAATGAAGTGGCGCATTTTTATTTTTACGTTGAAACAATGATAATTTGAATATGCGACGTAATTTTAAGAGATTTAATCGAGTTTCAAAGTAAAACATTTTTATTTATTCATTGAAATCAACTTTTGCTCATTTACATTCCGTTCAACGTTGGTTTAAAGTGAAACGTTATTGTTTTTACATCGGGATCCACATTTAAAGTGGGCTCAACCTTGTTTCTAAGTGAAACGTATTCATTTTTACAATTAAATCCACATATTACATTGCGATCCACTTTTGTGGCATTTAAAGTGTCATCAACGTAGTTTCAAAGTGTTGCATAGTTAAGTAAACCTCAATTTTTTTGTATTTGTAAGCTTAATATAAAGAATTTCGAGAGCGCGTTGTTGTTTTTCGAGGTAGCTCCCTTACATTTGTGAACAAATTAAACGCGCACTTAGAATTCACTGTCATATAATCGAAAAACAATATTTAATTATTTTTCCTATATTTATTACTATGAATACTCATAGATTCACTTTAAGGCGTCACAAATAAATGATTCACCACGAAAATGAAATGCATCGAGCATGAATATACATTTGTCTTTGTCTTACATAAATTTAAACAGAGAAGCGTGGCGTGGGTAGCCATTTTGAATCAATACCTAACCAAGCGAATTTCAATCTACGTTGATTCGAAGTAGATAAATGTTGTTTTAAAAGATGGATGAATTTGGTTTAACTTTGATTCCACTTTAAATCAACATCTAAACGTAGTAAAATCTAGTTCGTTTTTAAGTATGAAATGACTTTGAAATAAAGTCGCTCCACTTTGATTTAAGAATTTTCGGCGTTGGCGCCAAATCGTTCCGAAAAATTTTAGAATCGAAGTTTTTTGCTTTGATTTTACGTTGTTTTTTTCTCTGTGATTCACTGACGGGTCCAAATCAGACGAGGGGGTAGGGTCTGGCATCTTTTCAGAAAACCCACCCATAAACAAGTCGATAACACTACCGAACTACTCTAGCGTCTTTCAAGCAGAGGTCCTCGCAGTTTGTAAAGCTGCAAAGTATCTCCACGCTTGAATTGACGGGTCAGAACATTGATTTCTTCATAGATAGTGAGGCTGCAATCAAAGCCATATCATCAATTGTCACTAAATCCAAACTGATTGATTGCTGTCGCAGCGAACTAAAATCGTTGGGCGCAGCAAACACAGTTACCCTTGGTTGGGTCCCAGGAATTCGTGACATTTTTGGTAATGAAAGGGCAAATGAACTGGCCAAAAACGGGGCAACACTTGAACCAAGCCACGTCATACCCTGGGTACTTATGCCTCTAGAACAAGAAAAATGTAGAATTCACCACAGTTTCTTAAAAGCCGCAAACGACCGGTGGTCAACACTTGATACCTGTCGGGTTTCAAGGACTCTGTGGCCTTTACTCTCTAGGAACAAAACAGACTATTTACTTAAGCTAAGCAGGCCTCAATCATCCCTTTTAGTTGGCACATTCACGGGTCACAACTCCATGGGAACCCACTTGAGCAGAATGGGCATCAGCTCATCTGACCTATGTAGAGGGTGTCAAGACAAGGAGGCGGTGGAGGGCTCATACCACTTCCTTTGCGAATGCCGCAGCCTAGCTAAAATAAGAAGAGCAACTCTCGGAGAATACTTCTTCGACGAATTAGATAGACTCTCAATTTTGCCACCTGCAAACATCATGAAATTCATCCAGATTTCAGGATGGTTCAGGGAGGCTCCTCCTACCATAACCCCTCCCTGTTACCCACCAACCTCACCTCACCCATCCTTTCTCCTACCCAAGTCAGCTCCACTGAGATCCGAGTGAGATGTTTCGGCATGCCGCTTCATCACCCCTTCTATAGATAGATATATAGGTTTAATTTTTTTTCTCAAAAATACAATTTACAATAATTAGCTTTGCATAAATCGAATAAGCATGGCTAAGCCGTCTGCCCGATTAACATTATAAACTAACGATTGGATAAAAAAAGTAAAAAGTAAAATGGTGCCTAACGCGAATCGACACTTTAACGACTGCCCAAAAAAGAATATGGTGCCCGACAGAAATAGGGAAAAGGATAATTTGGAGAAATTTTCTAAGGAAAGGCTTTTTTTTGATAAAAAATTTGTTTAGTTCTTAAATGTCCAAAAATATTTGTTGCGAAAAGTAGCAACGCCAAAACGGAAGCTGAAAAAAGTAGTAACTCCAATCTGAATTTACCATAGTCAACTACGCCAACACTGGCGAACTAGACTGGAAGTTGAAATCGAATTCCATAATATTCCAGAAGAAATATAACGGACCTCAGCGGAAGACAATTTCTGTTGAGAAGTAAAATTAAAACGAAGAAGAATAGAACTAAAATTTTTTGAGTTTCTTTCAAAAACTAATTTCTTGTCTTTATTTGATAATTAATAAAGTATCTTTGTATTAGTCACTTCAAAAGTTTAGTGTTTTTTTACTTCTCTGAGATAAATTTTCAACATTCTCAAAAAATTTTAATTTATAAATTTAAATAATGTCTACGTCGACCAAAACAGTGGTGGGACAAAAGTGTCCTGTCTGCAATGCAGACTACACTGAGGACAGAATGGTGGAGTGCACAATGTGCAAAAAGAGGATCCACTATCAATGTGCTGAGGTTGGTGATGAAGTTGCCGCGATCGATGATTGGAAATGCGCTGTTTGCCTGCACCCGCAAACCGAACAACAACCACAGAGGCGAACATCAATCATAGCATCAGCCCATTCCAAAACACGATCTGAAAGGATCAGGATCAAGATGCGAATGCTGGAGGCGGAAGAGCTTCTTCTACAGAAACAACAAGAGTTGCTTGCAAGGCGCCACGCTCTTTTGGACGAGATGTCAGACGACGATTTGGAAAGGACTACCCAACAGGAAAATATTCAACCGTGCGGTAAGTCAAAATTTAATGTTTTTCATAATAACGTCGTCGAAAAGAACTTGGGCAAATTGCCAATAAAGAATAAGGAAGAGCAGCACTTCAACAAAATATATGAGCCCTCTGCATCTTGCGAAGCTGTTTGTTTATCATCGCATCAAATCGCTTCAAGACATGTTGTCGCTAAGGATCTACCTATTTTTTCTGGGAAACCAGGTGAATGGCCTGTGTTCATCAGCAGTTTCCAACAAACTACTGAAGCGTGTGGTTTCACAAAAAATGAAAATTTGATGCGTCTGCAACGCTGCGTGCGAGGAAAAGCGAGAGATGTCGTCGAAGCTTTATTGACATCAGCTGGCTGTGTTCCTGAGATCATCGATACACTCAGACAATATTTTGGTAGGCCAGAAATTATAATGAAGCACTACATGGAAAAAATTCAAAGAATGACGTCACCTAAAATCGAACGCATGGAAACGATTATTGAATATGCGGTTGCTGTGAGAAATCTGTGTGCTACAATGGAACAAGCAGGGCTTCAGAACTATATGCAAAATCCAAATCTGATGACTGAGCTTGTCGACAAGTTGCCGCCTACACTACAACTGAATTGGGCTACTCATAAGCGATCCGAAATTGATACAGACAACATATGTGTACTTGGTGACTGGCTTAAAGATGTAGCTGCTGATATATGCAATGCGAAGCCATCAATGTCTTGGTTTAGTACCAAAGAGCCTCAACATAAGAACAGGAATAAAAAAGAAGAGCTTTACGTGCACGCTGACACAACAAGAAAATCGAATAAACGGCCACCGAATGTTGGCCTTAAGAAATGTCCAGTGTGCCACGAAGACTGTCATGCTATTTCAGTCTGCAAACAATTTCTTGGATGCGATGTTGCCAACAGGTGGGACTTACTACGAAAAAATAATCTCTGTATACAGTGTCTGAAAAGGCATCCGCTCAAATGCTGGGCACCAATTGCATGCACAGAGATTAATTGTGACAAAAAACATCATCCTTTGTTGCATAATCCCAACCAACCGGCTGGCAGCAATAAAAGCAACAGTGAATTAAGTATGATTCATTCTGTATTTACTTCGATACATTTTAGAATTATACCCGTGCTCCTGTCTCACAATAGCATTCAAATTAACACCTATGCATTTCTAGATGAAGGATCCTCTAGTACCTTATTGAATGAGGAGATTGCTAACCAGCTAGGATTGGAAGGAGAAAATTCACCACTGTGTTTAAAATGGAGTGGCACTATTTCAAGGCAGGAACAACATTCGAGAGTGGTTGATGTGAATATATCTGGAATTCACGAAAATGCTCAGAGGTACAGAATGGAAAACGTACGAACCGTCAAAAAACTCAACTTACCAACGCAGTCATTGGATTATAGGTACTTAGCTAAGAGATATTCTCATCTGAAGAATTTGCCAGTGACCTCTTACGTAAATGCGAATCCTGGTATATTGATTGGGCTTCGAAACTGGCATGTTGCGGTACCTACAAAAATATTAGAGGCCTCTGAAGTTGATCCAATAGCAGCGAAGTGTCGACTAGGTTGGACGATATTCTCGATGTTCGACAGCGAAGAAATTAAAGAAGCAAATAACTTCGACAATAGTCATCAAATCTGTGAATGTCAATAAGCCGCAGACATGAAGCTTCACGAAATGGTTAAAGAGTTCATCTCAGTAGACAACTTGGGAATAGTAGAGCCTTGTGACTTCAAAAATATACAAGAACAAGATCGAGCCAGATGTATCCTGGGCAAAACTACGACCCATTTAGAGAACCGATACGAAACTGGACTCTTGTGGCGATATGAAAAGTTTAAATTGCCAGTTAGCAAACCGATGGCGTTGCGACGGATGAGATGTCTTGAAAAACGTTTGGATGGTGACCAGCAGCTAAAAACAAATGTAAAACAACAAATAAAAGATTATGAACAGAAAAAATATATTCGAAAGCTGACCACTGAAGAGCTGAAACAACACCATGACAGGGTTTGGTATCTGCCAATTTTCCCGGTTCGTAATCCAAATAAACCGGGAAAGATACGGATTGTGTGGGATGCTGCGGCCATGGTTGATGGGGTCTCCTTAAATACGCTACTGATGAAAGGAGTTGACTGGAATGCATCGCTTCTAGGTGTTCTGATTCGTAGCAGAGAGAAGAAGATATGTATTTGCGGTGACATCAAAGAAATGTACCACCAGGTAAAAATTCCTGAAAAGGATCAACACGTTTTAAGATTTCTTTGGCGAGACGAAGTGAATGGTGAACCGGACACCTACGTGATGCAAGTTATGACTTTCGGCGCTACCTGCTCCCCCAGCTGCGCACAATATATAAAGAATCGTAATGCACTGAAACATAAAGACGATTATCCAAGAGCCGTGAAAAGTATCGTAGAAAGTCATTACGTTGATGATTTTTTGGAAAGCGTAGACAGCGAAGCTGAAGCTTTACAGTTAGCAAAGGAAGTCACAACAATACATTCTAAAGCGGGCTTTGAAATCAGAAATTGGAAATCCAATTCCTCGGCGGTAATGAAGGCGCTTAATACCAAACCTACTGACGAATGTTTTGATTTGAACCCGGACGCAGGTTCTTCTATCGAGAAAGTACTTGGCATGTGGTGGGTTCTGAAGAGTGACGAATACACCTTCTCTTTGCGATACAACAAAGGCAACCAAAGTGTGTTGAAAGGGGAACGCCGTCCAACGAAAAGAGAGATTCTTCGCATCCTCATGTCCATCTATGATTCGTTAGGTTTAATTGCACATTTCTTGGTTTATCTCAAGATTTTGCTACAAGAAATCTGGCGCAGCCGAATCGATTGGGACGTTCCGATTAATGATGAGCAGTTCGAAGCTTGGAAGATATGGCTTAAGGTACTTCCACAAGTTGAAACATGTCGCATACCAAGATTTTCATGGACGCAGGGGAACAAGCTTGTGCAACTGTAGCGTACATTCGAGTAAGCAGCGGAACCCAAATTGAATGCACACTTTTAGGAGCAAAAACGAAGGTTGCCCCTATAAAACTGCGATCGATTCCGAGGCTAGAACTGGATGCAGCCGTCATGGGTTGCCGATTCGCCCGAAAACTTTCTGATGAATTGTCAACAAGCATAAGTAAAATATATTTCTGGACTGATTCTAAGACGGTGTTGGGTTGGATAATGGGAAATCCTCATCGATACAACAAGTTCGTGGCATTCAGAGTAGCAGAAATACAAGACACTGATAAAGGCGGGAATTGGCGATATATACCATCAAAATTAAATGTTGCTGATGACGCCACTAAATGGACAAGACCACCTAAGCTGGAGTTCGAGGAGCGATGGTTTAGTGGTCCAAATTTCTTATTACAAGAGGAGGACGAGTGGCCAGAGGATGTTTCACCAAAGAGAGAAGTAGCTGAAGAACTCTTGTGTGTGCATCAATCGTCACAACCATTCATTGACTTGAAAAGATTCTCACAATGGAACAGACTGCTTAGAACCATAGCATACGTGTATAGATTCCTAAACATAAAACTAAAGCTACAGCCTAATTTTTCAACTACTGGAATTTTATCATGTGAAGAATTAAAAGAAGCTGAGATAATATTATTCAGAACAGCTCAAATGGACGTGTATAATGAAGAACTAATAAGTCTCAAGCAATCAAATAAAAACTCAAATAATTTACCACCGCGAGTTAATGCCTCAAGTTCTATAAGAAGACTTTCACCATACTTGGACGAACATCAACTTCTACGAGTGAACGGAAGACTGGATGCAGCTGTTTTTATTAACATCGACACAAAGCGGCCAATTATACTTCCTAGAAATCACATCATAACTCATCTTTTAGTTCAGAAAATCCACGAAGACTTTCAACACGCTAATAACGAGAGTGTGGTCAATCAACTAAGGCAAAGGTATGTTATTCCAAAATTAAGATGCATGTTGAAACTTGTTTGTAAAAATTGTCAATGGTGTAAGGTATATAAAACAAAACCAAAGATACCAGAAATGGCACCGCTTCCTCGTGCAAGGATGTCACCATATTGTAATCCATTCACGTTTACTGGGGTGGATTATTTTGGTCCATTGTCAGTTGCAGTAGGACGTCGTCAGGAGAAAAGATGGGGAGTATTGTTCACATGTCTTACTACAAGGGCTGTACATGTAGAAGTGGCCTACAAGCTTGATTCGGACTCCTTCATTTTATGCTTCCAAGACTTTATTCAACGAAGAGGTGCACCAAGGGAAATCTTCTGTGACCGAGGAACCAATTTTGTTGGTGCAGAAAGGCTATTGCGTCAACAACTTGAGACAGTGGATCCTGTTCACATTGCGAAACATTTTGTGAGTCCGTTGGTGAAGTGGATCTTTAACCCACCAGCATCACCACATATGGGAGGAGCGTGGGAACGCTTAGTCCGTTCATTCAAGACTGCGTTATACAATTCCTTGCCAACAAGAACTCCGACCGACCCACTATTGAGAAGTTGTTTAGTGGCTGCTGAAAACATGATAATTTCAAGGCCACTCACATATATGCCTTTGAATGACGACCTTGCAGAAGCCCTCACTCCGAACCATTTTTTGAGGCTTTCTTCTGGAGGTGCGCAACCTATTGGACAAATAAACGATAGTGCTAAGATCCTGAAATACACATTCCAATATAGAGAACAATTCGCAAACAAGTGTTGGGAACGATTTATAGTCGAATATGCACCAGAGCTTACTTTACGCTCAAAGTGGTTTGACCCAGTGCAACCGTTGAAAATTGGAGACGTTGTTATCATCGTGGATAAAGACCTTCCTAGAAACAATTATCCGAAAGGAAGGGTGATTGCCGTGAAGACGTCAACTGATGGACAAGTTCGCAGCGCTACAGTTCAGACCAACATTGGAGTTTTGGAGCGGCCTGCAGTTAAATTGGCGAAGCTAGAAGTTTATAAAGAAGATGGTGGTACAAGAACAACCCTACCGGGAATTCTCGTACCGGGGGGAACTGTTGCGAAAAGTAGCAACGCCAAAACGGAAGCTGAAAAAAGTAGTAACTCCAATCTGAATTTACCATAGTCAACTACGCCAACACTGGCGAACTAGACTGGAAGTTGAAATCGAATTCCATAATATTCCAGAAGAAATATAACGGACCTCAGCGGAAGACAATTTCTGTTGAGAAGTAAAATTAAAACGAAGAAGAATAGAACTAAAATTTTTTGAGTTTCTTTCAAAAACTAATTTCTTGTCTTTATTTGATAATTAATAAAGTATCTTTGTATTAGTCACTTCAAAAGTTTAGTGTTTTTTTACTTCTCTAAGATAAATTTTCAACAATATTTGTTTTTTATTCTGAGAGTTCACTCTAATATTGCTTATTTCATATTATCTCATTATAACATCATAAGCATTCAGTGTTCAACCAGGCTTAAATCATACGGCCAACAGTTACTAGCTATACATACATACATAAGTACACATGCACAATTATGTTTTTCTTTTTCAGTGAGTTATTTTTGTTTAGATATAACATTTAGGCCCAGTTTTCCAGTGTTGGGTTAAATCCGAGTTAGTTAACTTTGGAAATAGATCTGTCTACAGTTATACGTCAGGAAACTGATTTTTAATTGATGATGAATGCAGAATGCCTTAAAAAACATGGAGTTTTTTTTTAGTTAATTCAAAGTTAACTCGGGTTTAACTTTAACCCCGCACTGAATAATTGGCCCTAAGTATCTTTTGGAAATACATATTTGTATAAATCGTCAAGCCATTATTAAATTTTCTCTCAATTTGGCATACAAATTCCGACACACAATTCATTTTCCAAAAACCATCAGCAATTAATTTACACAATTTATACTTGGAAATCTTATCTCACTTTCTCTCGACTCTAAAAACCCGCAAAATTGATGTAATTTCATGTTTTGCAAAATGACAAACCCTTCTTTGGTAAGATTTCTAAATAATTTACTACTCTCTAACAAATATTTGTACACCCAATCTGTCCCTTGTGTGACTTTATAGTTTCAATTAAATTGGTCTCAGTACACGAGTAGTTGTTATTGTGGTTTTTGATAAGAATATAAATGTATATTTGTCCTTTACTCTTGCTTAGAATACACAATTCTTGTGTTGTGTTGAAGTGGTGGTGATGATGATGGTGCAATAGAGAAACCAAAATTCAATTTATGTAAATGATTTGTTTAAATGTCGTTCTGTTAATTGCTTAAACACGATATAAATATAACAAAACTATTTTCATAGAGTCATGTGCATTTATATATATGTGTATATATGGTGCACCTATAATGTATAAGCGTCTAACACTAAATGAAAATAGTGTCGTTCATCAGATGAAAATTCCAGAGAGAAAGGATGTAACTTTTCACATCATTTTCGAGGTTTTCTCACAGCAAGGACGAAAGAAGAGCCAGGCGAGTATTCCGAAAAAAAAATCTAAGGGGCAGGGTTTTTGTTTTAGATGGCGCTGCAGTCTAGTTTTTATGCATACTTCCATTTAAAGTGAAATAAAAAAACAAAGGAAAACAGTTATGATGAAAATAAGAATAGTTGACGTATTATCTCCCGGGGAAAACCTATAAAAGTAATATTTTGGAGTCCGTATGACAAAAAAATTAAAATTAAAATAAAAATCTTTTGGCGCACAACACGTATGATTATTTGTCCAATATAATTAGCGCCATCTAGTGAACAAAAGAAAACACATCATAAAATTAGTGTTTATTCATTCATACATTGGTCTAGACTCTGTGATAATAAGCTGCAGGGGATCAATTCTCGATCTGTGAAGTGATAAATTTTCCAAAACTTCACACGTTAATAATTGGATTCTGGATTAGTGTCCGATTCTGGATGAGTGTTTAAAAGTAATAGTCTTGACATTTTATTTCACTTTTTCACACTCATCCAGAATTGAAATATTAACGTTTGAAGTTTTGGAAAATTGATCACTTCACAGCTTCACTGATCGAGAATTGACCCCCAGCAGTTTAAAATGTAGAGCAGACATTAAAAACCCTTCTACATGTCTACGGCCTTGTCTAGTTATGGTATTACAAGGATTCAGCTTCAATTCTGGTACATGTGGCCTTTAAATTTTTTTTTGTGGCGTACCTACCTATTAACATTATTATTTTGATATTTTTATAACATCGAATAAACTAATTACTTTGAGAAAAGTAGGTTATTTCGAGAGAACACAAAAAAAAAGAATGCAGTTACTGGCTTGGAAATTACCTTTTTTAGTTGGAATTAAAATGGTGTTAAGGAAGGTAGGGTATTTAAGAGAATTGATGCAGTTAAACTTTGTTAGGTAAACTAATGTTGTATGTGTGTGAATGTGAATAGATTTGGAAAGTTTTCACTGCATTTAGCGTTATATCATTTTATTTTATAAATAATTTGTTGCAGGATATTTTATTTAACAAAGTTGTAGCAATTTTATTTTAAAATCGTTTTATCTTAAACGGGCCGTCGCGTCGGCGGCGTCGCGTCGGCAAAGATACATCACAAAAAGCACATAATTCGATATAAGGCCACATTTTGAAAAATGGTAAGGGTGTTCATGCAACGTCGTAAGTTTACATACAAGTTTGCATGAAAGCCCTTTTTATCAATTTGGTTAAATGCTGTGTGATTGAATCAGCTGTTCGTTTTTTTTGACAGATTTGGTGTGTGACACATTAGACGTGTTTAGATTTCGAAGTTATTTTTCAATGAAGAACCTCTCCCGAACAAACGCGAAATCGGAGCCGAATGTCTCGCAACGATAAAAAAATGTAAGATACACGATGGAACTACAATAGTCGTAGGCTTACGGTAGTGGTCGGATGAAAATGAGCGAATACAAAAAAAAAATCATATACCAATGTCGGTTTCTTGATTTGCGTTAAATATTGCTTTCGCTAGTGAAGAGCGCCCCCGAGTGCACCTCATGGTACTTAGTACTTGAAATTTGTTAAGTACAAGTAGGTACTTGTACTTAAAAATGTAAGTACCAGTACAAAAGAATCGTCTTGTACTTAAATTCCACAAAGAAATTTTAAAATTTTGTATTCCTTACTTTAGTAATTAAATAATAAACTTAAATACTTTTTCCAATACTTTTAATTCCTCAATTACTTATAATTCCTTTTAATTCCTTTTGTAAAAAAAAGTTTAAATATTTACATACTTTTTTTACAAAAGGAATTAAAAGGAATTTATATACTTAAGGAATTAAAAGTATTTAAGTACAATATTTAATTACTAAAGTAATGAATACAAAATCTTTAAATTCCTTTGCGTAATTTATATACAAGTAAGTACAATTCCTCGGTGCTGGTACTTAAAATATTTAAGGAATAGTACTAGTTCTTAGTACGAGGAATTGTACTTAAGTAGTACTTAAGTCTAACTGTCATTAAGACAGGCAAAGAATTTATAAAATAAGAATATCTACAGTAAGTTGCATGAAAAGGTAGAAAAAAAAGTAAAAGCTATTTGAGTTAAAGTTTTTTGTTCACTTACCCAATTATTATTTCAATAGTTCAGAATTTTATATTCGTATGCAGAAACTGAAAGTAGAAGAAATTTTTTTATGATAATTTTTAATTATATAAATGTAGTTCTCAAATAAATTACGAATGCTATGAAGCTACAGATTCAAAATTATATTGAGAATTTAATACTTTTTGAATTATACCTACTTACTTAATTTAATTTTTTTGCCACTCCGGCACTTTTTTTTCCACCCTGGAATTTTATTTGCCACCCCAGCATTTTTAATTGCCACCCTGGCACTTTTTTGGACACCCCGACATTTTTTTTGTTCACCCCGGAAATTTTTTTGCTACCCCGGCATTTTTTTGTCCACATTGGCACTTTTGTGCCACCACTTTCTTCGCCAACCTGGCAGTTTTTTTTTACCATGGCACTGTTTTTGCCAACCTGGCAATTTTGTTGACTAGCTGGAAAAAAATGCCAGCAGGGTGACAAACAAAATGCCAGGGGGAACCCCATGGTTAACAGCGTAATGGGCATATAGTAAAATAAATAGAACGCAATAACAATATATGACTTATTGCTGTTGAGTAGTTAGAAGAGTACAAAATCAGGAAATGCATTATTGAAGTTGTTGGTTCTTTGAAGCAGAATATCTATAAAATAAGAATATCTACAGTAAGTTGCATGAAAAGGTAGAAAAAAAAGTAAAAGCTATTTGAGTTAAAGTTTTTTGTTCACTTACCCAATTATTATTTCAATAGTTCAGAATTTTATATACGTATGCAGAAACTGAAAGTAGAAGAAATTTTTTTATGATAATTTTTAATTATATAAATGTAGTTCTCAAATAAATTACGAATGCTATGAAGCTACAGATTCAAAATTATATTGAGAATTTAATACTTTTTGAATTATACCTACTTACTTAATTTAATTTTTTTGCCACTCCGGCACTTTTTTTTCCACCCTGGAATTTTATTTGCCACCCCAGCATTTTTAATTGCCACCCTGGCACTTTTTTGGACACCCCGACATTTTTTTTGTTCACCCCGGAAATTTTTTTGCTACCCCGGCATTTTTTTGTCCACATTGGCACTTTTGTGCCACCACTTTCTTCGCCAACCTGGCAGTTTTTTTTTACCATGGCACTGTTTTTGCCAACCTGGCAATTTTGTTGACTAGCTGGAAAAAAATGCCAGCAGGGTGACAAACAAAATGCCAGGGGGAACCCCATGGTTAACAGCGTAATGGGCATATAGTAAAATAAATAGAACGCAATAACAATATATGACTTATTGCTGTTGAGTAGTTAGAAGAGTACAAAATCAGGAAATGCATTATTGAAGTTGTTGGTTCTTTGAAGCAGAATATCTCTTAAACCCCATGGACTTAGAGCTTATCAGCCACATAATCAAATGATGCGATTGCAATTACCTTTTCAAAAACGTATAACACATTACTGTTGAGTCGGTTGACCATTTCCAATGAAGAATTGCACTGTTATTCTATTTGCCGATTTTTAGGCTTAATTACTTCTCGAACCCCATGGTCTACATCTAAACGGCTTTCAAAAAATAAAGTACATGATTTATACTTCATAACGATATATGTCACATTTTTGTTGAGTTGGTGCAGCAGCTTCCAATGCGGATTTGCATTATTGGTTTTTGTATGCCTTTTTGTCAAATGCCTCCCAAACCCCACTTCCTACACTTTATCGGTTCTATACAAAAACTATGTACACGCAATAACCTTTTCACTGACGTATCACACATCACTGTTGAGTTGGTAGAGCATTTACCAATGAGAAATTGCATTATTATTGTTTTTGATGCTTTGAAGCCAAATACCCCACGAACCCCATGGTTTAGAGCTTAATGGCCATATAATGAAATGAAGCACATGTAATAACCTTTACAAAAATGTATGACAGATTACTGTTGAGTTGCTAGACCAGTTGCCAATGAAGAATTGCATTATATTTTGTTCGCCGTTTTCGATGGCTTAATAACTTTTTAACACCATGATATACATCTTAACGGCTACATAACAAAATGAAGTAAACATAATAATCTTTTCAACGATGTACGACACTTTACTATGGGTAGTAAGACAAGCTCCAAATGAAGAGTTGCATTACTGTCTCTTTCGGTGCTTTGAAGAGCAATATATTTTGAACCCCATGGTTTAGAGCCTTACGTCCATATAATTTATTGATGTATACTTCATTACCTTTTCAACACTTTGGACACATTGGTGTTGAGTAGGTAGATCAGCTCCCCTACATTTTTGCCCATTCTCCTTTAGTTTTCAGACGAAGATACCGACATTGTTCCCATTTATACGAGTAGAGCAAGGTTAAACTTATTTTATGCTTTTGAACATTTTTCTCTCATTATCTGCATTGTGTTCGAAAATTACATGTTATGTTATTATGTTATTATGTAGTTTTTAGGGTGGTCCTTATAAAGGTCATTGTTTTAATTTGAATGACGCAATCCCCCTCCCTTGGGCGACCTGCATCGTGCCTGATCGGGAAACTATTGATTGCTCAGAACTTGGTCTGGGCCAGTAGCGCAACAATCAGTCACGATGAAGTGCTTGTTTTACCTCCTCGTGGTGGTCCCCGGGCAACTATTTATGTATCCCAATATACATAAATAGGCCAAAATTACAAGTGCGAAAAGGCCTAGCTTTCTAGGATAGGTTACGGAGGTTAGCATTCTCCGTAACTGAAATCAACCCGCTACCGAAACCAACACTACGCCTCGGATAATTAATGATAACTCGTTGACGACTTTTGGCTATTGTACCCGGACAAAGATTGGTTTCTGGAATGTGAAGACGCTTCTTGACAATGGAAAAGAAGGTCCTCAGAATGCCAGATTCCTGCAACTAGAGAAGGAATTCATGCGGTATAGGATGGACATCTTAGGGATAAGTGAAGTTAGATGGCTGGGTTCGGGGAAGTTCAAGTCACCAACCCGTAACACTGTACTATTCTATTCCGGAAAAACACCTGGAAGCGCTCGGGAATCTGGCGTTGGATTGCTGCTTTCCAAAACAGCTCTCAAAAGCCTAATTTCCTGGGAGCCTTTAGGTGACAGGATCCTGAAAGCCAGGTTCCGGACTAGAGTACGTCGCGTCACCATCATACAGTGTTACGCCCCAACTTTGCTCTCTTCTGACGAGGAGAAGGAGGCCTTTTATAACCGGCTGAGTGCTGCTTATGATAGCGTTCCACGAGGTGATATAGTTATGGTGATGGGAGACTTAAATGCCAAGGTTGGCAATGACAACACTGGGCTAAGGCATGTCATGGGAAAACATGGTGTTGGTAACCGAAACGACAATGGCGAACGATTTGTCGATTTCTGCAACGCCAACGGCCTTGTTATTGGAGGGACCATGTTCGAGCATAAGACGTGCCACAAAGTCAGTTGGGTGTCGACTGACAGACAAGCAACTTCCAACCAAATTGACCACTTCGCGATCAGCCGGCGTTTTAGAAGCAGTCTCCAGGACGTCCGTAACAGAAGAGGTGCTGACATGGGAATGGCCCGGGACCACCATCTGATGGTTGCTACCGTAAGATTGCGTACAGCTGCAGTTCGGAGATCCCAAGGAAACACTCGAATGCCCAAGTTTAATACAGATAGACTAAAGGATCCTGCAGTGCGCCAACAACTAGGGGACCACCTTTCACAAGGATTGAACGCAATCAGCAGCACGGAAACCACATCCATCGAAAATCATTGGTGTGCTGTGAAAAATGTGTTCATATCCGGTGCTGAAAGTATAGTCGGCCGGGCGCAAGGAAGAAATAGTGCTTGGCTTTCCGACGAAACTTGGGCAAGGATCGAAGAAAGGAAACACCTAAAAGCTCGCATCGCAGCTACCCCAGCAGCAGGGAGAAACGAGCTTGAGTCTACGTACCGCATGAAGATGAGGGAAGTTCACCGTAGTGTGCGACGTGATAAGCGTAACTACATCAACGCACTGGCCACAGAAGCAGAAGAAGCCGCTAGTAGGTGTGACAGTAGGACCGTCTACAGAATTACCAAAGAGCTCACTGGTGTCCAGAGCTCTAAACAACACCTGGTTAAAGACACAAACGGATCCCTGCTAAATTCGGATGAGGACCAGCTCATAAGGTGGAGGGAACACTTTTCTGCGGTTTTAAACCGCGTTTTCGCAAGTGAAGTGAACCCTATTCCCACTGAGCTACCCGAAGTAACAATTTCCCGAATACGCACCGTACCCCCCAGTAAAGAAGAAATTATCACCGCCATCAAAGCACTGAAGAACAACAAAGCGGTTGGACTTGACGGTATTCCTGCAGAGCTCTTAGGAGCAGCCCCAACGACATCGAGCGAGCTACTGCACCCACTTATTAAGAGAGCTTGGGAAACAGAGAGCTTTCCTGAAGAGTGGAAAAAAGGAATGATTGTCAAGCTCCCAAAGAAAGGAGATCTCACACAGTGCGAAAACTGGAGAGGAATATGCGTTCTGCCTGCAGTAGCCAAGATAATAGCAAGGATAATATTGGACCGAATTAAAGACCACCTCGAAGACACACTCGACGCCGAACAAGCAGGTTTCCGCACTGGATCTTCCTGTGTGGATCACATCAACACCTTGCGGATCATCATCGAACAGTGCGTTGAATATCGATCACCACTTCACCTGCTGTTCATCGATTTTGAAAAGGCGTTCGACAGTGTCAATAGAGAATTTATTTGGCTTGCTTTGCGCAGGAGGGGCATCCCAGATAAATTGATTGCTATTATCAAGGCTACATATGATGGATCCAAGTGTCACGTTTTGCACAAAGGTAGGCTGTCAGAGGAGTTTGAAATCCAAAGTGGAGTTAGGCAAGGCTGTATACTGTCACCAATACTGTTCCTGTTGGTGATAAGTGACGTACTGCACGCAGCTTTGTCAAATGGAAATGGAGGAATTCAGTGGACTCTGCAATCTCACCTCAAACATCTGGACTACGCGGACGACGTATGCTTACTCTCTCATAGGATCATGGATCTCCATCAAATGACAACAAGGGTGGAGAGAGAAGCAGAAATCGTAGGGCTTAAGATCAACTCGGCAAAAACTAAAAGGATCAGCCTTGGAACTTCCTCATCAATCCAAGTAAATATTTCTGGACAACGGGTAGAGATGGTAGAGGATTTCCAATATCTTGGGAGTATTGTCTCTACGGGTGGCGGAACTGAACTGGACGTAAACAGCCGAATCAGAAAAGCAAAGGCTGCGTTCGGAATGCTGTCCAAAATATGGAGAAACAACTCTTTTAGCTTAAAGACCAAGCTACGACTGTTCCGCTCCAATGTTGAATCCGTTCTGCTTTACGGCTGCAGCACTTGGAAAGTCACTGAAATTGTCACTAGAAAGCTGCAAACCTTCGTTAATAGATGTCTACGAAACATCTTGAGGATTTTCTGGCCCAACCGTATCTCCAATGCCGAACTTCATGCGAGAACGGGTCAGGAGCCCATAGACTCCATTACACGAAGAAGAAAGTGGCAGTGGATTGGCCATACGCTTCGAAAAGGCGATCGGTGCATTGCATCTCAAGCAATGCAGTGGAACCCGCTCACACAGGAGGGAAGACAAGTGGGCCGGCCTAGAAGTACATGGCGAAGAACGGTCGAACAGGAATCGGCACGACTGGGGAAAAGTTGGAGAGAGCTGAAATATATTTCAAGAAATCGTACACGATGGCGCGTAGGTGTAGTGGAGGCCCTATGTCCCGTAAGGGAAACATCACGGACGTAATAGGTCCGAGGACCTAAGTAAGTAAGTAAGTAATCCCCCTCCCTCCCCCTAAAAAAAAATCTGTACAATTAAAGCTCAAGACGTCTGAAGTTTTATATGCAAAACCCCATGTATTTTTGTAAAGCCAAATTCGAAAATTGTTAACTTTTTTTTGGAACTTTTGGCATATTTATTCAAATGTAAAAATCTATAACAGCTATTTCCATACTTAAACAAAAATATATCTTTTTTTATTTAATATACGACTTCAAACATCTTGGAGACCGGGTTAACAGCTATTTCCATACTTAAACAAAAATATATCTTTTTTTATTTAATATACGACTTCAAACATCTTGGAGGCCGGGTTACTGTTAATATAATGAGCTAAAATTGTATAAAAATAAAATAGTAAAAATAAGACAATGACCTTTACAAAGACCACCCTAATGTACCTCCATACTTATATGAAATCCTTAAACTCAGTAACTACCTACATTTTATATATTTTCAATCGATACACGAAAAGAATTGAAAAATCACCAATTGCTAAATTTTAGGTTGTAATTTACGAAACTCTTTTTTTTTGTAAATCAAGGAGCTTTTATTAAAAAATAACTGAAAATTTTGTAATTTACTACTCAAATCATCGTAAAAAGCAACATTTTATAATTTGATATTTATTATCAAAAGTTATAATTCGAGCTTGTCGACTAGAAAGTAAATTACAAGTTTTTGAATCGCAATCTACTACTTCAAGGGAATAATTTAATTTTACAACTTATTGATCTTGTTTTGCGAAAATTTTCATTTTTTTTTCATTTTGACTACGAAATAATAATAATAATTCAATTTGTATGCCTGTTATAAAAATAAATAAAAAAAAACTGCTACCTAGAGTAGGGATCGAACCCACGACTCCAGGTTAGCCATCAAACACTATATCCAAATTGATACAAATTGATATCAAATTGCGATTCGCTAATGGCAATATTTTTTTGCCTCGACTGAATTATTGATATTCAAAAGTGTTGAATTATAATTTTTGAGTGTCAATATCTTCATTTCGCTCATTTTTTAATATTGCAAACAAAAAGTCTTAATTTAGTAATTTCCAATCCAAGGTCCAAAACTGGATTAGTTTTTCGTGATTTGTAACTTATTTTTCTTGATCTGATCTAAGAATTCTTTCCGTGTATTGTTATAACTGGTTCATAGTATGAAGGTACCCGTAGGTGTGCCTACATTTTTGAATTTTTCCGATATGAAAAACTTCGACAAAAATTATATGGATTTTTCATGCAAAAAAGAAACAAATTGGTTGTTACTTTTTTTGTTCTCTCAGTAAAAAAAGGTACATAAATTCTACACTCATTTATCTTTGTCGCGTAATGACATATTACGCCAAATGCATTTTGTAACTTAAGAAACCGAATATTGAATGAAACCATCATTTGTTATCTAGTAAAAAAAAAAAGTATTCGAGTATAAGTAAAGTATAAAAACCTTCATTTTCAATATCGTTACAAGAAGAATTTGATGACATGAAAGAATTTACTGAAATAAATGTTTGCTACTTCATTTTCGAGGCCTTTTTCGAGGAGTCCTTAGGTCAATGTGTTATTCGTTCTAGCTACATTACAAAAAAAAAAAAAAATTAAATAAAGAATTTTCACCTTTTAAATTCATCTTATCACTCAAGCCCTTCGACATAGATGGTTTTTCGCCAGTGCATTTGCTTTAAAGAAATTAAAGTATTTGTGTCCACTCATCTTGAACTTTCAAACCACTTTTTCCATTACAGTACCAACTTCTATCTCATTTCAGAGGCTTATGTTCAGAGGCGGATTGGGGGTCAAATGGCCTGGACTTTTAGGAAAAGGGCCAACAATTAGATATTGTTAAAATGATTTAAAAGTTTTGGTCATACCTATTCCCCCATACTTAGTTTTTTAAAGTTTTGATGAAGAATACTTCGTAGGTGCATATATCGTGGTATCGAAAACAAAAGTCTGAATGGTTTTTTTTTGTCAGCCTTTGGCGAGGATGAGGGTTTGAAAAAAGCGATTTTCCTATTTTTTTTGCAGAGGTATTACCACTTCAATAAATTTAAAATGTATAAGCCGTAATGCTCTGTCATTTTCCTTCCAAACATCATAATCTTGGCAATCTGACCAACATAAATCAAGATATTAGTTTTAAAGCCAACTTTAATTGATTTTTTTGGCTAGGGTCCTCTTGTGGCATTTCATGAAATGCCCAAGCCGTTTGTGGAGAGAGTAGGGCCAAAACCTTAACTATCTATTATCCAAGCAATTTGTAGGAGCCACTTTTGTGTCCTAACAACTCAATAGGCCATACAGTGCCTCCAACCGAGCTTTGGGGCATCTAAAAGAGATGTAGAGGCCTCCAACGGAGCCCTTGGGCCCTTCAGGAAAGATTAAGCGGCTACACTGAGTGCTAGGGCTTCTAAAAGAGATGAAGAGGCCTCGAACAGAGCTATAGGGTCACCAACAGAGTGTTAGAGGCCTTCAACAGAGTTGTAAAGGCCTCTTATAGGGCTATAGCGCCCTTCTAGATAGGTGTAAGGGCTGCCAAATGAACTCTAGGGTCTCTAACAAATGTGTCGAGGTCTCCAACAGAGACGTAGAGCATTCAATTTAAATGTAGGGGCCGACTGAGTTCTAGGGCCTCTAACAGAAATAAGGGCTATAGGGCATCCAACAGAGTTGTAGAGGCCTCCAGCAGAGCTCTCGGGTCCTTGAAGAGAGGTTTAGGAGCCTAAAAGAAAGGTGTAGAGGTTTCCCGAGATCGCTTGGGGGCCACGAAATTTCTATATTTACTGTGGGAACCCTCAAAAGAATTATTTTATGAGAAACTTCTCCCCTAATGAACAAACAGACAAACAGAGCCCAACGGACAAAATCCCGGTTGTCAGTTGCCCAGTGGTCCAAATCCGCCCCTGCTTATGTTTAATACCTGGAAAAATGAATAAAAGAACTGGTTCAAAACAGTGGCTACATAAAAACATAAATAAAACTACATATTTAAATAGAATGTAGGTAAATACTGACACAAAACTATTTTAATCCTTAAAACCAATTAAAAAAAGCATTTTACAATGTAAACGGCCTCGTGTTCAATTTAAAAATTTATAATTCTCTTATTTTTATTCAATTCAATTTAATTTAAATAAAAAAGAAACACTATTTAATTTCTTTGAAATCTCGCCATGTTGTCATTCATTTAAGCTTTGTTGCTCCAGAAAACTTTAAACTTTATACTATAAGGTACATTAAAATCATTTAACATTAACACGACAAATTGACAACGATCTGACATAAAGTCCCCAAAAAATATACATAAAATAACCTCCTTAACACTAAACACTTAACACCCTGTCTTAATTGAAAGAACTGGCATATCAAGAAAAAACAACAACAAAAAGCTTTTCCATTAGGTTTAACATTACATACACTGCATAAGCGCAGTATCAATGTTTGTGAACCACAAACATTTTGCAACTTTTTTTTAAATGGCAACATCGACAACATCAACATCTATAGCCGGCATATGTACAATATACAGAAAACAAATAAGATAACCATTTGCCTACAAACGATCGATGCATAGGTAAGTTACAGAGACATAAAGACAAGACAGACAGACAGATTTAAAAACCCGCGCTGTTATTATGTATAGAGGCGCAATGTGCCCACATGTTATTTTTTGCGCAAAAGGTGACCAATCTGATCCCCCAAATCAATCGAGAACAAGTTTGTTAATTAAACACACCTGTGGATACGTCACATCAGGTCCGAAATGTCGCCGATGGCGATGGCATCGGAATAAGCACATTACAGCATCGCCATCGATTTGTCTGTCTTTACATATATTACGGGGCCGACAATATTGCTGCAGGTGGTGATTCACGTTCCAATATTTCGCGCTATTAAATCCATCTGAATACCGACCGCGTATAGTTTTGTGGGATCAGTAATTAAAAAAGATGTATCTTTCATCATTCCGCATAGCACATTCTCGAAAGAAATGCCAAGCATTTTTTAAACTTTAACCACTTAAAGCAAAACGAAATCTTTCAAGCTTTTTTATTATAACAGAAGAAGGTCGACCAACATACATGCCCTGAGGTCCAAAAAAAAAAAACAATGCAAAAGATAAATCAAATGGGTTTCAGATGAACAGATACATTCGCTGGATGTGTCTCTAGGGGTATTGGGAGCACTCATTGCTCACAGGCTCCTTAAGGCCTGACACCATATTCACTTAAAACAATAACGCGAAGTGTGTGTGTAGGCCATTAAGTAGCTGCTGACAGACAGACACGTCTAGAACTTGTTGTTCAACCTACGCCAATATATCTATCTATCGATATTAATTTACAATTTTAATGGGGCAGCCCCAGGACTTAATGGCTGAAACTTTAACATGATTGGCAATAAGTTGAATGGAAAAATGCCTATGAAACTGAGGAGATCTCCACTTGAACTTTGATTGGGACATACTTAAAACAAAACACTGTGCGATGCCACAGGCTGACCATCACGTCAAGCAATCGTCACTGGTAAGGACTAAACTGTTATTTGAGGCTCTGAGTGCAAAAGTGGCGTAACCCTATTTATTAAAAATTGCCTTATCTTGTCTCTCATTTTACTGTCTCAGTGGGATAAATTATTTTAAACATTGTTTTAGATTCATGAATATCAAATCTTTCCAAGAAAAAATATAACATTACTATTTTAAAATCATATGTGCATATGTTTTAGTGAATTTAAAGCCAATTGCAATTGTGGGTTACGCCACTTTTGCACTCACAGGTCACAGCCTCATTTTGGGTCGGGACAATTATTGAAAAATTAAGGGTTTTTCAATCGGCAGCGTCGTGGGTAGATTTTGACGGCCTGTGGCGGCCATGTTGTTTTGGTGACATCTGTCAATTCTGTTGTTTATTATTTATAGTCAGTGCTGCATACCAAATCACCATGCCAAGTAAAACAGCACGTCCAAATCCAGCACGTCCAACCGTATAATCTTAAGGAGTGTTCGTTAGAGCAAACGTTGCAAGCGTTGCGCCCATTTTAAGTTAGACGTGGTTGTGGCCAGGTTTGAGACGACCGATTCGGTCATCAATCAGCGAACATTCGTACGTCAAAGAACTGGCCAAAGAGCTCAATGCTTATGACCTTAGACAACGTCGTTTATTCCCTGAATGGGCTAGCGGCTTTTGGAAGAGGACCCCAATTCTGACCGAACAGTCATTTTTAGCGACGAGGTGCATTTTTGGATGAATGGCCGCGGCGGCGTCATTGGTCTTTATTTTTTTTTTTCGAAAACGACGTTGGTGAACCGATCACCGTCAATGGTGAGCGTTACACAACAATGATATACAATTTCTTTTGGCCCAAATAACCATATGTACCTGAACAACATGTGTGGATCCAGCAGAATGGCGCTACGTGCCACACCCATTTCTAGTGAATGAAGATCCAGTTCCAAAACCCTGAATATAAAAGGTTCTTAATTTATTTTTTTAAGTTTTACGGCCCAGGATGCACTACGGCCTCAACCAACAACCCTTTCCAGACAGCGCTGTCCCTAGTTAGCCGCTTCCAGTTACGCACACCAAGCTGGTTGAGGTCGTTCTCCACTTGTGCATGCCTCCTTTTATGGGTTTTTCTTCTGCTGCGTACACCATCGGGGTTGGATTTGAAGACTCGTCAGACAGGTGCGTTGTTGTCCATAGGCTCCACGTGTCCCAACCATCTCAGCTACTGTTTTTTTGTCAGCTTTTTGACCAGGTCAACGTTGCCGTATAGCCCGTAACGCTCGTCGTTGAATCTTCTCCTCCGCACTCCTTCGATACACATCGGACCACCAATCACACGAAGAATCTTACTCTTAAAGCATCCTAGCAGACTTTCATACGATTTTTTCAATGTCCATGCTTCTGCCCCATAGAGCAGGACCAGGATGAGTATAGGGTCTTGTATAAAGTATCATTGATTCTCTGAGAGAGGGCTTTACTACTTAAATGACTTTTAAAACCGAAGAAAAAGCGGTTGGCAGCGGTTGATCCCTGCACTGATGGTAGGTTTATCTATAAAAAAAAACTTAACATCGACAAGGCGGTCGGTTTTGATGGCTTACCAGCGGAGTTCTTCAAATAACACGGGGATGTGATTAAAAAGCGCATTTATCCTATCCTCAATTAAAAAAAGCTATTACATGATTTGCAAGAACAATCAAACCAAATTAAGGATAATCTTCACCAAGCATATCCCATCCCACGAACTCTGTGACGGTCGTAAGTTAGCCATTCTGATTTCTGATCGGCAGCTACCACTGTACCTTCCAAAATAGCAGATCGAATCCATCAAATACTGGAAAATACTAACGGATTTTAAATCGGGAATCACCATCTTTTCAACGACTTTAAGGCCGCATATGATACATTTATCGTCTGAAGAACTTAATGGAGATGGCTCATAGCGGAAAGATGCCATGTCGAAGGCTGAGACCCCCTGCACTGGCTGGGTTCCCAGTCAATAAGTATAAGTGGAATAATTAATTAAGTCCCGTTTGACTCCATAACTTTGTGTGCCTGACTGACTCTTTTCGAAATTAAAAGAGTAGAAAGGTGAAGTCCGATTTTTGTTCTCCTTCGGACTCATTAAATTTCGAAAAGAGTCGGACTAAAAGAGTCATCGTGAAATCGGGGACTTACTCTTAACCGAACGTAAATTTACCGAATTTAGACAGATGCTTTTGATTTTAGGGATCGGGTGGTGAATGGTCGAAAACTATCAGTTTTTTTTTTCTAATGAAACGCCAAATCAACAATATTCTTCATTAAAAATTGGAAAAATTATTTTTTTTTGTCACGAATACTTTTAGAAACCACACGTCCGATTTTGAAAATTCGTTTTGTGCTTAGATAATTATACTAAGAAGATGGTTTTAAAGCTAATTTTTGTTTTAAATTTTAGCTATTTAAAGGTTGAAATGGAGTAAAACCAAAAAACAAACCGATTTCAAATATTAATTTTCTGTTTGAATGCTAAGAGGATCATTTCAAAGTTATAAAATAATAACAAAAAGAAAAAATATCTATTTATAGCGTGAAATTGGGTAAGAAATACAAAAATTGCAATTACATTTGGAATTCTCTTTGTGACGTCGAGGACTACTATAGGGTTAGATATTTTCAAAATGTAGCTATTTAGCATTTTTCTCAAACAGCAAGACTATTACGAAAGCGACAATAGCCGTTATAGCAACAAAATAACATTGAGTACGTCCTACTAAAGTAATTTGTCGATATTATCAAATTGTCACTTTTAGAACCGGCGTTTTTTTTTTTTTTTTTTTTAACCAACTTCTCCTCTTTAATCCTCATCAAAAAAAGGTATTGCAAACAATCAAGGGCACTTTTAAATATATTTTTAAAATAACCAAATAAAGCCCTACATCAAAATCGGAATTTTTCAAAGTAAAAAAGTCTATGAATTTATTGGGTTATATAAGATCTATTGGCAATTTGATGCCGCAACTTTTTGTTGCTCCTAAAAAGTTGCTGTCAGATTACTTTCACGACTTAATAATTACTGATAGACTTCTGGAATAAAAATTATTAAAACGTTATTCCTATCAACTCATTAAAATTATGCTCCCAATATTTTCCATCAAAAATTCTAATTTTGCGAATTTGAACCTGTTGTGATGATTTTTAAACAAAAATAATTATGAAAAATGTTTCAAGGACCTTTTTATACAGAATTAAAAATAAAATTTAACAAATAGCTTAACCATTTACACTTCTTTTCGTTTCAGAACAAAAAAAAAATAAAATCGCAACGCAGTAAACACCCCTAGGGAATTATTCAAAGTAAATGAAGGAATGAATCTATCACAAGGAATGACACCTCTAACCATGACTAATGTGCTCTTTACCACAAAACTCTGAGGACCACATTAAAGAAAATGAAAAATTAACATCATCTAATGAGTCATCAATAAAAAGAAAAACACAAAAATTTCATTCCGAATGAATTGCTTTAACGATAATTAACGAACAACAACAAAATCAAAAAAGGAATGGCCGGTGGGAAAGGGCGTGCTGCCATTCGAACACGTAGCTGGTTTCTTCTTAAAGATTCTGTTATATTTGTTCTAGTAATGTGTTTGTTACACATACAAATTCAATTAGTTACAACAACAACAATAACAACAGCAGCAGGTTCTAAAAGTTACACTGGACATGATCGAAAGCATCGAGCTATTGGCAACACTGATCAAATGGCAGCACCAAAAATAACAATGCCATCTCCAGAAATGCCATCTCTGGAAGAAACACCAATAACAACAATTAAAACTCCACCACCCAGTACACCGACCAGTACAAGTATTAATAGTGGTAGTAAAAGTAATAATAGTAGTAGTAAAAATAGAAGTAGGAATAGTAGTAGTATTATTAAAATTATGAAAAATGTAAAAATTAAAAATATGAATGATAATGTGATACGTGAAAATATTATGCTGCCATCATCGGTCGATTCCGAACGCGAAGCTCAGCTTTTGTATGAAAAAACTTTACAAGAATACCATGGAAATAATCGAAGTGACAGCACTGATGCATCTGATAAAATTCCAGAACAAGCAACTGAAAAAACTGTACATAGCATCTGTGAGTCGTGGATAACAAGAAAATGCCATTGCCATGGACGCTTGGATCGCATATCTCTTGCATGTCGAGGCCTGGATGTGTTAACCGTGCCATTGGATATACCAGCGGAAGTTGTAAATTTGTGAGTACCCTTTTAGTATGTAGAGTAGTTGTTGAAATTTTTGTATTTGTTTGTCTTTTGTGTTTAATTCTATTTTTGACTCTCCGTATCTCTCTATCCCTTATTTACTTTTGAAAAGTTTGAAATTTGAATACACACTCTTTTAAAGGAGTCCTAAAGGATAAGGTGTTTGTTTATCTCTGTGGGGTGGGGGTGGGGGGAACTTGCCTTGGGGCGATATCATAACTACAAGAAAGCCATTTCATTTTGTAGGGTAAGAGTGTACTTTTAAACTAAACCTACTGCAGAAAAAAAAATAATAAAAGTCGATTTTTTGTTTGCGTGGGACGAAGAAATATCCTTGAAACGGATACAGCCAACATTAAAGTCGAAGCCGAATTTAATCCGGAAGTCGGTCAAAATATATCCTAACAAAAATAAACATCAGCATTCAATTCCCTAAAAAGAAGAATATTCTTGGATCGATAAAACCATTTAAAAGGTTTTTCTGTCTGTCGTGTCGGGGTAGGACGAAAATATATACGTACTCGTATAAAGGAAGAAAGGACGCTTGATTTTTTTTGGTTAAATGGACATCAATTTGGAAGTAAACAATATGATGATTTTTTGGTCTGCTTTGTTCCTTTGTTCTCATAGCCCAACGATTATTAACATGAATACGGGAATTGTTATTGATGCCGTTTCCGGTTTGGGTATTCATTTAGTTCATTTTGATAAGGTCGTTTAATAGATATTCCTATTATTTATTGTGGTGGCTTTTTGACTATATTAGCTTTAATTTTTTTTTGATGATTTTGTGATTTGGAAACAAATGTGAGAAAATATACGAAAGAGAGATAGGATTTACACATTAAAAGGAAACAAGCTTAAATTGATTTTACATTCCAGTGCACATGATTGGTCAGGGTAACACCGAGAAATTTGATTTATTGGTGTTTAACTTTTATTCGATGATTTCAATGCTTCATTGACTAGGTATGAAGAAAAGAAAGCTAGGTGATGAGAGCAAGGATTACGAAAAAGCTTCTTTGGGACACCGAGTGGAAACAAAAGTGCCGTAACCATTTCATGGGTAAAAAAGAAGTACTCTGGGAATCCAACGTGGGGCCCAAACCATGAGATTAAAAAAAAACTGGAACGTCTTTGGTGTACTGAGAAGTGGCAAGGACCACCCGCTAAGACAAGCATAGCCGTAGAAAACCAACAAATTCCTCTGGCAACCCTAGCTCCTAACAATGGCGCCCAACGTGAAACCCAAATTAAAGACTTTGAGATAAGAAAGGAGCTAGGATTACACTAGAACCAAGATGTGGCAAAGACCGCCCCATAAGAAGAGCTAAGCCATGAAACCAAAAGCGTAGCCATAGCCCCTTCTCTGGTACCCAAGAAGTCCTTAGGGTATCCTAGCTTCTAACAATAGTGCCTAACGTTGGCCCAAATCTACGACTCCGAGAATATTTTGTTCATGCTTTACTGACTGTATTTTATGGTTGTGGGTTCAGGCCCCACGTTGGGCACCATCGTTAGGAGCTAGGATTCCTAGAGGACTTCTTTGCTAGACTAAGAATTGGCAGGAACCACCCGATACTGCGAGCTATGCGCTAAACCACAAGCACATCGTTGCCTTTTCTCGGTTATCAAAGAAGTACTTTGGGAATCCTAGCGCCTAACAATGGCGCCCAATATGGGGCCTGAACCGGCAACCCTGAAACTAAAAGCTCAGTCAGTAAAGTATGAAATGAATATTCTCCCCCTAACTTGGGGCCCAAATCCAACACCCTGGGAATAAGGAAGGAGTTAGGGTTGCGATCGGTCTACTAAGATGTGGCAAGGGCCAGCCCGTTAGAAGAGCTAGCACACAAAAGCAAAATCGTAGCCATTGTCTCTACTCTGGTACCCAAGAAGTCCTAGCTCCTAACAATGGCGCCCAACGTGTGGCCCAAATCCAAGAACCTGAAATTAAGAAAGGATCTAGGATTGCACTAGAACACCTTTGGTCTACTGAGATGTGGTAAGGACCGCCCCATAAGAAGAGCTAAATCACGAAATCAAAACCGTAGTCATAGCCCCTTCTCATAAGAAGTCCTCAGAGAATCTTAGCTCCCAACAGAGATTAATGATCTCTTGCTCTACCCAATAAGCTGTCGGTGCATGCCCCACGTTGGGCGCCATTGCTCGGAGCTAGAATTCCCAGGGGCTTTTTGTTTATGAACTAAAAGTAAGAAAAATTGTATCATTTGTGTCAAAGGATTAAAAAAAATCGAGTCCCAAATGAAGGCTTCAGCTAGGTAAAGGAATAGGCCTGATCGATTTGTGAAACTATTGGTTCTATGAAGATTTAACTAGATTAATTTCTTAGCTACTAGATTTTTTAAATAAATGGGTATGGTAATTTTTACAAATTTTAAGAAGAAACACAAGCTCACGACCCTGAGATTAATGATCTCATGCTCTTCCGACTAAGCTAGCCAGTCTCTTAATCGCAGGGTTGCAGGGTTATTTTTTCGAAATTTGAAGAAGATCTCTTAGTATAAACCTTATTAAATGGAAATTTGTAGTATTAAAGACATGCCGTTTGTCCATCAGGGTTGCCACGTACAAGAACATTGGCAATCCATATTTTTTTTTTGATGGATTTTAAATTTATTGTAGGTTTAAAGACTGAGCTCTATACAAATACATACAATGAATATGCTCAGCTCAAAAAGTAAGGCTTTCGAATATTTTAGCATTAAATCAGGGCTGCCACGTAGATATAGATAGATAGATAGATAGATAAAATTCTTTATTTTTTTCGATTCTATATTGATACAATTATAAACTTAAGAATACGGACATGGCAATCTGCCGTCTGCCGGGTATGACATTTCATGAGTAAGTAAATATAAAATTAAAAAAGTAAAAAAGAAATCATGTAATTAACAATAATTTTACAAAATGATTTATACACTACGAGTATCTTGATATATAAAAAGAAAAAAAATATTTTTAATCAGAATGAAAACGAAAAGTGACACTAAATTTATAGTTTTAGCTAAGATTAAATCGGTATGGTTCTTAGGTTTTCATAATTTTGATGATTTGCAACATAAAAACATAAGATTTAGATAAATAATGGGAGAGCGATAATCCTGAGGTTTTTGCAATTTTAATGATTTGCCACATAAAAAGTAATAAATTTAAACGATTTGGGATTTTTTGCAATTTTAATGATTTGCCACATAAAAAGTAATAATTTTAAATGATTTGTTATTTTTTGCAATTTTGATGATTTGCCATATAAAAAGTAATAATTTGAAGAAATATTTAAAGAATCAAAATTTCAAAAACTATTCCGATAATTTAAAGCGTGTTTGCAAAATTTGTATAAGTTAGACCAACCACGACCACCATTTAATATTTCATACAAGCTATTGAGTGAAATAAAACTTTCTTGGAAATACAAGCGCCGAATTTCTCGTAATAAAGGGCAAACCGCAATGAAGTGGTAAACATCTTCACATTCTCTTCTGTTGCACAAGTCACAAGTCTGCTGAAGATCAGTTCTATGTAGGATGTAGTTCAGATTAAGGATTTCTACTCTTGCTCTGAAAATAGTACTTATAGCCTCAGACGAGTACTTAACGTTGAAAAAGCTATCCTCAGTTAGAATTTGATGGTTAAGGTTCCTGTAGAATAATCTGGAAGTTGACGACGAGGCTCTGCTTAGGTGCTGGTCATATATCCTTTCATCGGTCGCAATAATTGATGCGAATATATTTTGCCATTCGAAAACGTTCTCTTCTGTTAAGGACATACGAAGGTCATTGGATAAGGCCAACTGATTCCATTCCCTAAAAGGATACTGATTCAGTTGCAGTATTTTATGGAGACTGGTATTGCTTCTCCTCATCACTTTTATTAAATAGTCTGCATGAGCTTTAAGATTATTAATGTAGATGGGTGGTAAGCCAGATTCCACGTGTATAGCATAGGTTGGTGCTGAATTCGGTAATCGAAATATTCGTTTGAAGAAGAATCTTTGAACAGCTTCAAATTCTTCGAAGGGCGTAACACCAAAGGCTTGCACTCCATAGCACATGCAAGTGTTAATTGTCGCACTAAACACTTTATATTTTGTCGAATGGTCAATGTTTTGGTTAGCAAAGAACCTTTTCCACATAATATTTAGCGCCAGCTTAGCTTCAGTGCTTTTATCCTTTGCATGCTTCCCAAAGTTCAAGTTCGATGTTAACAACACTCCAAGGTACTTGAATTCACGTACTATGTCAATCGTTTCATTATTGAGACGCCAAGTTTCTTCAGGTAGCCTTACCCTTCTATTCCGACTTTCAAAAATCATAATTTTGGTTTTTTGGACATTGATGCGGAGATCCCAAGTCTTACAGTAATCATCCAGACGATTAATTTGGAGTTGGAGAGTAAAGGGGTTGTCAGCTATTAATACCAAGTCATCAGCGTAGAGAAGAACCTTGATGAGAGTTCCAGCGAACATAACACCTCCAGGAAGCATTTCAGAGATATCATCGATAAACAGCGCGAATAAAAGAGGGCTTAGAATACATCCCTGTGGGACACCTGCTGACGTATCAAACCACTCTGACAACTTGGTACCATCCCAAACTGCTGCACTAGATGACGCCAAGAAATTTTTATAAATCATCAGAAACTTCCGAGACACTCCAAGCTTATCTAGCTTATATATCAGAGCCTGTCTGTTGACGGTATCAAAAGCGGCTTTAAAATCAACAAAACATACATATAGTCTCTTATTTTTTTCAGTATATTTCTAAGCAATGCAAGTTAAGGCAAAAATGTGATCCATAGTGGAAAATCCAGAACAAGTTAAGGCAAAAATGTGATCCATAGTGGAAAATCCAGAACGAAAACCCGCTTGGAATAAATTCAAACTGTTGGTTCTTTCTATCCAGTTCGAAAGTCTTCCATAAAGAATTCCCGCAAATATCTTTCTTAGAGAGTTGAGTATTGAGATTCCTCTATAGTTTTCGGGTTGCATCGCATCACCTTTTTTCAATATTGGGAATATGAGGGCTTTTGAAAAAGTTGTAGGCACATAAGCATTGTTACAAAGAAGGTTTAAATAATTTACGATATACGTTTTGAGTTGGTCATTGCTATGTTTTAAGAATTCAACTGGGATACCATCAATGCCTGCCGCTTTGTTGTTTCTCATTCCTAAAAGAGTTGCCTCCAGTTCTCCTAAAGATATCGGAGCGTCCAATTCAGACACATAAAAGTCTTGCATTGCATAGCTGAAGGTATGAAGATGCTCATCAGCCGACAAAAGAGTTTTAAAATGTGCTGCTAGAGTCTGAGCTTCAACAGCGATCTTCATACCTCGGTGCAATCCACTCAGTTCACGTACGCTGGACCAAAATTCCTTGGAATTTTTGCTATGTTGTACCTGTACCGCCAGATTTTTCAGGTAATTTATTTTTTTGGTAGAGCATAATTGTTTAAATTCCTTGTTGGCACCAAGATACAAATTTTTGAAGGAGATGATGTTTGTCAATCTGAATAGCTTTAAATATTTAAACGACAGTTTACGAAGCTTTACACACTCCTTGTCGAACCATTTACATTTAGGTGTGAAAGTTATGTAATTATTATTAACATCTGGTGCCGAGGCATAAATTATTCTCACAACATTTTCTTCAATTTGTTCTACGGAGCTTGTTGACTGGAGCGGAAGGAAGTTACATTGGTAATCTAGATTTGCTTTGTATCTACAGGCTTTGCTTTGAATCCATTTTAGTTTTCGTAGAGTATCCAAGTTCCTCGGTTGGATTTCTGCCTTAAAATGCGCTTTAATCATAATTGGTAAGTGAGAAGAAAAACCAGCCAAAAGCACCTCAAAATCATCGACTATATTGAACCACTCTCCAGATATGGCACAAAAGTCAATTACTGATTGTCCTTGACCGCTAATGAACGTGAAATTACCATCTACGTCGCCGTTCGACACTCCATTCAGCACAAAAAATCCAAAATCTTCAAAAAATTCTGCCAGTAGTTTACCATTTCTGTTAAGAGTTATATCTTTTGAACTCCTGTTGGCACCGAAATTCAGCAGGGTTTGTGACATATGAGCAGGATGATTCTGATAATCACCAATCCGAGCATTGAGATCGCCAATAATAAGAGTATTTTCTAAGGACGAATTGGTCATAAAACTACACAAATTATCAAAATCATTCTGCCAATTGTTGCAGTTAAGATAAACCGGTATAATATAATAATTCAAACTATTGCTTAATATATGAATAAGAAGTTTGTTATTAATGGTTCTAAATTGAGCAAGGTGAGAAATATTAGATTTTATGGCACAAAGTATACCTCCACTCGCCCTCCCATGTACACTACTTCGTATTGCTGAGATAAAAGTTATTTTATAATCTTTGAAATATTTTAAAAAATCAATTTCATCTTTCGGTTCTAAAAAAGTTTCTATTAATATAATAACATCAAAACTAAAAATATATTTGAAAAAATCAGGTTGCAAGAGTTTGCTTTTAAGACCTGTTATGTTATAAGCTAAGATCGTTAAATTAAGTAAATTTAAATTTATAATAGTTTAGTAGATATAAGTTGATTGCATATAAACTACACTTTGGTGAAAAATGAGATTCTAAAGCGGTCTTCTGATATTTTAGAATACCCTAATATTAGCCCGTAGCGTAATGGTTAGTGCATTGGACTGTCGCGCTGAAGTTCTGTGTTCACTTCCCAGCCTCGTCCACCTAAAAACTAAAAAGTTTTTTTCAGGGCTACTGCCTCTTGCGAGGAATTGACAAATACTCCAAAAGTATCAATTGTCATGAATAAGTACTTCTCGTCTAGCCGTTCGGATTCGGCGTAAAATTGTGATCCGTTTTATTCCTGTCGGCACGCGCACACAGGAATTGTCGCGAGTTGTTAGTCACCAAGCCCTGGTTCTTCACGAGCCGTTGCGCCACCCAATTTATTTGTTTAAATTATCCAATTCAACCAAAATACAAAATTGTGATTTAAAACGTGTGTTTCGTTCAACTGAGGCTGTCATGTATTATACATTCGAAAAATTTTAAAGTGGCAACCCTATAGGTATTTCTGTTCTCCGCTCAATTGTATCTTTTATCTGGAACAGATTTTAAGCTTATGAGCTAAAAGATGGTGTAAAAACATAAATGAAAACACTTGTTTATTTGTTCCACAATGATTGAAAGCTTTAATTTTAGTTACAAATTATAATTAAGCCGACGCATTTCGTCTGATTAGGACATCCTCAGGCGACCACTTTAAATAAGGCAATCCTATGTTTTGTCTTAACATCTCAGTGATATAGAAACAGTTTGAGTGTCATGGTTTTAACAATGCAGCAGAAATAACCAGTTTTAGACCAGAACTTTCTAGGCACAAAATTCATAACAAACTATAAAAATGTTAATATTTTAAAATTAAAAAAAGTATATTGGGCTTAGGAAGGGAGTTTCCATTAAACGACGAAGATATAATAATGTCCTATGCCAGCTGAACCACACTGTATTCCCTTCGGACTATTTTTTTTTTTTCTTACTTGAAGTTTGTGATTATATTTTTCTACTTCCTTAATGCTCAAACTTTATGCTCAAAGAAAGTGTATAGCACGAATAGAAGGGATGATGTTGACTTGAAAGTGTTTTCCATTAGGAATTAAATTTATCACCTCACAAAAGAGAGGGAGAGTGTTGGACAAAGAAAAGAATTATATGTTAGTACCTAACATAGATCTTTTTGAATAATTGGATTTTGTCATTTGTTGGCAAAAAAAAAGAAGTGTTTTCTTAGAAGATTAATCTTTGTTCGATTTGTTTTTATTTATTTTTTTTTATATAGCTTCTAGGACTTCATTTAATCAGTAGATTCAGAGTATACAGGTCAATTTATGAGGGATTGATTTTTGTTTCTAACTTTTTTTGTACAACATCAAAGTTAATAGGCAGAATAAGTTTGTTTTCATTAAAGGAAAGGTAAGCCCAGAATTAATTCAAAGTTAAAGTGGATAAATTTTCCTACACAATGTTTATACATTTTGGAAAATTTGTCTTTTTCATTAATTTATTTTTTTAAATCAACCCCAAAGATTAGCTCATCAACTGATTAGATGGAAAGTTTACCGTTTACAATAACTGTTATAGTTTCTAATTTCAATCTTGTAGCTTATTTATAACTACTAAGTAAATTATTTAATATATTTTAGAATTTCCTCTTTTGATTGAGTAAAATAACTACTCAAAATAAATCAGTTGCTTAAAGAGATTACCGAGAAAATGACATCTAGTCCAATCGAGTAGAAGAAAACTTCAAACAAGTGCATTGGGTATTTCAACCGAGTAAATAGTTTACGAGTAATTGTGATAATTTGTAATTTTAACCACGTAGTTTGCTTACAACGAACTACCGAGTAGATGATTAAATTCATTTAAGAATTTTCCTTTTGACCGAGTTTATTAGTTATTCCAGCAAAGTAAATTGTTGAAAATAACCAAACAAATTAACTAGTCCAACGGAGTACTCCAACCAAGTACATTAGCTACTTCAACTGAGAAATTTGTTCACATTAATTAAGTAAGTTCTAAGACATCAACCATTTTTGTTTGCAAGAAACTGATCAGAAAGTGATTTAGTACGAAATACCTTAACAGCGAGTAATGGCTATTCCAACTAAATAAAATTGCTAAAGGCACCCAGTAAAATGTTTCCCTACTTCAGCTTCAACTTATTCACCTCTATTATTTTAAATCCTTTTCAAATTAAATTTATTCCCAAAAACGACATTCCTCATTCATAAAACATTTTTTACGAGTATATATTTAACCATTTCACTTTTGGAATTAACATCACGTCTCAAAAAAAAATAATTCCAAGAAACTATCATCACCGCGCACCACCAAAACCACCGAATATGTCTCATGAATACAAAAAATCATGCATCGACCGCACCACCTTCTCAATATGGCTGACCACTTATTATTGCGGTTCGCAAAAGCTATTTTTGTTGCCACCAAATGTAAAATCCTCAATCAAAAAGCAAACACAATAAAAAAAAAAAAAACATAATTTTATGGGTGCACTGGTGCCCATATAGATATTCCTATCGAAGCTCGAAGACCTACCGCCATCATCACCATTCAGGCAAACAGAAAGACCCGACACCGACGACCGACGCAAAACCAAACTCAACTGATAAAGCGTGCAGAATATTTGACGTTTGCAAAGAAACCAACAAGCCATCAACGACACACGTTTCCATGTCGTTCAATAATCCGCAACTACTACTGTGTCAGTGACTGCGCTTATACCGGCTCACAGCGTCTATTTGTTTTGGATGATGAGTTTCTCTGGCCAAATGTGTCAATTCATGTTTGGTTTTGGTTCAACCTACTTGGGGAGGCTTTTGTTTTATTTTGGCTTTTTTTAAACTGTGTATTGATGATGATGGCGAGGACAGAGCCATTCAGAGAGGTGAGTTTTTGCCGTGGGAAAATTACAATTTCAATCAGCAATATTATACCATGCTATGCTCTCTGTCCTTTACCAAATAGGTATCTATTTTCACACTCAGTTAGCACTCGCTTTGTGAGCTTAAATAGAATGCTTGAAGCTTTAGGTAAACGATTTCCCACCAAATGTGCCTAAGCCTCATTTGGTAATAGTCTGGAAAGGTTAAGTTGTACAAATTGACTGACTGTTTTTTAAATAGTAGATGGTAACAGAGGAGTTTGTAGCGTAAACATGGGGGGGGGGGCGTTGGCGTAAGCAAGATACGTCAAAATGAGAGATGAGTAAACATTGGGAAAGATGCGTCAATATGCTGAAAAATGCGTAAACAGAAACACGAGAAAATACCCAGAAACATGAGCAAAGTGATGTAAACATGCGGAAAGATGTGGAAAAATGAAGAAAAACATGAGGAAACATGCATACTTAAACATGCGAAAAGATTCGTCACCATAGGGAAAATGAGTAACCATTCAACAAGACTCGTTAACATGCCGAAAGATGCGGACAAATTTTAAAACAAGCGGAAAGATACTTTAACATGTAGATAAAGACTCGTAAACATGCGGAGAGATGTGGAAAATTTTCAAACATCCAGAAATATGCGTAAACATAACATACAAAATCGCAAACATGTGTCAACATGAGGAAAGATGCCTTAGCACGCAGAAGGGAAAAATGGGTATATATGCGGAAAAATGCACAAACATTCGAAAACATGCGTCGACATGTGGAAATATGCAAAAGCATGCAGAGATATGCGTAATCATACAAAAGCATGTGCAAAAAACATCAACGTGGGGAAACATGCATCAACACGCGGAAAGTTGAGAGAGGAAAGACTAGTCAACATAAGAAAAAATGGGTAAGCATGCGGAAGAATGCGAAACACGCGGAAATATATGTCAAAAAAGATGCGAAAACATGCGTTAACATACAAAAACATGCGGATAGATTCCTAAACATGTGACAAGACTCGTAGACATACGAAATGATGCGTCACAATGAGGAAATATGTGTGAACCTGTTGAAAAATGCACATCTCTCCTCGCTTTGACACATCAAAGCGAGGAGCGATGTGTCAATATGAGGAAATACATATGTGTTAAAACACACAAATTTGTGAGAGGAAAAATTAGCCAATATGAGACAAAATACGCAAACAAACAAAAACTTGAGGAAGAACGCAAAATTATGCGGAAATATGTGCGTAAACATACAAAAAACTTGGGAAATATGCATCAACATGAGGAAATGTGCGAAAACATGCGAAAACATGCATAAACGTATAACAAAAATGCAAAAAAATGCGCAAACATGCATCAAAGTGAGAAGAGATGCGTCAACATGGTGAAAGATTTGTTAAAACACGGAAAGTTGCGAGAGGAAAAATAAGTCAAAATGAGAAAAAAATCGGAAACATGAGGTAAGATGTGCCAACACGAGGAACAGCGCGAAAACATACAAAAACATGCGGGAAGATGCGTAAAGATACGGAAAGATGCGTAAATATGAAAAACATCCGGTGACATGTCGAAAGATGATGAAATATGCTGAAAGAGAGGAACACATGCGAGAAAAAAACGTAAAAAGATAAGTGTTCTTCCTTATCGAGATTTGCCCAACAAAAAACAAAGTGGAACAAGTTATTCGCTTATTGTTAGAAGCATTATGTCCCCGACTATACATACAAACAAGACCATCCATAAGCTGTTTAAGAGTTTGCTCCTTTTTTATAGGAAAATTAAAAATGGCGAATCAACTTTACAATTATGAGGTTTATTAAAAATACAAAATTAAATTTAAAAACTCTGCTCGGCCAGCGCGTTAATTGGACGACATTTCAGGCGACCAACACACAACTCTCAACTGAAATTCGTGCTGGCATTTTGGTACACAAAAAAAAGTTATCTGATTAAAATTTAATGCACAAATGGAATTTCGCAAAACGGAGGGCCGTCATCTTCGTTTGGTTATGAGAATAAAATCAAAAGAATAAAAGAGAGAGAGGGAGATATGAGTTTACTTTTGACTTTACTCGAAGTGACCTAGTTAATCAAAAACAAAACAAAAAACTACTAAATATATAAGAATAATTACAACAACGGTACCTGCTTGCAAACCTATCTATATCAGGGCAGCTGATGGTATGACAAATGATATCTGCTAATACTCTTGAAAATTGGACTTTAGCCAATTTGTGACATCAAAGTGTTTTAACTTTGTTTTTAGTTTATTCTGTGGTTTAATTTGTTGAGATATCATTTGTTTTGGTTGGAATTGAGCAGGTGGGTGATAAATCATTCGAGGTGAATAATTAATAAATTCTTTTCGCGCGACATTCAGAACCACAGCCCAGCCAGCTAGTTAGGCTATACACTTTGATGAATGGGATTATGAGATGTAGTTAATCTTTTTTTGTGGAAATAAATTTTGAATTTTGATTGGGTAGGTATGTAAAGTAAGTAAATGAAGAATTATCAAAGTGAATTTAAAATTAATTTTGATTTTATTAACTTTGTGATACATTTTTCATTTTGGACACGAATTCCAGCACCAATGCTTCTTAAGTCCTCTTTATACATGAAAGTATACCACTGTATCTTTCGGCCTCCCACACAAGCAAATCCTGGAGAATCACTATCATGTGACTTATTCAATCTCCTTCTGGAATAGAAAGTGCGCAACGCTCACGAAAAGAATTTTCTTCAACAGATCTATTGAGCTTCTCGGGTATTCAGAAAATATTGCAACATCATCGGGGCGCTCATGTGACAATTAAAGCTGTTTTCAAAGACGGGCAGGCGGTCTGGCGGACGGATGGATGGACGGACGGATGGCTGGACCCACGGACGTACGGACAGACGGATGGACGGACGGCTGGACGGATAGATGGTCGGACGGATGGAAAGATGAATGGACGGACGGATGGATGAACGGATGGACGGATAGATGTACGGACGGATGAAAGGATGGACGGACTGACGGGAGGATGAACGGTGGACAGGCGGACGGATGGACCGATGAACGGACGGATGAGCGGATGGACAGGCGGACGGATGGATGGACAAGAGGAAGTACAAATGGTCGGACGGACGGACGGACAGGCGGATGGACGGACGAATGAACGGAAACTTATATTGGGAAAAGTTTGTTAAGTACGAGTACAAAAGATTGTCCAAAACAAATATTGGGCACTAAACCTTACCTCTGCCTACATCTCTTTTGGTACGTAGGCACAGCGACGCGATATAGGTAACGCGACGCGTTAAAGTATTAAATGGCGCTTTATGCTTAATTTCAAAACCAAAAACAAAATTGAGAAATAAAGAAGTTTTATTTTTCGGATAATTTCCAACGTTTGGTTAGTCCGTGTCGTCCCGACACCCAGTTCTAAATTATCATTCCTGCTTACTTATACGACATATTTATTTCAATTTCCTCCGTTAAACTTTTAGCATGATGAGTTCCATATCTTAAATCCCTCCTCTTAAAGTTTTATTTAAACTTAGGTTAGGTAAAAAAGACCACGTACAGTGAAACGAAACAGAAACTATAACGCAAGAGTTCATTATATGTAATTTCATAACTTTATGTCACACTTCAAAAAAAAAACACACCTTGCCAACTCTTCAAGTGCATCAACAACAACAAAAAAAACTAAATATCTAAAAATAACTCACATAAAGTTACAATTCTTGTATATATGTACGTACAACAACAACAAAATTGAAAAAATTTCGAAATAAAACAAATTTCACATTCATACCATGTAGGGTAAGTATCGTTGTAGATTTCAGACAAACTTTGCAAGGGAATTTTTTTTGGCATCAACCTCAAAAATGAACATTTTTATAATCAAATCAGCAACAACTATTAATGAATCATGTTTTAAACTTTCTTGGCCAAAGACAGAAAAAAAATAAAAATAGTAGTTAGAGCGAAGTTTGACTATGATGAGAGAGAATTTAATAATAAAAATTAAATTTAACCCTCAATCACGGTTGGAATTTTAATTCCAAGCAGATGTATCAATAACGAGGGCGAAACATTAAAAAAAAAAAAAAACAAATATCTTAAGACAATAAATCAAATCCTTCCATCAATTATAAATAGATATAGCTAGTGTGGCAAGAAAATAATCATCAACTAAGCACATTTTTAGTGTCGTCATTGTGACTATAGGAAAAACCACAAAATATAATATCCTCTCCCTCTGAAAGATCTGTCTCGTAAAACAAAGTTTTCATCGTAAACTTTAATCATTTTATTCCAGCATTAAACTATTTCTATGTACTTAAAGATTCACCCCTTGCAGTGATTCTGCTTTGTCTCAAATAAACGGATATCAAACAAAAAAAAATCACTACTTGTCTTCTGTCAAGGACAGATTTAGAAAGAAAGAGTGTCCTTATCAGTCTTAAAAGAAATTCTCAATATTTTTTTTTTTTTTGTAGAAGAAGATGTCCTTTGCAAATACCTATATGTGTCAAGAAAAGCCATTTATCAAATATTACTTCACAAGCACGAAGGAGTTTTTTTTTTTTGGTTTTACTTTTTTTTTGTTTTGAGAAACTTAAAAGGTATTTTTTTGTGCATTGTTTTTGATGGTGAATAATACATAAGTTAAGAGTTTTCTTTATTTTTAAATCATATGTATTTTTTTTTATTTTCTTTGTCTTGTTTATTTTCAGAGATTTAGGACATAATAATCTTACACACTTAGGAGAAAAATCTTTTTACATGGTGCCAAATCTGGAGGAATTGTAAGTAAACAAAATATGAATTAACTAGAATTTAACTAGAAAATATTGTTAGGAAATAATTATTTCATTTCATTTATAGTAGTTTACATTAATGTTAACGTGAATTAAACAAAAATGTTTGCAGTTGTTTTTTTCATAATTTTACGTTAAGACTATATTTTTGTTTTCAAAATTCAATGCTCATATCAATTCTTAGGCGCCAGTTATAGCTTTCATTGAAAACCATAATTGAAAATGTTGTCCTTGAATTTTGGGGATCATAAACAAATGAACATCTGACATTTTGTTCCCAAAAAGTGAAACACATTCGTTCCAATGATATGCGTTCCTTTCTCTTCCTGTTCTCGTCTGTCAGTTTTTCGTTCAATAATCCACTTTAACCCCAAAGTTGGTTTTTGTTTGGGGAATGGAATGTTCAATGAAAGAAAATTTCATGATGGCTATTATGGACTTGTCAGAAAATATTTAACCATTTTACTGATCTGTGTTTAAATGATGGATTTCAATCTATGACTGGCGCCTTAGTCAAAAAGCTAAAACCGGATGGTTTAGAGCCACATCTACTTTTCAAATTATTTAAAAATACAGAAACTTATTTCTTAATAGAAACAAGAAACAAATAAAAATAAGTTTGTGCGACAGAACCCGTTTTTGTTACAAGAATCACTTTGTTCTTTTATACTTGAGAATTAAATTTTGTTTACTTATAAAATTATTAGCTTTGAATTGTGTTTTCAAATAAATTATATTCTTTTCCAAATCGTTCAACTGAAAACACGAATTCTTTTATTTCAATTTATTATATTAATCCATGAACTTATATCAGGTTATGGGCCCAGTCCATGCTTAATGTATGTGTATGGTTGAATAAAAGAATTAAAGGAAAAGATTTCAGTTAATTATTTTTTGCATTACATAATTGGAAGTTTAAAAAAAAAAATTCAAGATGTCTCAGAACGTTCTCCCGTGAGAAAGAAACTTAGGGCATTATTGATATGAAGTTACAAGTCGCTGTTCAGACGGATGTCAAAGATGTTTCCATCAACAATGTTCTGTACATTCCTGACTTGTGCGTCAATCTACTGTCAGTCAGCCAAATGGTCAAGAAAGGAAACTCCGTTTATTTCGATTCAAAGGGTTGTCAAATTTTTAGCAACGATAAGCAATTGATAGCTACAGCCTCGCATGTTGGTGATATGTTTAAGCTGAATCGACCGAATGTAAACGTGAGTATGATTGCGAACGTCAATGTCAAGAAATTCAAGGCAGTGGACAGCAACTTGTGGCATCGTCGCATGGGCCATCTTAATTTTGAAAGATTGTCGAAATTAAGAGATTGTGTTCCTGGATTTGATTTGAAGAAAACAAATAAAGAGATCTGTGAGATTAGCGTTAAAGGCAAGCAAACCAGAATGCCATTCAAGGAAAAAGGAACTCGAGCGACAGAAGTGCTTGAAATAATTCATGGTGATCTCTGTGGTCCTATTGATGTCGTTTCTCGTGGTAGTGCAAGGTATATAATGGTTCTTGTGGATGACTTCAGCAGAAAAGTGTTTGTCGATTTTTTGGAAGCAAAGTTTGAAGCTTTTCAAAGATTTGTCGAATTCAAGAATTTGACCGGAAGGCAAGTCAACAAGAAAATAAAGATCCTACGAACCGACAACGGCACCGAATTTTGTAACAGATCCTTTGACAAGTTGCTGAAGCAAAATGGAATTCGACATCAAACGACTACACCATATACGTCACAACAGAATGGCTTGGCAGAGAGAACCAATCGAACGATCATCGAGAGAGCACGCTGCATGTTGTTTGACGCTGGACTTGACAAGAAATTTTGGGCGGAAGGCTGTATCTACTGCTGTGTATGTCATCAACAGGTCACCTTGTCAATCAGCATCTGGTTTGACTCCCGAACATACCTTTTCTGGAAAAGTTCCTGATATGAGTCGCATTCGTGTTTTTGGGTGAGAGGCAATGGTAAACGTTCCGAAACATTGTCGCAAAAAGTTCGATCCGAAGTCAAAATGTTGCGTATTCATGGGTTACTGTGAAGATACCAAAGGCTATCGTTTATATCAACCCGATAAAAATGAAATTGTCATTAGTCGAGATGTGATATTTTTCGAGAACTGTCGACTAGACAAAAAGAAGGTAATCGATGCAAATAAAACTAATTAGTTTTATATATTCCCAGACGAATCGAATTCAGCGGGGAATGTTGTTGAACTAGATAGAAATATTGGTGAACTATGTAGATGTGAATGTTGGCGAACTAAATGTTGATGCTGGCGAATTAGCTGTTGATGGTGGTGGATTAGCTGTTGATGTAAGTGAAATAGATGCGAACGAAACTCATGTCGAAGATATCACTAACGTTGAAAATGACAACAGCATAGTAATCTCAGATACCAATTCAGATGCCTGCGATACAACAACTGAAACATTCTACTCTGAAGAAGAAGAAATCGATGAAAATTCAGGAAGTGATGTCAGTTACACTCCATCGATACCAATTTCCGAAGTCAGTGTTGCTGAAACAAGACGCTCTCAACGTACACCAAAGCCTTTCCAAATGGATAATTTTGCTTGTCAGGCTAAGACAACTGAGCTTTACGATCCATTAACAGTTTAAGAGGCGTTGAACCGATGCGATGCTAAGATGTGGAAAGCAGCAATGAAAGAAGAATATGACTCATTGATTGAAAATCAGACTTGGGTGTTGACCGACATTCCGCTCAAGAAGAGGCCAATCTATTGCAAGTGGGTTTTCAAAACCAAGAAGGATGCTACAGGCAAAATTTCCCGATTCAAAGCTCGACTTGTTATTAAAGGTTGTGCGCAAAAACATGGTATCGATTATGAGGAATCTTACTCCCCTGTGGTGCGATATATCTCAATCCGTTTTTTACTTGCAATGGCCGCAAAATATAACCTGGATATCGATCAGATGGACGCAGTGAGTGCATTTCTTCAAGGCGAACTATGAGCGAAGAGATGTTTATGTTAAAACCAGAGGGATTTTGTGACAATAGTTCAAGGTGTGCCAGCTTAAAAAATCCTTGTATGGTCTCAAGCAAGCTAGTCGTATCTGGAACAACAAATTGGATGCAGCACTTCTGAAGTTCGGTCTGTCAAAATCGAAAGTTGATCCTTACGTATGTATATTATAAAATATCTGGAGATAAAATGTTATACGTAGCAGTTTACGTAGATGATCTCCTATTTTATCAAATGACGAAAATCAAAAGTTGGAATTAAAGAACAACTTAAAATCGAATTTCAAAATGAAGGACATCGGTGAAGCACGTTTTGTTTTGGGCATTGTAGTCAAAAGAGATCGCAAGAAGGGAATGATTTCATTTGATCAAGAATTATACATTAATGAAATTCTTAATCGTTTCAATATGATGGATTGTAATCCAGTGAAGACGCCCTTAGATCCTAATCAAAAACTGACGAAAGAGATGTGCCGCAAAGTGAAACTGAACGCGATGAAATGACTGATGTGCCTTACCAACAAGCTGTTGGTAGTATAATGTTTGCGGCTCCAGTTTCTCGTCCCGATATCAGCTTTGCTGTGAGTACGGTCAGCCGATACAATCAAAATCCTGGGAAACCACACTGGACGGCAGTTAAACATATTCTACGGTACATTAAGGGAACAGCTGACATGAAACTAGTTTAAACCAGTGGTGATAACAATGTATCTGCGTTTTGCGATGCTGACTGGGCAAGTGATACTGATCAAAGACGTTCTGTAACCGGCTATACTTTCTTGCTTAACAATGGTGCTATTTCTTTGAATTCGAAGAAACAACCAACTGTTGCTATGTCAACCACCCAAGCAGAATATATGGCACTAGCAGCTGCAGCTCAAGAAGCAGCTTGGTTGAAAATGTTGCAGAAAGAGCTCATTCCAAATTCACCAGACTCGACAATAATCAGATGTGACAATCAAAGTGCTATAAGGTTGGCTCTTACCAGTACTTATCATGGAAGAACCTAACACATGGATGTCAAACACCATTTTATAAGAGCAAAAATCGATGAAGGCAAAATAATTTTAAAACACGTTAGTACCAAAGATATGGCAGCTAATGTGATGATCAAGGCTCTATCAGCCCCGAATCACAACGCTTGTGTTGCTGCACTCGGATTACGCTTTGGCAAAATCTAATTCAGTGGGGGTGTTAAAAGAATCACTTTGTTCTTTTGTACTTTAGAATTAAATTTTGTTTACTTATAAAATTATAAGCTTTGAATTGTGTTTTCAAATAAATTATATTCTTTTCCAAATCGTTCAACAGAAAACACGAACTCTTTTGTTTCAATTTAATTCATGAACTTATATCAGTTTTCTAGATATTGAATTTTCAAAAAAAAAAAACATTAATATATTTTTATAATTTTTTTTTTTTTGAAAATTGTTAGATGCGAAATTGTTAAAATTGTACAGGAGCCCTTGTATAAAAATGTTGAAATCGGTGTAGCCTTTAACGAGGAATTTAAAAACCAAAAAATCGGTTTTATGACAGTTGCAGTTAATTATAGCGTTCGTTATTGGTATATGTTTTTTTTTATGAAAATCTTGAATATTTTACCTTTAATGGTAATTCATATTTTTTTATCAAAATCGTTAAAGCCGTTTTTAAGATAAGGTTACTTTTTAGTAATTTGTTTTCGAAAATTTTTTATTTAATTTTGAATTTTTTTTTGTTTGGATTTTAGTTTTCTTGAAAACTATTCAGTTGTTTTTTTTAATATTTAAATTTTTTTATGGAGAGTATGTATGTACCAACATCCAACATTTTAATTTTTTTTTTTTTCTAAGAAAAAAAACTCTGTTTGAAAACTAAATATTTCAAAAACGACTTTAGCATTTTCCAGAACAATTGAAAAATTCATGTTTTTTTAAAACCAAAAATAACAGTACCGAGAAAAATTTTATTTTTCCCAAAAAAAAGCTACTCGATTTTTGATTTAAAAAAAATGTGTGTGTTCTTAAATTTGTGTAATCAACTTTTTAATAAAATAAAACATTTTTTTGTTTTCACTAGCATTACTTCCAATAGAACCACATTTCTTATTTTCAACTTTCTTAATATTGGATGATCCGATTAACATAAGCTCCTTAAGTATAAGAAATATTGCATATCAATTAATATGTTTGTTTTAATTAATTTTTTTTTTAGAAATTCGATTATTCAAAAACGGTTGCTGGCATTTTTTGAAATTAAAATTTTGTATGCATATTAATAATTACTAATAATTACTCCACACCAGTGCCAGCTCGTCTTTTTTTTTCCTTAAAATGTTGTCAAAACTTTGTGTACACAAAATTATTTATTTTAAAAACAGCTTAAAAGATTTTTAAATTTACGTTGAATTCCTCACAACCATAAAATTCGATTTTTTTCTGAGCAAATCGAATTTTTTCTTGCGTTTCTAGAAATGTTTCATATCAAATCGCACACACACTATCAAGATTTGACATTTCCCATATCTCAAGATGGAATTATTAATTTTGTGACGGTGTTAAAAATTAAAACAAATGGTAGTGTTTAAAATTGAACAATATTTCAATGAATGATAAAAGAAACTAAACATAATTGTTCGTTTACCTTCAAGGAACAAATATCCTATTTAAAAATATGTATATACAATTCCCGAAAAAAATATAGTGAAATTTTCAGAGGCCCACGTGTCACATGTTTTCGAACTATCAAGTTGTCACATTCTAGTACATTTTCCTAAATTTAATATACATTTTTTTTTAATCACATATCCTGGAATTTTTATACTTATAATATTATTACTTAGAAGAGATCCAACAAAGACTACCTACATATTAAGAATTCAAATATTTTCAGTTTGGTTTTTTGAATCCGAAAGTTGTATTAATGGGGCTGGGGACATAACTGAGTTCCGTTTTAAGCTTCTGTCCGAGAAACTTTCCTTAGAGCAGAGGACAAACGAATATAAACTTTTGGAAAAATAAAATAAAAACTTAGCTGTCATAAGTTGCGCAATTTTTGCAATAAACTGAATAAGTTGAAATAAAAAGTTCAAGTGACCTCAACTCCAGAAATTATTGTGTTTCGCTCAAGCTATAACAGTGGGCTCTACAGTCAGTCTGTTATACCCTACTAAGACACAAATTTTGGCCGATGTTTACCTGACCCCGGGTAATTATTTTCTAGATGCACAACTTTAAACAAATTCCCCTAAAATAATAAAATTCACAGTATCTTCTTGCTGTGATTTTTATAAGATTCGGTAAACATCGACCAAAATTTGTGTCTTAGTAGGGTATAACAGACTGACTGAAGAGCCCATTGTTATACCTTTGGCGAAACACAATAATTTCTGGAGTTGAGGTCACATGAACATTTATTTGAATTATATTCATTCACGTCAGTTAAAACCAAAGTAATTTTAATATTTTAGTATTTAAATTTCTTTTTCTTTAATTAAACTGAATAAGATTCAAAACGATTATGAGGTCTTGTCAAATCTTGCTTAGCATGTGCTAGCGCATTTTTAGCTTAAATTATAAACTATTATAATCCTTCAAAAGAGTTTGTTAAACAAACATTAAACAAATATCTTCTTTTTGTTTCCTTAAGAATGTTATATTGTGGATTATACAGGGTGATTTGCATAAGGTGTCCCAAAAGTCTAGGGCGTGTAAGTTGGACTTAGGCAAGAAAAAAATCGTATGGTAGGGGGGTTTATTTCTTCTCGTTTAGGCCGGAGGGGTAATTTTCAAATAACATCACTTAAAACAGAAAAAAAAAATCAAAAAATAACTTACAGAACTGAGTCATGCTATAGCATTTTGAAAAGCCAAAAGTCCATTCTTTAATATTATTTTCAAATTAAGTTGTTCGAGTGAATAGTTTTTGAAAAATTAAGTTTCAAAGTCAAAAATTCAAGCCAATGTGTTTTCAAAATTTTATGTAACTAAGCTAAATTTTTGTTTTCAAAACTTAAGGACCCTGTCAATTTTTAGTCAAACGTTGAAACCCGTATGGATCTAGTACTTTTACTTTTCAAGATATGAAAAAATAAATGAAGCAACTTTCTCATAAAAGAATCCGGCTAAATGATCATTTCAGCAACCATTTGATTATCATTGACCTCGTTTTTTCTTGTTTTTACTAAGATGCTGGTTTCTTTATTTTTTAATATCTTGAAAAGCCAAAGTCCTAGAACCATGCGGTTTTCAGATTTTGACTAAAAACTGACAAGAGCATTAAGTTTTGGAAACAAAAATTATGCTTAACTACATAAAATTTTGAAAAAAATTAGCTTGAAATTTTTTTTTATTTTTTTTTTTTCAAAAATTTGACTTTGAAAATAAATTTTTTAAAAACTATTCACTCGAACCACTTAATTTAAAAATAATATTAAAGAATAGACTTTTAGCTTTTCAAAATGCTATAACATGACTCTGTAAGTATTACCTTTATTTTTTACTATTTTTTCTCTGTTTTAAGTGATTTTTTTTTTTTAAATTGCCCCTCCCGCCTAAACGGGGGAAATAGATCCCCCCTCAGATACGATTTTTTTCTTTTCTAAGTCAAACCTATACGCCCTAGATTTTTGTGCCATCTTATGCAAATCATCCTGTATAGGTGTATGGATAAAATTCATAAAGTAGGGATTTTTCGTGTATGTCGTAGGGATTTCTTTTGTTTTCATGTACCATCATTGGTCAATTGTCACAGTGGCTTGTTTCGATTTCATATTTTGTTTATACGTTTGCGTTTGGAATTTAATTTGACCAAAAATGTTTTTGGGCAAGTCGAAATGTTGTGCCTTAAAATTTTTCGAAAATATTAGTCTGGGTGACCATTTTATTTCAATTTATCCTGAAGCACCATTAATTGATATTCAGTTAAATATTTGTAGAAAATAATGTTATTTACTTTTCTGTCATTTTACTGCTCATTCGTCTGCCAAGCATCTATAATTATAATATATCGTATAAAAAAACACATTTTTGCTGACAAGGAAATGCCAAAAATCGACCTCGATACTCGATAACTTTACTCAATCATGCCGATTACAGAATCCCCAAACTCGATCCGCAGTGCAGTGCTTACTTCCCTATCTACTCATGTATCTTGAAAAGGAAAGAGAAGCCTACGGATTCTGTAATCGGCATGAATATCTTAAGCAAGCAGTAATACTAAATGCAGATAATTCAGTAACGTATTGCTCGCTCAGTGATGCGGTAATTCGACCCCAGAATAGATTCTCGCCGCTGGCGCTGTGTCTGATGGATTTTGGATTGTAAAGTTTTTTATTTGAACACGCGAACAAATGTTTTTGTTTTTAAACAATTATCAGATGTAATATAATTTGATCTAAAATTATCAAAACAACGCGAAATTCACTTTATTTTTATTGTGCGGGCACTACTTCCTTGTCTTTATGCAGCAACAAAATTCCTGTCAAATGGCACTCATATACTAGATCACGAAAAAATCAATTTTTTTTAAATTCCTTACAACAAAGTAACAATTTGGAAGAAATCGTGTTTAAATGATTGTATAAGAACCCCTCCCCCCCCAGTAGTCTTCATGTTTTAAAAAAAATTGTTGGTATTATGTCTAGAAATATCTGTTTTATGGAGGTTTTTCGCAGTAAGGCCATAAAATGTACCTTGTTTTTCTCACTTCATTACGGACAGTATGCAAATCTACCTGTTTTGACAGTCGGATTAAAAAAAAACTTCATTACGAGAATGTAGGACTAGGGAAAAAATAGGAAGAGTTCCAGCTTACAAGAAGCAGGAGACAGCTACCCGTTTTGTAACCTATAAAATTGGAGCAAACTCTATATCTTGTAAGGATCCCATAATCTATGGAAAAACACAAAAGAAGAGTCAGGCAACAGCATCTCGGGAACGAAGGACGATTCTCGAAACTTCTTCAAATTCGAGGGTTTATAGCTAAAATTAGAGCTAAAACTGGGGTTAAAGCCAGTAAAAAGACTGTTTACCACGTTATGTGTACGGCTAATAATATTTGCCGAAAGCCAACACTGAATGAACAACATAGCAGTAAAAGCGTCTTGACTCCGCTATAAAACTCATCCGGGGAAGTCGGGATATTCAAAACATAATTTTTTTTTCAACCAAAAGATTTTAATTTGGACAGAATTAATGGCTATAATTATTGTTTCCATGATTTTATATGGTGAAATACATTTTCAAATACGACAGACAAATGGAGTTAGTGTGATAGTATGGGAAGCAATAAGTTTCTACAGGCCAGTAGAATTGAATTTTCAAAGATAAAAAAGCACCACGAATACCTAATACTCCATCCTGGAGAGAGTCTCTCTGTTAAACATTGTCCGTTCAAGGTTGTAAACAGTCGTTTTATTAGCTTAAAGTCCAGTTTCAACCTTAATTTTAGCTTCAGCACCCTTAAATTTGAAGAAGTTTTTAGAATCACCCTTCGTTCTTGAGAGACTGTTGCCTTTCTGACTCTTTTTTGTGTGTTTTTATTTGTATCCCTAGTTTATAGGACCATTAAGATAGCTGTGTACAAAATTAGATCCTTTCAAATTTTATGGATTACGAAACGGATAGTTGTCCCATGGTCCTTGTAAGCTCGAACTCTTCCTATTTTTAGTTGATGACTTTTTTTCTGGACAAAATTGCGGATTCTATAAAGTACTGTCTCGAACTAAGGTCCTTCATACTCGAAATGCAAAATTACTGTACGTAATCAAGTGAGACGGAGTGTACATATAATACATATTATTTGTAAACAACTTCAGAACAACAAAAAAAAATTTCAACGGAAGTATAAAACTTTTTGGAGCCATTTCGAAAAGAAATATAAGATTTTGCTTAAGTTTTGTATTGTAGGGAGAAGGTACCATTATTTTTGGTTCTAAGAATTTTTTTTTTTTGGCTAAGTCCAATTTAAAATATAAAATTTTTGAAAAATTATTTTTCTTTTCAAAAGCTTTCTCACTTAAAGACTTTAGTAGCCCGTAGCGTAATGGTTAGTGCGTTCGACTGTCACGCTGAAGGTCTGGGTTCGCTTCCCAGCCTCGACCACCTAAAAAACTAAAAAGTTTTTTTTTAGGGCTACTGCCTCTTGCGAGGAATTGACAAATCCTCCAAGAGTATCACTTGTCACGAATAAGTGCTTCTCGTCTAGCCGTTCGGATTCGGCATAAAATTGTAGGTCCCTTCCATTCCTGTCGACAGGCGCACACAGGAATGGTTGCGAGTTGTTAGTCACTAGGCCCTGGTTCTTTACGAGCCGTTGTGCCACCCAATTTATTTTTTTTTATATTTATTTATTCTCACTTTAAGACAGACATCTTACTCACGATCGGATACTTAAACGCCAAACTAGAATTCAGAAAAACGGAAAAGAATCGATTATGGGGAATTCGACTACGGCATACGAAACTAGATAGGCAATCGCCTAAAACAAACATTTCTTAAAAATGTTTTTCCTTTTTTTCTATTGACTTTTAATAGGTTATTTTTTATTTCCCTTTTGAAGCAAAAACAAAAACAAAAGTAAATCAAAATAATTGTTCTCTAAAAAATCGAACATTTAAGAAATGTACTATAAGAGGTCGTAGGTCGTAATAGTAACAATTTGTTTGTAAAATTAATATACCTACATAAGTATCTTTAGACTCAGTTTTTCAGTGCGAGATATTCCCAGTTTCGAAGGTCAAGTCGAGTTAATCCTTCGAATTTGTTATATAGCCACAGAGAAACTTGGCATAAATGTAGCCTATATTCACGATTTTCCTATAACTTGTTAGGAGTACCTCCATCCACATTACTCGACATTGATACTTCGTTTTTTTTATTTGATAAGTTATACGGGTACAAATGTTGTTAGCGATTAAGGAATATCTTCTTTTTGTTTTTCAAAAACGACTAGATCGGTTTTAATAATAAAAACGCAAAATAAAGGAAGCTTTCATGAAAGCCCCTTTTTAAGAACAGGTTTGCCGATTTCAATAAAAATAAATCATGGAGACACTCCTTGAAAGTTTCAAAAGTATTATACTTATATCGAAACTGTTAAAGAAAAAAATATTTTGGAGTTAAAATAAAATTTAAAATTACCAAAATCTAGAATAATTTTAAAAATCATATAAAAACAAGATTATTCCATTTTTGAATATGTTTTCTTCAAAATTTAAAAAAATTGAAAAAAAAAATCCTGAAAATCAATAAAATGGGAAACATCAAATCCCTAAGTGCGTAAATAGTTTTGAAATAGGCATTTTAATTTGATTGAAAATTGGAATGCATTTGAATAAGTTTTAAAACTAATAAGCTCGTTCAGTCATTTGAACATTAAAAAAAAAAAAATATATAGCTAGAAAATCACATTATACTCATAATATTAAATTAATTATTATTAAATATTTTGTTTAAAAATTAAACTTTTTTAAATATAAAATATTTTCTTTTATGAGATATTAAATGAAATAGTTAAATACATATTTATATTTATTAAATTCACTTTTTTCTTTTGTTTTTTTTTCACAGAACTCTCTCTGACAATAGCCTTTCACACATTCACCAGAATGCATTTAGTGGTTTAATTAAATTGAAACGTTTGTCATTGCGGTCTTGTCAAATCTTGCTTAGCATGTGCTAGCGCATTTTTAGCTTAAATTATAAACTATTATAATCCTTCAAAAGAGTTTGTTAAACAAACATTAAACAAATATCTTCTTTTTGTTTCCTTAAGAATGTTATATTGTGGATTATACAGGGTGATTTGCATAAGGTGTCCCAAAAGTCTAGGGCGTGTAAGTTGGACTTAGGCAAGAAAAAAATCGTATGGTAGGGGGGTTTATTTCTTCTCGTTTAGGCCGGAGGGGTAATTTTCAAATAACATCACTTAAAACAGAAAAAAAAAATCAAAAAATAACTTACAGAACTGAGTCATGCTATAGCATTTTGAAAAGCCAAAAGTCCATTCTTTAATATTATTTTCAAATTAAGTTGTTCGAGTGAATAGTTTTTGAAAAATTAAGTTTCAAAGTCAAAAATTCAAGCCAATGTGTTTTCAAAATTTTATGTAACTAAGCTAAATTTTTGTTTTCAAAACTTAAGGACCCTGTCAATTTTTAGTCAAACGTTGAAACCCGTATGGATCTAGTACTTTTACTTTTCAAGATATGAAAAAATAAATGAAGCAACTTTCTCATAAAAGAATCCGGCTAAATGATCATTTCAGCAACCATTTGATTATCATTGACCTCGTTTTTTCTTGTTTTTACTAAGATGCTGGTTTCTTTATTTTTTAATATCTTGAAAAGCCAAAGTCCTAGAACCATGCGGTTTTCAGATTTTGACTAAAAACTGACAAGAGCATTAAGTTTTGGAAACAAAAATTATGCTTAACTACATAAAATTTTGAAAAAAATTAGCTTGAAATTTTTTTTTATTTTTTTTTTTCAAAAATTTGACTTTGAAAATAAATTTTTTAAAAACTATTCACTCGAACCACTTAATTTAAAAATAATATTAAAGAATAGACTTTTAGCTTTTCAAAATGCTATAACATGACTCTGTAAGTATTACCTTTATTTTTTACTATTTTTTCTCTGTTTTAAGTGATTTTTTTTTTTTAAATTGCCCCTCCCGCCTAAACGGGGGAAATAGATCCCCCCTCAGATACGATTTTTTTCTTTTCTAAGTCAAACCTATACGCCCTAGATTTTTGTGCCATCTTATGCAAATCATCCTGTATAGGTGTATGGATAAAATTCATAAAGTAGGGATTTTTCGTGTATGTCGTAGGGATTTCTTTTGTTTTCATGTACCATCATTGGTCAATTGTCACAGTGGCTTGTTTCGATTTCATATTTTGTTTATACGTTTGCGTTTGGAATTTAATTTGACCAAAAATGTTTTTGGGCAAGTCGAAATGTTGTGCCTTAAAATTTTTCGAAAATATTAGTCTGGGTGACCATTTTATTTCAATTTATCCTGAAGCACCATTAATTGATATTCAGTTAAATATTTGTAGAAAATAATGTTATTTACTTTTCTGTCATTTTACTGCTCATTCGTCTGCCAAGCATCTATAATTATAATATATCGTATAAAAAAACACATTTTTGCTGACAAGGAAATGCCAAAAATCGACCTCGATACTCGATAACTTTACTCAATCATGCCGATTACAGAATCCCCAAACTCGATCCGCAGTGCAGTGCTTACTTCCCTATCTACTCATGTATCTTGAAAAGGAAAGAGAAGCCTACGGATTCTGTAATCGGCATGAATATCTTAAGCAAGCAGTAATACTAAATGCAGATAATTCAGTAACGTATTGCTCGCTCAGTGATGCGGTAATTCGACCCCAGAATAGATTCTCGCCGCTGGCGCTGTGTCTGATGGATTTTGGATTGTAAAGTTTTTTATTTGAACACGCGAACAAATGTTTTTGTTTTTAAACAATTATCAGATGTAATATAATTTGATCTAAAATTATCAAAACAACGCGAAATTCACTTTATTTTTATTGTGCGGGCACTACTTCCTTGTCTTTATGCAGCAACAAAATTCCTGTCAAATGGCACTCATATACTAGATCACGAAAAAATCAATTTTTTTTAAATTCCTTACAACAAAGTAACAATTTGGAAGAAATCGTGTTTAAATGATTGTATAAGAACCCCTCCCCCCCCAGTAGTCTTCATGTTTTAAAAAAAATTGTTGGTATTATGTCTAGAAATATCTGTTTTATGGAGGTTTTTCGCAGTAAGGCCATAAAATGTACCTTGTTTTTCTCACTTCATTACGGACAGTATGCAAATCTACCTGTTTTGACAGTCGGATTAAAAAAAAACTTCATTACGAGAATGTAGGACTAGGGAAAAAATAGGAAGAGTTCCAGCTTACAAGAAGCAGGAGACAGCTACCCGTTTTGTAACCTATAAAATTGGAGCAAACTCTATATCTTGTAAGGATCCCATAATCTATGGAAAAACACAAAAGAAGAGTCAGGCAACAGCATCTCGGGAACGAAGGACGATTCTCGAAACTTCTTCAAATTCGAGGGTTTATAGCTAAAATTAGAGCTAAAACTGGGGTTAAAGCCAGTAAAAAGACTGTTTACCACGTTATGTGTACGGCTAATAATATTTGCCGAAAGCCAACACTGAATGAACAACATAGCAGTAAAAGCGTCTTGACTCCGCTATAAAACTCATCCGGGGAAGTCGGGATATTCAAAACATAATTTTTTTTTCAACCAAAAGATTTTAATTTGGACAGAATTAATGGCTATAATTATTGTTTCCATGATTTTATATGGTGAAATACATTTTCAAATACGACAGACAAATGGAGTTAGTGTGATAGTATGGGAAGCAATAAGTTTCTACAGGCCAGTAGAATTGAATTTTCAAAGCTAAAAAAGCACCACGAATACCTAATACTCCATCCTGGAGAGAGTCTCTCTGTTAAACATTGTCCGTTCAAGGTTGTAAACAGTCGTTTTATTAGCTTAAAGTCCAGTTTCAACCTTAATTTTAGCTTCAGCACCCTTAAATTTGAAGAAGTTTTTAGAATCACCCTTCGTTCTTGAGAGACTGTTGCCTTTCTGACTCTTTTTTGTGTGTTTTTATTTGTATCCCTAGTTTATAGGACCATTAAGATAGCTGTGTACAAAATTAGATCCTTTCAAATTTTATGGATTACGAAACGGATAGTTGTCCCATGGTCCTTGTAAGCTCGAACTCTTCCTATTTTTAGTTGATGACTTTTTTTCTGGACAAAATTGCGGATTCTATAAAGTACTGTCTCGAACTAAGGTCCTTCATACTCGAAATGCAAAATTACTGTACGTAATCAAGTGAGACGGAGTGTACATATAATACATATTATTTGTAAACAACTTCAGAACAACAAAAAAAAATTTCAACGGAAGTATAAAACTTTTTGGAGCCATTTCGAAAAGAAATATAAGATTTTGCTTAAGTTTTGTATTGTAGGGAGAAGGTACCATTATTTTTGGTTCTAAGAATTTTTTTTTTTTGGCTAAGTCCAATTTAAAATATAAAATTTTTGAAAAATTATTTTTCTTTTCAAAAGCTTTCTCACTTAAAGACTTTAGTAGCCCGTAGCGTAATGGTTAGTGCGTTCGACTGTCACGCTGAAGGTCTGGGTTCGCTTCCCAGCCTCGACCACCTAAAAAACTAAAAAGTTTTTTTTTAGGGCTACTGCCTCTTGCGAGGAATTGACAAATCCTCCAAGAGTATCACTTGTCACGAATAAGTGCTTCTCGTCTAGCCGTTCGGATTCGGCATAAAATTGTAGGTCCCTTCCATTCCTGTCGACAGGCGCACACAGGAATGGTTGCGAGTTGTTAGTCACTAGGCCCTGGTTCTTTACGAGCCGTTGTGCCACCCAATTTATTTTTTTTTATATTTATTTATTCTCACTTTAAGACAGACATCTTACTCACGATCGGATACTTAAACGCCAAACTAGAATTCAGAAAAACGGAAAAGAATCGATTATGGGGAATTCGACTACGGTATACGAAACTAGATAGGCAATCGCCTAAAACAAACATTTCTTAAAAATGTTTTTCCTTTTTTTCTATTGACTTTTAATAGGTTATTTTTTATTTCCCTTTTGAAGCAAAAACAAAAACAAAAGTAAATCAAAATAATTGTTCTCTAAAAAATCGAACATTTAAGAAATGTACTATAAGAGGTCGTAGGTCGTAATAGTAACAATTTGTTTGTAAAATTAATATACCTACATAAGTATCTTTAGACTCAGTTTTTCAGTGCGAGATATTCCCAGTTTCGAAGGTCAAGTCGAGTTAATCCTTCGAATTTGTTATATAGCCACAGAGAAACTTGGCATAAATGTAGCCTATATTCACGATTTTCCTATAACTTGTTAGGAGTACCTCCATCCACATTACTCGACATTGATACTTCGTTTTTTTTATTTGATAAGTTATACGGGTACAAATGTTGTTAGCGATTAAGGAATATCTTCTTTTTGTTTTTCAAAAACGACTAGATCGGTTTTAATAATAAAAACGCAAAATAAAGGAAGCTTTCATGAAAGCCCCTTTTTAAGAACAGGTTTGCCGATTTCAATAAAAATAAATCATGGAGACACTCCTTGAAAGTTTCAAAAGTATTATACTTATATCGAAACTGTTAAAGAAAAAAATATTTTGGAGTTAAAATAAAATTTAAAATTACCAAAATCTAGAATAATTTTAAAAATCATATAAAAACAAGATTATTCCATTTTTGAATATGTTTTCTTCAAAATTTAAAAAAATTGAAAAAAAAAATCCTGAAAATCAATAAAATGGGAAACATCAAATCCCTAAGTGCGTAAATAGTTTTGAAATAGGCATTTTAATTTGATTGAAAATTGGAATGCATTTGAATAAGTTTTAAAACTAATAAGCTCGTTCAGTCATTTGAACATTAAAAAAAAAAAAATATATAGCTAGAAAATCACATTATACTCATAATATTAAATTAATTATTATTAAATATTTTGTTTAAAAATTAAACTTTTTTAAATATAAAATATTTTCTTTTATGAGATATTAAATGAAATAGTTAAATACATATTTATATTTATTAAATTCACTTTTTTCTTTTGTTTTTTTTTCACAGAACTCTCTCTGACAATAGCCTTTCACACATTCACCAGAATGCATTTAGTGGTTTAATTAAATTGAAACGTTTGTCATTGCGGTCTTGTCAAATCTTGCTTAGCATGTGCTAGCGCATTTTTAGCTTAAATTATAAACTATTATAATCCTTCAAAAGAGTTTGTTAAACAAACATTAAACAAATATCTTCTTTTTGTTTCCTTAAGAATGTTATATTGTGGATTATACAGGGTGATTTGAATAAGGTGTCCCAAAAGTCTAGGGCGTGTAAGTTGGACTTAGGCAAGAAAAAAATCGTATGGTAGGGGGGTTTATTTCTTCTCGTTTAGGCCGGAGGGGTAATTTTCAAATAACATCACTTAAAACAGAAAAAAAAAATCAAAAAATAACTTACAGAACTGAGTCATGCTATAGCATTTTGAAAAGCCAAAAGTCCATTCTTTAATATTATTTTCAAATTAAGTTGTTCGAGTGAATAGTTTTTGAAAAATTAAGTTTCAAGGTCAAAAATTCAAGCCAATGTGTTTTCAAAATTTTATGTAACTAAGCTAAATTTTTGTTTTCAAAACTTAAGGACCCTGTCAATTTTTAGTCAAACGTTGAAACCCGTATGGATCTAGTACTTTTACTTTTCAAGATATGAAAAAATAAATGAAGCAACTTTCTCATAAAAGAATCCGGCTAAATGATCATTTCAGCAACCATTTGATTATCATTGACCTCGTTTTTTCTTGTTTTTACTAAGATGCTGGTTTCTTTATTTTTTAATATCTTGAAAAGCCAAAGTCCTAGAACCATGCGGTTTTCAGATTTTGACTAAAAACTGACAAGAGCATTAAGTTTTGGAAACAAAAATTATGCTTAACTACATAAAATTTTGAAAAAAATTAGCTTGAAATTTTTTTTTTTTCAAAAATTTGACTTTGAAAATAAATTTTTTAAAAACTATTCACTCGAACCACTTAATTTAAAAATAATATTAAAGAATAGACTTTTAGCTTTTCAAAATGCTATAACATGACTCTGTAAGTATTACCTTTATTTTTTACTATTTTTTCTCTGTTTTAAGTGATTTTTTTTTTTTAAATTGCCCCTCCCGCCTAAACGGGGGAAATAGATCCCCCCTCAGATACGATTTTTTTCTTTTCTAAGTCAAACCTATACGCCCTAGATTTTTGTGCCATCTTATGCAAATCATCCTGTATAGGTGTATGGATAAAATTCATAAAGTAGGGATTTTTCGTGTATGTCGTAGGGATTTCTTTTGTTTTCATGTACCATCATTGGTCAATTGTCACAGTGGCTTGTTTCGATTTCATATTTTGTTTATACGTTTGCGTTTGGAATTTAATTTGACCAAAAATGTTTTTGGGCAAGTCGAAATGTTGTGCCTTAAAATTTTTCGAAAATATTAGTCTGGGTGACCATTTTATTTCAATTTATCCTGAAGCACCATTAATTGATATTCAGTTAAATATTTGTAGAAAATAATGTTATTTACTTTTCTGTCATTTTACTGCTCATTCGTCTGCCAAGCATCTATAATTATAATATATCGTATAAAAAAACACATTTTTGCTGACAAGGAAATGCCAAAAATCGACCTCGATACTCGATAACTTTACTCAATCATGCCGATTACAGAATCCCCAAACTCGATCCGCAGTGCAGTGCTTACTTCCCTATCTACTCATGTATCTTGAAAAGGAAAGAGAAGCCTACGGATTCTGTAATCGGCATGAATATCTTAAGCAAGCAGTAATACTAAATGCAGATAATTCAGTAACGTATTGCTCGCTCAGTGATGCGGTAATTCGACCCCAGAATAGATTCTCGCCGCTGGCGCTGTGTCTGATGGATTTTGGATTGTAAAGTTTTTTATTTGAACACGCGAACAAATGTTTTTGTTTTTAAACAATTATCAGATGTAATATAATTTGATCTAAAATTATCAAAACAACGCGAAATTCACTTTATTTTTATTGTGCGGGCACTACTTCCTTGTCTTTATGCAGCAACAAAATTCCTGTCAAATGGCACTCATATACTAGATCACGAAAAAATCAATTTTTTTTAAATTCCTTACAACAAAGTAACAATTTGGAAGAAATCGTGTTTAAATGATTGTATAAGAACCCCTCCCCCCCCAGTAGTCTTCATGTTTTAAAAAAATTGTTGGTATTATGTCTAGAAATATCTGTTTTATGGAGGTTTTTCGCAGTAAGGCCATAAAATGTACCTTGTTTTTCTCACTTCATTACGGACAGTATGCAAATCTACCTGTTTTGACAGTCGGATTAAAAAAAAACTTCATTACGAGAATGTAGGACTAGGGAAAAAATAGGAAGAGTTCCAGCTTACAAGAAGCAGGAGACAGCTACCCGTTTTGTAACCTATAAAATTGGAGCAAACTCTATATCTTGTAAGGATCCCATAATCTATGGAAAAACACAAAAGAAGAGTCAGGCAACAGCATCTCGGGAACGAAGGACGATTCTCGAAACTTCTTCAAATTCGAGGGTTTATAGCTAAAATTAGAGCTAAAACTGGGGTTAAAGCCAGTAAAAAGACTGTTTACCACGTTATGTGTACGGCTAATAATATTTGCCGAAAGCCAACACTGAATGAACAACATAGCAGTAAAAGCGTCTTGACTCCGCAATAAAACTCATCCGGGGAAGTCGGGATATTCAAAACATAATTTTTTTTTCAACCAAAAGATTTTAATTTGGACAGAATTAATGGCTATAATTATTGTTTCCATGATTTTATATGGTGAAATACATTTTCAAATACGACAGACAAATGGAGTTAGTGTGATAGTATGGGAAGCAATAAGTTTCTACAGGCCAGTAGAATTGAATTTTCAAAGCTAAAAAAGCACCACGAATACCTAATACTCCATCCTGGAGAGAGTCTCTCTGTTAAACATTGTCCGTTCAAGGTTGTAAACAGTCGTTTTATTAGCTTAAAGTCCAGTTTCAACCTTAATTTTAGCTTCAGCACCCTTAAATTTGAAGAAGTTTTTAGAATCACCCTTCGTTCTTGAGAGACTGTTGCCTTTCTGACTCTTTTTTGTGTGTTTTTATTTGTATCCCTAGTTTATAGGACCATTAAGATAGCTGTGTACAAAATTAGATCCTTTCAAATTTTATGGATTACGAAACGGATAGTTGTCCCATGGTCCTTGTAAGCTCGAACTCTTCCTATTTTTAGTTGATGACTTTTTTTCTGGACAAAATTGCGGATTCTATAAAGTACTGTCTCGAACTAAGGTCCTTCATACTCGAAATGCAAAATTACTGTACGTAATCAAGTGAGACGGAGTGTACATATAATACATATTATTTGTAAACAACTTCAGAACAACAAAAAAAAATTTCAACGGAAGTATAAAACTTTTTGGAGCCATTTCGAAAAGAAATATAAGATTTTGCTTAAGTTTTGTATTGTAGGGAGAAGGTACCATTATTTTTGGTTCTAAGAATTTTTTTTTTTTGGCTAAGTCCAATTTAAAATATAAAATTTTTGAAAAATTATTTTTCTTTTCAAAAGCTTTCTCACTTAAAGACTTTAGTAGCCCGTAGCGTAATGGTTAGTGCGTTCGACTGTCACGCTGAAGGTCTGGGTTCGCTTCCCAGCCTCGACCACCTAAAAAACTAAAAAGTTTTTTTTTAGGGCTACTGCCTCTTGCGAGGAATTGACAAATCCTCCAAGAGTATCACTTGTCACGAATAAGTGCTTCTCGTCTAGCCGTTCGGATTCGGCATAAAATTGTAGGTCCCTTCCATTCCTGTCGACAGGCGCACACAGGAATGGTTGCGAGTTGTTAGTCACTAGGCCCTGGTTCTTTACGAGCCGTTGTGCCACCCAATTTATTTTTTTTTATATTTATTTATTCTCACTTTAAGACAGACATCTTACTCACGATCGGATACTTAAACGCCAAACTAGAATTCAGAAAAACGGAAAAGAATCGATTATGGGGAATTCGACTACGGTATACGAAACTAGATAGGCAATCGCCTAAAACAAACATTTCTTAAAAATGTTTTTCCTTTTTTTCTATTGACTTTTAATAGGTTATTTTTTATTTCCCTTTTGAAGCAAAAACAAAAACAAAAGTAAATCAAAATAATTGTTCTCTAAAAAATCGAACATTTAAGAAATGTACTATAAGAGGTCGTAGGTCGTAATAGTAACAATTTGTTTGTAAAATTAATATACCTACATAAGTATCTTTAGACTCAGTTTTTCAGTGCGAGATATTCCCAGTTTCGAAGGTCAAGTCGAGTTAATCCTTCGAATTTGTTATATAGCCACAGAGAAACTTGGCATAAATGTAGCCTATATTCACGATTTTCCTATAACTTGTTAGGAGTACCTCCATCCACATTACTCGACATTGATACTTCGTTTTTTTTATTTGATAAGTTATACGGGTACAAATGTTGTTAGCGATTAAGGAATATCTTCTTTTTGTTTTTCAAAAACGACTAGATCGGTTTTAATAATAAAAACGCAAAATAAAGGAAGCTTTCATGAAAGCCCCTTTTTAAGAACAGGTTTGCCGATTTCAATAAAAATAAATCATGGAGACACTCCTTGAAAGTTTCAAAAGTATTATACTTATATCGAAACTGTTAAAGAAAAAAATATTTTGGAGTTAAAATAAAATTTAAAATTACCAAAATCTAGAATAATTTTAAAAATCATATAAAAACAAGATTATTCCATTTTTGAATATGTTTTCTTCAAAATTTAAAAAAATTGAAAAAAAAAATCCTGAAAATCAATAAAATGGGAAACATCAAATCCCTAAGTGCGTAAATAGTTTTGAAATAGGCATTTTAATTTGATTGAAAATTGGAATGCATTTGAATAAGTTTTAAAACTAATAAGCTCGTTCAGTCATTTGAACATTAAAAAAAAAAAAATATATAGCTAGAAAATCACATTATACTCATAATATTAAATTAATTATTATTAAATATTTTGTTTAAAAATTAAACTTTTTTAAATATAAAATATTTTCTTTTATGAGATATTAAATGAAATAGTTAAATACATATTTATATTTATTAAATTCACTTTTTTCTTTTGTTTTTTTTTCACAGAACTCTCTCTGACAATAGCCTTTCACACATTCACCAGAATGCATTTAGTGGTTTAATTAAATTGAAACGTTTGTCATTGCAAAATTGTGGCCTTAAAGTGATACCAGGTGATTCATTTCAAGGTCTTCCAAATTTAATTTCACTGTAAGTTTAATTTTTTTTTAATTTCCACTGAAATAAATATTTTTTACTATATTATATTGTTAAATGAATTAAATTGTTATTTTTATATATTTATTTATTTTTATTTCTGTTAAATGCACATAATTGATGTCAACGATTCACGAAATCACATAATAATTTTAAAAAAATAACCAAAATCGAAATCACGCATTTTGTGGCTATAAATTGCACTGCTGAACAAATTTCAAACACAAAACAAAAAAAATGACATAATTGTAATCACAGACAGCTAAGTGGCAACTCATTAGCAAGCATGGACACAGATAGCTTAAAACATCTACAAAATCTAAGGACTCTACGTTTAGAGGGAAATCTTTTCTACAGGATTCCAACAAATGCTTTGGCTGGACTTAGATCACTTGAAGCACTGTGAGCAAAAAATATTTAATCAACAAAAAAAAGAAAAGCAAAACTTCTTCTATTGAAGTTTTTTTCCTTTAATTAAATAAAATGCATGACAAATTAATTAACAATTAATACAAGAAAATTCAACAATATTTCGAAATTTATATTCAAAGATTCGAAAAAAATTAATGAAACAAAATTTCTATTTCTAATTGGTTGCCCCATTACAAGTTTTCTGGGAGTAAATTGCTCTTAAAAAAAAACTCCCAGCATTCTGACAAAATTCAGTGTTGTGTACAAAATTTAATATAATTGTTGTTGCTAACGCTAAAAATTTTATTGTTTGTGCTTTAGTATTTTTATGTTCGGTATATTTTTTTTAATAAGTAAGGAACAAAAAATGTATGTATTGGAGGTGGTGAATACCTAATTTGCTGAATGTATTCTAAGATATCCTTTAGTATCATATAGTTTCTAAGTACAAATTCCTGATTTTCGAGAAAATTTAATAAAAAACATTTTTTCCTCGCAAATTTTAAAATATTCTTTCAATATTACTTCTTCTCCGGGAGTCATGGGTACTACCGTATTTTTAAAAGCTTTCTTGACCTTAAAATCGTTTTCACCCAAGGTTAAAAAAGTTTTGGATTTTTAATGTTCTGAGACTAGGAAAGCAAAAAATGTAATACAAATTATTAAATCCTCAGAAATCTTTACAGGGAGTTTTGGGTACTGCCGTATTTTGTAAAGCTTTAAGTTTAAAATATTTTCCCAAGGTTCAAACTATAATTTGTATTCAACTAGTGTAATTTTTAGAATACAAAAAAACACTAATCCAATTTTCAAAAATACATAGATTTTCAAAATAGATCATTACAAATTTTTAATGATTTTCTTTTCCAAAATCCTTGGTAATATTAAAAATGACAAAATAATAAAAACAATTTTGTTTTTTAGAGTACTGGGTACTCCCACATTTTTAAAAGCTTTTTTCAGTTTAAAGTATTTTTCCAACCTTCATTATAAATTTTGAATCTCATTTACCTGTAAATTGAGATAATTGCAAAGGTTTATTGGTACCTAATTTTAATTTCTAAATCCTCCAGTCAATAATACAAAATTTGAACATTAATACGTAATTGATTCATTTAGGGCCATGACAAAATTCATTAATATTTTTTTGTTCAGCTAACCTTAAAGTGATTCACCGAGAGTCCTGGGTATTCACAGATTTTTAAACAAGCTTTCTTGACGTTAAAAACTGCGCCAAGGTTAACAATATAGTTTTTATCTTATTTACCTCTTAATTAAGATAATTAAAATAGCTTGGTACCTCATTTTAGTTACTAAGTGTTTTCCTCACTAAAGACAAAAAAATCTAAGCGAAATCGATTCTTTAGGACCATGGCAAAATGCATTGTTATGTTTTTCAGCTTATCTTAAATAGATTCACCGATAGTCCTGAGTACTCCCACATCTTCAAAAGCTTTCTTGAGTTTAAAAGTACTGCACCAAGGTTCAAAATAAATTATGAATCTCATTTAAATGATTTGATTAATATATCTTGTTACTTAATTTTGATTTCTGAGCTTTTCAATCTCTGAGAAAAACTCTCAAATTTAAGCGAAACGTTTCAATGAGGACCTTGTCAATACGCTTTTTGTTGTTCTTTTTCAGTTCATCTGTTATAGATTTTTGACAGAATCAAATTTTAATTAAATTCAAAAGATTAACAAGATTAAAAACTCGAAATCAATAAAGCTAGAAAGGTTTTAGCTTATTTTTAAATTAACTCTTTTCCTACTTGCCTTCAAGTGAATGTTCTTAACCAAACTTTTTTATTTTTTCTTAAATTGATTTATTTATTCTGCTTTATAAGTCTTAGGGGCAGTTTGTTCACAGCTCATTATTTTTAAACCATGATCATTTCCACCGGTAAATCATAATTTTTTTTTCAAAACTCTAAGGTTTGAGTTGTTGATCATGGAAATCAATAATTAGCCAATTTCGATTCCATTACTTAATAGTAACATGTGAAAGTCATATTAAAAAATTTAACCCACAATGAACAAACTAGCCCTTATAAATAAATAAATTATAAATATTGGCTACTGCACCTGTGTATATATTTTTATTCTTATAATTTTGGTTCGTTTTGAGATTAAAAACAAAAGTTTTTAAGGAAACAAATTCCTAACTATTAAATCCATATTTCAATAACAAATTCACCACCTCCTTTAATGGCCCCTTAAGCAAGAGATTCGCTCTGTCTCTCTCAAATTCTAATCCTTTTTTAATTATCTATCGTTTTATATTACAGAAACCTTGGAAGTAATCTTCTGACAATAATAACCGATGAAGATTTCCCAGTGATGCCAAATCTTATTGTTTTGTAAGTAAATTTTCGTAATATTCATACCATTGGCAAATTTGCATAATTTAATCCTCTCAATTGTTGCAGGCTTTTAAAACGAAATCAAATTATGAAAACATCTCCAGGAGCATTCACCAATATAACAACATTAAAAGTTTTGTAAGTATACACAGACATTTATCTATATATATATATTATGGGAGTTATAGATACTCTCATTCAAAATTGATCAATACACAGACACAAATCGAACATCAAACCAAACAAAAAAAATATAAAACTCAAAAAGATTTATGTATTTGTTTTGCTTGTGATACTAAAACCATCAGTAGATATCATGCACCATAAATTTCATCTGTTGTTGGGAAAGTTTTTCAATAAAATCGACAGTCAGTTTTGATTTAATTCAGTTTTCTATCCATTACCCGCCCATTCACCCTTAACAAAAAAAAAAAAAAGATTTTAATATGAAAGCATGGTAGAAACATGGATTGTATGTTCCTAACATTCAAATTCAGTTCACAGAAATTTTGAAATATTTAATTTAATAAAAGAAAAAAACAACAAAAACCACCAAAGCAAACTGAAACGAAATGATAAACTTTAAAATTACCAATAGTGAAGGTTGTCACTCGCTGTTACTCCTCCACCACCCACTCTTAACTATACGTTAGAGTAGGTACATTATCCCTATATCCGAGACTTTATCGCATCCGTTGCATCTTTGTCATAGCTTATGATATAATCTGGTGCGATGGTTAGCAAACTGCAATACACAGTTTATGTATATTGAATTTTATGAACATTTTATTATTGCCAACTGAGTAAGAATATTGAGGGATGTTAAGGTTAACTATCTCAATTAACAGTAAATGAGAACTCAAATGTATTTTAAACCTTAGCAGACCATTTTAAGCTTTAAAAGAAAGGGAGTACCCGGAACTCACGGCAAAGATGTGTTGAAAGAATATTTTTAAATGCCCAAATTTAAGTTTTAACATTAATAGGCGTGTTTTGTTGAGTTCCTAATGTGAACATTAAGAAATGTTACACATTAGGCGAAATTTTTACACACAAAAGCAACAACAACAAGTTAACACAATATTGAAACTCAGTAACTCTAATGTGAACATTAGCTTTCCAATGATTTCCAAGGAAATGTTGGTTGAGTATGGTAGTTTTCAGCAGATCTTGAAAACAAAATATTTATACGACGATTTAAAACTGTACAACAAATTATTTCGTGAAAAAATAACAAAATACATTTTCGATGATACAGATACGATTTTCTTATTAAAAATTATTCTCCCAAATTGCTTTGAAAATATGTGACGACATTCTTACAGCATAAAATAAGCAATGGTTGATAACCAATAACCATTTTTAATGAACACATCCCTTTGGTCTATTTGGCATTGAAATATTGCACTTCTCGAACAGCTTGAAGAAAATATTATTTCTTTGTGGGAAATAGCCAATTCTCTATTTATTTATACAAAATAGCTTTATAATAGATAAATTTACTAAAATTGATTGTATTTAATTCTTTTCTGATTACGCGTCCATTTTGTTTGAGAAAAAAATACACAAAAAACAGCAAGTTGTGCCAACATTCAAAATCAAAATTCCTTAATATGGCTGGAAAGTCAGGGTTGTTTTCCTGAACCAGTTCCTAATGTTCACACTAGGGAGCTCAACAAAACTCACCTAAAAAGGATTTTAGAAAGAAATTCCGTTAAATTTGTAACGTTCTTTCTTATGTATTTTTGAACACAAGCTTGGAATTTTGTATTGTTCTTAAAATAACAGCTATGAGATCCGAATCAGATTTTGAACGATGGCATAATATTTGGTATTTGAAGCTCAACTCATCTTAAAAAAAATCCGGGAGTACACATGACTCCCGACAAAGATATCTTGAAATAATATTTTTAAATGTCCGAAAAAAAAATATTTTTATTATTTTGTAATTTCTAAGATGAACCAGAATTTGATAAAGAAAATCGTATTAAATTTATTATGTTCTAATTGTAAAAATCCATTTATATAATTCTTTTTTGTACTGTTAAAACAACACAATTAGATTCAAAATATGTGTTCGGCACTGGCAAAACATTTTAAGCCCAAGAAATCTGTTAAAAGTGGGGGAGTACCCAGGACTCCCAATGAAGATATGTTGAAAGAATATTTTAATTGCCCGACAACAAAATGTTTGTTATTATTTTTTCCTTTTTAAGATTTACAAGGATTTTGAAAAAAAAAATCTTTTACATTTGCAGTTTTCTATTGTAAATCCGTGTTTTTTAACATTTTAAATTATTTTCGTGTTATAAAAATCACGCCAACGAAATCCGAAATAAATTTTTAACCCTGGAAAATGACATTTTAAGATCAAGAAATCTTTAAAAAAAATGCGGGAGGAAAAAGTGTGGAAAAAATACTTTAAAATGGCCGAAAACAAAACACATTTACAAGGACTTTGGAAAAGAAAATCCTTTACAATTTTCAATGTTCTATTGTACAAATTTGTGTATTTTAGATTTTTATTGAAATTATTTTCGTACTCTAAAAATAACAGCCACGAGATCCGTAATATATTTTGAACCGTTGCAATAAACATTTTAAATTCAAGAAATCTTTAAAAAATATGCGAGAGTTCCCAGGACTCCCAGCGAAGAAGTGTGGAAAGAATATTTTTAAATTCCCGAAAGCAAAATTGTTTTCATTATTGTGGTGTTTTAATTTTTTGACCCCCTGAGTGCGAATATGTACATGACAGACGTCTAAGTGGCCCCAAAACCCCCGACAGACGCTATTAAAGTCGAGGATTTTTTATTGAAATTTTTAGATAATTGATGTATGCCAGCAAAATGTATCGCAATCGGAAGCGCTTGACTACCAGAGTACTAATGTATAATAAAAAATAGTTTTTAGTGAAAAAGAAACTTTGAAAGAAACACGTTTTAAACACATCAAACCATTCAAATAAGTGATAAATGAAATCTATGTCGTAGCGAGCTTACTACAATTATGAGAACGTGAACTGAGTGTGAGTGCGATTTCACATTTCATAAATAAAAGAATATGTATAAGCCACTTATATCGTTTATTTAAATGGTTTGGTATGTTTAAAACGTGTTTCCTTCAAAATTTCTTTTTCATCTAGTCAAAACCTTTTAATTAAGTAAATTGAAAGAAAAAACAATAATAATATTTGCAGGCGAGTTACATCGTGGATTTCAATAGTTTGGCGTAACTCAAAACGTCTGTCAGTTAAATTTTCCTACTCAGGGAGTCAAGCCCTATAAATTGAGATGCATTTCAAGATATTTGTATCTTTAATCTTTTTGATAAACTAGTAATTACATCCGCGACTTTTATCGCGCTTTTCAGCAGTTTGGCGTAACTCAAACGCCTGTAACTTATAAAATCACTTTCTTGAGTCAGAACCTTTTAATTGGTAAATATTTGAAGAAGCTACCACTAATATACAATAAAAAAAAAATAACATCCGCGAATTATATCGCAGCTGTCAGTTGTTTGGGCCACTCAAACGTCTGTCACTTACATTTTAATTTTTTTTTGGGTCAAGACCTTTTGATTGGGATACATTTCAAGTGGTTTCCCTCAAAATCCTATTACTAAAAAAATAAAATAAAAAATCCGCGATTTATTTCGCGCCTTTTTAGCTGTTGGATGACACTAAAAACTATTTTTTATTATACATTAGTACTCTGGTAGTCAAGCGCTTCCGATTGCGATACAATTTGCTGGCATACATCAATTATCTAAAAATTTCAATGAAAAATCCGCGACTTTAATAGGGGCCACTTAGACGTCTGTCATGTACATATTCGCACTCAGGGGGTAAAGACCTTTCGTTTGTGATACATAAAGTGGTTTCCTTTTTGACAAAAAACGCCAAAAAACGAATTTTCAGACACGCCTGTCGGGGCCACTTAGACGTCTGTCACGTACATATTCACACTCAGGGAGTCCATGGCTCAAAATTGTGATCCATTTCAGGTGGTTTCCCAAAAGCCTAAAAGCACCCAAAAAAAGTTGCGTTTTCGGGGACGTCTGTCTGAGTTTTGGGGCCACCTAGACGTCTGTCGAAACTATTTTTGTAATCAGGGAGTTGATGGGGTCAAGTTGTACTACATTCGAAATGGTTTCCCACCCGATTTCAATTTTTAGAAAAGTTGTACTTTTGATGCACTTTTACGAGGTAACGGGGCCACTACATGCTGGCAGACGAACGTATTCGTTATCACCTTCACCAGGACTACCTATATTATTAAAATCTTTTGGTTTCCTTTTACGACCAAAATCCGTTGCCAGCTCTCGGTCTTTAAGCAAAAACTTGAAATTGATTTTTGCATTCTAAATATATTACCCCACTCTATTAGATACTGGTAAGCTGAGTTGGCAATCATATAAGAAAAAATTCCTTTACTTTGCAGCTTCTGCTGCAACATTATTCTTTCTGAGCGTCTATGTCTATGTTTGTATTTCATTGCATCCTTCCAAGGCAGAATAGATAACAAGAGACATACATAATGTTGAAGAAGGATTTTTTTGTAATATATGTATGTTTTTTGCGAACAATTCATAAACAACATAAAAAGATAAACAGTTAAAGAAAAAAGGACCAACAGCTCCTCCAGCAGTGGATGACATAAAAGAAAGAAATTTTGAAAAATGTTGTAAGGACATTCGAACTGCTGTCGGGTGCCGAGATGGTTATGTTTTTTTTTTATTGGAATTTAATTCGAGAACTATGTTTTGTATTGTCAGCTAGCACCAATTGATGTGAAAGATAATATGGTTATTGTTTTTCTATTTTCTTAATGAAATTTCATCCTGCTTTCACAATGTTTTTGCTTTTTAACTTTATTGAATGGAATTTATAGTGTGAACAAGAACACACATTGCACATCATTCATCAATTAAATTTAAAAATAAAGGGGTTGTATATGGATGCTGAAAAATGAGACAGTTGGCGAGGGTGAAATCGAGAAATATTGTTTTCAATACAGGGAGTGTAGTTGAGAAAGCGAATCTGAATTTGTGGTCTGAGTATTTTTACAGACAAAATGAGAATTTTTTCTGGGGAATCTTCTTCGGGTAACCGAGAATGCTGAAATATTTGAAATATCATTTCTCTGAACTTGTCTTTGATATATCCGTTGTTTGTACCCTACCACACGAAGAAACTGAGTTGCTATAAATAAATAAATCAATTGGGTGGCGCAACGGCTCATGAACAACCAGGGCCTATTGACTAACAACTCGCAAACATTCCTGCGTGCGCGTGTAGACAGGAATGGAAGGGACCTACAATTTTATGCCGAATCCGAACGGCTAGAGGAGAAGCACTCATTCATGACAAGTGATACTTTTGGCGGATTTGTAAATTCCTCGCTAAAGGCAGAATCCCTTTTAGTTTTTTTAGTTTTTAGGTGGACGAGGCTGGGAAGTAAACCCAGACCTCCAGCGTGACAGTCCATCGCAATAACCATTACACTACGAGCTACTACAATTAAGTTGCTAGCAACTTATAGTTTCCTGTAGAGAAGAGTCCAAAGTGGGTAGGGGAAGTAAATAAATTCTTCCCGATCAATCTTTTAGGTTTTCTAGATCAACCTTGTACGAAGAAAACAAACAAAAATCTCTGGCAAGTTTGAAATAGATTTTTAAGGAAATTAGGAGATAACGTCAAAGAAATGTCTGCGAACTGGTTTCTTGTATGTGCAAAGTTTAAAAATTGGGATAAATGAAGTGATTCATCGAATCGTTTATCTATATATATATAGCCCTAACATTTTTTGTGTTACCATTTGCTCAAAAAGTATCCAACCGATTTTGATCAAATTTATACGGTTTGAAAGACATAGGTGCGTAGATGAGCAGAATATACCTTCGAAACGCACTAAGACACTGTTGGTCATTTTTGTTTTTGCGCTGATGCAGTGAGCATATTTAAAAAAAAATATTTTAAAATTTATAGAACAAATTTTGTGTAATTTAATTTTGAAACAAATTGTTTGACTCTAGAGAAAAGTTTCTATCAAGTGTCAATATGAGTTTTTGAGTGAATTTCGGCAAGTGGGCTAGTTAGTTATTATAATAATCCTTACATCACTATAGAATTAACAAAAATGAAACACTTGAGTTTAATTTGATTACCTATGTACCTTCGATTAACTCATAAATCGATGCTTTTCGATGCTTTAAATCTTCAAATTGGAACAAGATTGTTTGTATTTTATTTCTTCTAAACTTTTTTACAAAACGTCGATGACACGACGCGACGGCAGCGACGGATGGGAAAGATGCGTTGTGGGCAGCGTTGCCACAAAGTGCCCGACCGGGCCATTTGGCTCCCTTTTTGTCATTATGGCCCTTTGCCCGGGCCAATTGGAAATGGCCCCCAAATCTTAGTTTTAGAAAATTTAACATCATATCATATCGTACTTAATAAAAATTAAAAAGTTTTACAAAATTAAACTACAATGTGTTTCCACCCCAAACGAATAATCATACTTAAAATAGGACTGAATGCATTCATTTATCATTATTATATATTATGATTTGACTTTTCTCCACGGATGCGTTCCGGATGCGTTACATATGCGTTCCGGATGCGTTCCGCATGCGTTACGCATACGGTCCTAGGGTCGCGCTATGACTGCCAGGTTGATTGCATATAGTTTCCACGGAGAAGAGATGTTTTACATCTTTAATTTTTTGTTTGCATTTTGAAAGTGCATTTCGATAGACTTAGAGCTGTGGTATCCCTCGCAGGTTGATAAAACAAATAGTAGGAATACTGAAAAAATTTCAACATTATATGCATATTGCATGCACTGGGTTTTTGTCCTTTTTTATCCGAAAAAATATATAACTCGTTTAAAAGATTTCACACGACGAATAAACAACACAAATACGACTTTAACTCGAATTAATACTAGACTCGGAATAATGATAAAATATGAACAGTCGTATGCGATGTTGTCCGTTTCTCAATATTTGTAGAAGTGAAGTCGGATATACGACTTTTGGGATACCAACATACGACTGTAGTCGAATACGAGTCATAAATACGAGTTTCAGAATATGGGTGAGTGTCTTTTGATGATAAAAACCCCAAGGGAAATGTACATTTAAATAATTTGAACAACCCATTGTACAAAATGTATTTTTACTTCCTAAATTATGTTTTAAAAATAATAACTGATTTGAATAAAAGCTTTCAAAATGAAGCACCAAAAATACATTTGTTGATTAGTGAAGTCACTTAAAAATATATAATTATTTTAAAAAACTTTTTGAAAGCTGATTACTTAAAAACTTTAAGTAATATAAGTGAAGTCCAATTCAAACCGTACTGTTTAAAACCTCTTGATGAGATTGTATTATGGGTTTGGATTTGATGAACTGTTTGAGAATTTAAATGAAAACGAAAAAGAAAGTTTTTTGAAATCAGTTCAAAGCTATTATATAGAATTTTTTAAACAGTTAAAAAATAGATTAAATTTGTGTGACAATTTGTTAACAGCTTTTCAAATTTTAGATGTTAATTATTTGAATAAAAAAAGTGATAATATTAGATTAATTTCTGATCATTTGACAACTCTGTTAATAATATTTTCAAACTTATTCAGTTGCACTGAAAATATAATGGTGGAAGAGCTACAAAACTGTTTAGAAGAAATAAATAAAGAAGATCATTATATTGACGCTGTTAAATGGTGGGCTCAGTTGAACGAAATGAAAAATTTTGCTGGTGATCATTTATTTAAAAATATTGCTTTATTTGAAAATTAACTTAATGAGTCTTTCACATAGCAGTGCAGCTGCTGAGCGTGTTTTTTCGTCTCTGAACAATATAAAAACAGATAATCGAAATAGGTTATCGTATGAAATTATTCACTCGTTAATGAGCCTTAAAGATTATATGCAGGGCAACTCGAGTAACTGTGGTAATTTTATTCCTAAATCAGATTTTGTAAAACGAATAAAGACATAAAATGTGATTTCCTTAAAATATTACTTACTTCTAAGTTATTTTTATTTATTTTTAATTAATAAGTGGCTCAAAGCCAAAAGATGTCTGTGAATTAAAAATGTAATACATCTGTGATTTGTTTGTTTCTTTTTGTAAGTTACACAGACTTAAGAAATTAAATGCATTAAATAAATAAAAAGAATAAATACAAATGTTAATATATTGTAGTTTAATGTTTTAGAGCCGATTTTTCAATAGTCAGTTAAAGAGACAGTTATTTACTGGAAGAATAAAGTTATTTGGCTCTTTAACAATCGGAAAGCAAAATTGAATTTTTCACTTGAAAAAAATAATCTATAGAATATTATAATTTGAATGTCACTTTCATTTATGTTTGTATATGTTTTTGATACTTTTGTTTTTGTATATCGAACATTTCTAAAGTAATTTTAGTTTTATTTAACGTTTATTTCAAAGCAATGTTGACAAATAGTAATATTTGACTTTGAAAATATTTATTCCTATGAATAATTTTATCTGAATTCGCAATAAGCAGATAAATTTAATGTTCCTATCCCTTGTAATAAGTTATATCTGCGCATTGAAAAATAGATTTTTGCTCTATCTGAGGAGTAAATACTAACTGACTGCTTATCTTACTATTGAAAAATTGGCCCTTAAAGAAGGATTTTTAAGTAAAATATTTGGCCCGCACTTTTGTCAAATAGCCCTCAAAAAATTTCGAAACGGCCCTTACTTCTTTTTTTTTCCGCGGCAACGCTGGTTGTGGAAAAGACTTTTGGGGATACGCGAGATTTATTTTTCTGAGCAAACTTAACACTTTGATCAACCATTATTTTGAAAATGCAAACACAACAAACTAATACAATTCTAGGACGGAAAACGTGAACAAATTTTATTTAATCACAACCGCAGACCCATGGTACATCCGACCGGATGTAGTATTTTTGGAGTGTTTTGTTTGTTTTTTTTTTCTGCAGAATTTTGAATTTTTGTTTGGAAAAACGTTTCAAATGGCAGCTGATAATCTGATATGCGATTGTGCTGCCTGCGAATTTATGGAGAAAGAGATTTGTGTCGATAAGGTAGACTCGATGTCTCAATGTTGTTTTTCTGCAAGGTGGAAACACATTTCAGTTGTGTTTGGTTGTAGTTGTAAGGCCTTAAGGCTTATGGTGGATTTACATGTATCTGCATTTGGTTTCTGCACAAAAAAAGGGACGCCAAATACAAAATGTATATTTGTTAGATAGAGAGAAAAGATCGAAATGCAGAAGAACTTCGTTTTTGCACTATAGGAAAGCGCCATAATGCTGAAATGAAGACGAACATGTTCATATTCTTGATGGTTCTCTTTCACTCACTCGGATTTTTTGTATACATCTGTCCTGCACTACTTTTCTGCATTTTGCAGTTGAAGATACATGTAAATCCACCATTAACTACATAGGCCTACTTTTGCACAAAAGTACAAAACTGAGAAATAAATATCTATTCTGAAGACACCTACTTGAAAAAACAATTGAAAGTTGTGCATATTGGTTTAATTTAAGTATAAAAACAATTTTCGTATGTTTTTTTGCAAGTATGTTTCTTTAGCGAGCATTTTAATTTCTCACTTTTGTACTTTTGTACAAAAGTAGGTCTATGTATTCAAGGCTTTAAGCTGGCCATACACGACTCGGAACCAATTTGGTTCGTGGTTTTCCGACTAGCGGAATATCCAAATGGTTCGGCGCCAAACCTTTTTGACATTTATCCAGTACAAAATGTTCGGAGCCAATTGCCTCCGAGCCATTCGGCTCGGTCATGTATGGCCAGCTTTAACTACATAGGCCTACTTTTGTACAAAAGCACAAAAGTGTGAAACTAATACCTATTCTGAAGACACCTGCTTGCAAAAAAAAACAATGGAACATTTTGCAGAGTGGTTTAATTTATGTGTCAGAACAATTTTAGTTTGTTTTTTTGCAAGCATGTTTCTTTAGTGAGTATTTTAATTTCTCACTTAGCATATTTCTTTAGTGAGCATTTTAATTTCTCACTTTTGTACTCTTGTACAAAAGTAGGTCGATGTAGTTAATGCTTAACCCTGAGGCTAACGAGCCAGTACTGGCTTACAAGTTACAATACATTTAAATTTTCTTACTAACACATACAAACATGAGCAATTTGCTCTTCAATTGGCTTGCCATTTTCGAAGCCAGTTGGGAAGCCAGTAGAGAAGACAGTGTCCTCGTTCTGACTTGTATATAAAGCTATATGGATAGCTTTTCGTGGGAAATTTAATGCAAAATTAAATATTCTTTCTACCACAACTTTTAATGAGAGGAGGGACCAAGAATTGTTAACATTTCCAAAATAGGCAACTGTCAAATATGATTAAAGGATGGCTATGATTATGGTGAAATATACAAAATCTCTTAAAAATCATAAGTTTTTGAAAGTATGTTTTTTTACTTCGGAAAAATGAGAGTTTTGGGGATTTCGGTGACATTTGGAACATTCTGTTACCGATTTTTCAAGCCATAGACTGTCAAATTAAATTGAAAGATTGCTACGGAGATGATGCATTGAAAAATTTAATCCATTTCCGGCTAGCGTTGCGTTTTCGCAACGTCATATTTGAAGACTTCTGGAACATAACTGATTATAGATTTAAATAAACTAAAAAATGATTTTGAGAGATAGTTGAATTATCTAAACGACCTGTTTTTGGCTTTTTTTGTAATATAATTCTGACGTAATTTACATGAGTTGCCTGCTTGTCAGGCTAGATAAAAGCATTACGTTGCGTTTTCGCAACGCTTGCCGAAAGCAGTAGCATTGCAAAAAAAAAAAAATGTATCTGCTTTATCTACCTATATTATATTGAACGGTTTTTTTCTCGGAATATTGTGTCTTTATGTTTACAATGCGAACATTTTTGAAAAAGAATCATAATATTTGATTGCATCCTGTCCAACAAAATGATGCATGTTTAAGTTCTAAGAAAAAAAGAAATCATTCAAGTGTGCTATTTGGAAAAACCCTTTACCTTCCACTTGACTTTAGATATTCTTAGAAATAATTAGGCAGTGCATTTTTCGTATAGGAAACATCAAGGCTCAGGTCACTTTTCTTATGAGCGTGGTCCAGTAGCGGATCCAGGGGGGTGGCATAGGGGCTAAAGCCCCTCCCACAGCCGAATCATAAAATAATTTGAAATATAGAAAGCAATACATTACAACGTGTAGAATTTTATATTCCGTCTAAAATATTGTTAAGCTATAAAATTTGATGGACAAAATAACGTGGTTGGGGCTGAACTATTTGCATACATGTTATGTAATTTTTTTTCTAAGCCCTAAGATTGGGACTAAAGCCTGAAACGTATTGGACAAAAACTAAGTTGGGGGCTATGAATATGGATATTTTTAATGCAACGACAATCTTTCCCTAAAAATTAAACCCAGAAAATTAGAACAAACAAAAAACAGCTTTGGCGCAATAAGGTCTGAGAATATTGGACAAAAAACCTAGCCAGGGTTAAGCAACTTACTTCCTAAAAACTAACCTTGTTCCAGAGAGTTTTGGGGGCTCAAGTCTAGGGACTGTCAAAGTCCGAAGTTGGGGCTAAGGCTTGAAGAGATAAGTAAAAAGAGATAAAAATGGTCGAGGCTTTACATTAACGTGTCAAATGCCCCAACTGTATATACTAAAAGCAAAGCTAATTTACCGAAAGAAACGCATTTGAGGCTTAAACCATTGGAGAACAACGGTATGTCAAGTTTAGTGTATGTTTAATACAACAGGAATTGTTTCTTACGGCCTTGGCTGGGCTTAGAAATTCTCGGGGCTACGTTTTCAAAATTTGAAAGCTCCAAGGCAATTGTACATACAAAACATAGAAATTCTCTAGTCAAGGAGCCAAATTCCAAAAGCGTGAGTTTTCTCTGTGCGCGCTCAGAAAATCATGCAAAAGCAAATGAATATTTGCAATCCCTTTAGACTCTAGAGTGACGTGCAAATTTGTCGACATATTTTTTTAGCATGAATACCTATAAAGCGTATGCAGCGTATACACGAAAACTCATTCACGCTGGCAGAATTGGGCCGCGGCTTATTTCTTAGAGCAGCTTTATCTTATGTCGTAAAGTGTCATTTTGAACAAAATAGATTCTCTTCGATTTGGATAATTCAGGAAAAATGAGAAATTAGAGGACTAATACCGTGTCAAAGCACATATATGAGCTTTTGCCAGTACGAACACTTAAATATAATTTTTCTGAACTAGCCAATTAAAAACAGTTTTCAAATCTTGTCAAAAATGGGAAGTTCAAAACATACCCACAGCTAATTTAAAAATATAACTACATAATGTAGGTACCTAATCAATTTTTAAATAATATAAATAAACGAATTTGTACGCGTGGTTCAAGCATATATGGCTAAAAACTATTGTGCGCCTTTGAATTTGCTTCTATCTCCGCTACAGCAATTATGAATAATTGTTATTGTACTTTGTATTGAAAACATTTTGAAGCGCAACAGGAGCGGATATAAAGGCACACAAAAATGGATATCATTAAAGGAAAAAAAAAAATACTTGAGCCTTAAAGGTTAGGCCGCACTCGCCGCAACTGCACTGCATCGGAACTACACTTCACACGAATTCGTATGAATTTGTATGAAGTTCAGCTGCCGCTGAGTGCGATATAGCTCCTTAAATTTCATAAAAAATAATGTTTTGCCCCGTTGTCGTGAAGTTTAGTTCGACTAAAGTTGAGTACGGTCTTCCATTAAACCTAAACTGATCTCTATTATTTGTTATAAATTATAAAATTTATCTTCGGACAAGCAAATTTTATTAGTTAAGGTCTCAAAATGGATCTCCAAACTGCAAGCCCCCCCACAGCCAAATCCTAGATCCGCTACTGGCGTGGTCCCTATAAGACAACTGTACTATACTCAGGTACTATAAGTCGAGTGCATATTCTAATTCTAAGAAAAAAAAAAGTTTTTTGCATTCGACTTAGTTTTTACTTATAAGCAGTGAATTGTGCGGTCAAGAAGTGTTTTAAAAATGATCTATGTGTCTTATAAAAGAATTTAATATTATGTACCGCAAAAAGTTTTATCTGCTAAACAACTCGAAGAGTTATTGATGAACCCGAGTTCTGATGAAGACGAGGAAATAAATTTGAATTTGGATGCTGCAGTTCATGCAAACATTATAATTTTACCTCCAAAAAATTATGCTGTTAGTGATAATGAGGAAATCGATGATAATGTGCAGCTTTTGGAAGATGGAAGGAAACATGTTCCCAAATTATTTGGCTGGTGTAATTGAGATAGAATGCAGGTTTGATGATTTAAATTCTCAAAATCCTGAAGACATACGATGTACTGGAAGTCGATGTTGTATCAAATGATCCAAACGGTGCATTAACATCCCAAAACGTCGCTTCAACTTCTAAAAAAGAATCGACATGTCTTCATTATGAGTTACCGAAGTGGTCAAAAAGCCATCGTGTTGAATTTTCAAAAAAAACCAACAAATCATTTGATGGACCAACCAATCAATCAGATAAAACAGTTTGATCGAAAAAAGAGAAAACATGTCAACATTCCAATGCCAAATGCAATTCGTGAAAACAACATAACGATGGGTGGAGTTGACTTATTTGATAACGCTACATGCAATTATCGGATTCGAAGAAAAAAGTGGTACTGGCCACTTTTATCAAATGCACTCGATGCAGCGTTGGTAAATGCATGGAAAATACATTGCATTTGCAAAACATTTTCCCAAGAAACGCCAATGCCGCAACTAGAATTTAGAACGTTTGTTGTAGATTCCCTGTTGCGATCGGAAACAAACATTGAACATGTGATTCAAACGGAAAGAAACCCGAATGAAGTGGCGTGTTTCGACAATATCAAACATACTGTCGTCAAAACAGTATGTCGCAAGTGTTCCAGCCAAACCGTTTTTTCCTTCAAGAAATGTGATATCCCGCTTCATCCGAAATGCTTCGATGAATACCACACAAAAACCCATTCTTTGTTAACATAATGTGGCATATTCATAGTCGCAGATAGACCCAGGTTTAACTAAACTACAGTTTAAGACAATTTTGCCTCAATGAATACAGATCGATTTTAATTACAAATTGTTGGTTTTATATTTTTATAAGATAACCGCAGATACTTGCAAAGCAATTTGCTTACAAGTTGCCTGCCGCCTACATCACAGCATATTCACGTTCACGAACTTGACAGTCAATCTATATAGCCAACTGGCTTGCCAGTACTGGCTCGTGTAGCCTCATGCTAGGTTTCCACTTGTCGTTGAATTGACACAGTTTGACAGCTGTCAATTTGGTCTTTGAACGACACGAATGCCAGTTCATTTCCACTTGTGTCTTTAATTGTCACAAACAAGTTTGTCTTTTCAAAGACAAAGAATTTTTGACAGATGACTTTGTCTGTTCATTGACATGTATTTCCACTTGCATTGGTCTTTTTCGAACTGACACTGATGGTCAATGAGATATTCGTTCTATATCTTCTCACATCGAAAAAATCGGTCGAGAAACGATGTAAATTGAAACAAAATGCATGGGTTTTGTTCCATTTTTCATCGTTTCTCGACCGATTTTTCGATGTGAGAAGTTACAGAACGTGGACACTGCTTGCAAAAAAAAACAATTGAAAACTGTGTATGGTGGATTAATTTATTTGTCAGAACAATTTTCGTTTGTTTTTTTGCAAGCAGGTTTCATTAACCTGCGGCCACACGAGCCAGTACTGGCAAGCAAGTTGGCTACATACATTGACTGCCAAATTCCTATACCTGAATAGGCTGTGACGTAGCCAGTATGCAACTTCTAACCAAGTTCCTTTCAAGTATCTTACCCTGAGGTTACACGAGCCAGTACTGGCAAGCCAGTCTGCTACATAGTTTGACTGTCAAGTTCGTATACGTGAATATGCTGTGACGTTGGCGGCAGGCAACTTGTAAGCAAGTTGCTTTTAAGTATCTACGGTCGCGTTCAGCTTTTACTAGGACAGCCTATCTAGGATTCTAAATACACAATTTTATTGAATTGGCTTTGGCATCGGACTTCGATTTTTTTTAAACAAATAATGACGTCAAATTCTGCATAAAGTCTTGCGATGGTCAACGCATAATACTGCCAATGCGTTGACGGATGCATTGACAGACTTTTCTGTCGCGTCAAATTAACATGGATTGTTTTTCATCTAATTCAAAAATTTCGATTTTTTTTTAAATAATTTTTAAAAAGAATTGATTTTTTGGAGGTTTCTTAATCCATCATCATCGAAGCCATCCTTTAATGGGATTTGACAGTTCATGCGTTGACAGATAGGTAAGAAACTAAATTACGTCCTACGAGGAATATTTCGTTCCAAAATGTCACCCAAAGGCGCTAAAATCGCCTTTTTCCGCGCAAAAAATTTAATCTCAAAAAAATCATCTCCGTAGCAATCTTTTAATTAAATTTGACAGTCTATGGCTTGAGAAATCGGTAACAGAATGTTCCAAATATCACCGAGATCCCTAAAACTCTCATTTTCCAAAGCAAAAAATATAGTTTCAAAAAATTAGGATTTTTAAGAGAGTTTGTATATTTCACCATAATCATAGCCATCCTTCAATCATATTTGACAGTTGCATATTTTGGAAATGTTAAAAATTCTTGGTCCCTCCTCTTATCAAATGTTGTGGTAGAAAGAATATTTAATTTTGCATTAAGCTTTTCTTTTTTATTTATTTATCTACAAGCGGTTTGCTTAACAGATGCAATTACAAAATTTATACATATTTATTTAAAATATAAATTTATACAATAACTCAATTTTAAATTTATCTCGAGATAAATGCAAATCAAAAATAACACATACTTCATTGAACGTGTAGCCTCAGGGTTACTGGCCACGTTTAGCTCTTACTAGGATAGCCTATCTAGGATACTAAATACACATTTTTATTATTTTTATTGAATTTGCTTTGGCTTCGGACTGCGAGTTATTCTTGCTTTAACGCGTTAACAAAAAATTACGTCGAATTCTGCATCAAGTCTGTCAAGTCAAGATGTGTTGACAGACTTTTCTGTTTTGTCAAAGTAACATGGATTGACATTCACTCTATTCAAAAATTTCGATTTTTTCTCAAATAATTAATACAAAATTCTTAAAGGATGCCTACTATGATGATAGATTAAAAAACCTCCAAAAAATCCAACTTTTTTTTTAACATTTCATACGTTGACAGATAGCTAAGAAACTTAGTTATGTCGTACGAGGAATATTTCGTTCCAAGTGTCACCCAAAAGCGCTAAAATCACCTTTTCCCACGCAAACAATTTATTCTCAATAAATTCAGATATCTTTAAAGTTTTTTTCAATGCATCATCCCCGTAGCAATCTTTCAATTGCTTTTGACAGTCAATGGCTTGATAAATCGGTAACAGAATATTTCAAATATTTCAAATATACTCATTTTTACCAAGCAAAAAATATACTATCAACAAATTAGGATTTTGAGAGATTTTGTATACTTTATCTATTTTGGAAATGTTTAAATTTCTTGGTCCCTCCTCTGATTAAAAGTTGTGCCTGATGGAATATATAATTCCAAAAATTTCAACGAAAAGCTATCAACAACGCTTTATATCCTATGTACAAGTCTGAACGAGGCCACTGGCTTCTCCACTGGATTGGATTATTTGAACTCCATTGGGTCCATGTTCATAGTCCTATCATCATTCATGGCCTGTGGAGGCGGCACATTATGGGGCGGCCAAAAAATTGCCAGGGTGGCAAACAAATTTCCGGGCGGCAAAGAAATTGCCAGGTTGGCAATAAATTGCCGGGCGGCAAAAAATTCCCAGGCTGGAAAAAAATTGCCTGGGGCCTATTTCAGCGCTACTACATCATTTACATCAATTACATCATACATTTACTTTCTACAACTACACCAGTTACATTTTTCTGTTTCACATATCCCACTGGAAGAGTTGTATAATGTAGCTGGATGATGAAGACCTAGACCCCGATTACACCATTCGTTTTTTCGGTTGTTTCGTCTTTCGTCTTTAATTGTGGACTTACATGTATCTGCATTTGGTTTCTGCAAAAAAAAGGGACGCCACATACAAAATGTATATTTTTTAGAGAGAAAAGACCAAAATGCAGAAGAACATCGTTTATGCATTATAGGAAAGTGCTATAATGCAGAAATGAAGAATGAACATGTTCATCCTCTTAATAGTTCTCTTTCACTCTCTCGGATTTTTTGTATGCATATGTCCTACTCTACTTTTCTGAAATGTGCAGACGCAAATACATGTAAATCCACCATAAGTTATGCTGGATTTACATGTATCTTCGTCTGCAAATATGAAGAAAAGTAGAGCGGGACAGATGTATGCCAAAACTCCGAGCATGTGAAAGAGAACCATCAAGAAGATGAACATGTTCGTCTTCATATCTGCCTTATGGCACTTCTTATAATCTTCATGCACGAAGATCTTCTGCATTTCGGTGTTCCCTCTCTATCCAACAAATGTACATCGGTCGGATGAAGATACATGTAAATCCACCATTAAGCTGGCCATAAACGACGAACATGCTCGCCGAACATGCTCGTTTGCTTTACCCCATAGACGACGAACATATTTGGCGAACATTCATTTCTTGAATCCCAAATTGCACTTTCACACCGATTTGAATAAAAATGATTGAATTGGATAATAGTTTTTCGTAATTGAGTTTAATTTATATAGGAGTATATTTGAGAATGAAGTGATTAAAAAACTTTTTTTTTTATCACAAAATCACCCCAAAATCCATGAATGTCAAAATAACGAAAGAAAATTAATTATAAAAAATAATGGATTTTGAGATTTTTAATATTTTTGATGATGCTTTCGGATTCAATATAAAGGCTAGACCGCACTCGACGGAACTGCACTGAGGCGGAACTACACTTCAGACGGATTCGTATGAAATTGTATGAAGTTCAGTTGCCGCTTAGTGCAAAATAGTTCATACTTCCGCTGAAGTTGAGTGCGGTCTTGCCCTAAGAGTTCAAAGAAGGCAAAATATATATTTAGAACGTGTTAATTTTAAGATCTATATTTTGTAGAGCGTTTCAGAATGCCAAGAGTTTGTTTGAAATATTGAGTTCACTGCTTGGGTGCATTTTTTGCGCATCGAATTGAATGCAACCAATATAGTACGATGTAAATTAAAAACACAAAAATAAACGATATAATATGTATAACTTATATTTTTATTAAAACTACTTAGGTACTTTTGTATACTTTCCCTTGTATACCAACATTGTTAATCCTTAAAAAATATATGTTTACAAAACTAAAAACTGTTTTTCTTGCGCCTCTACATCAAAAATTTATATTGTATGAATGTAGCAATAATTGACAGTTATTTGTATTACATCAATGTAGCACAAAAAGCTATGAGACAGAATCATACATTTTTCCAGTAATTCCAGTAGATTCTCCGTATCTACACTGATGTACTACAACTGATAATCGAACGTACCTATGAAACAAAACTGATGTAATACAACAGTCAAAATGCTACATTGTACTTGATGTAGTAGCACTGAAATAGGCCCCTGGTCACAAAAAAATTGCCTGTGTGGCAAAAGAAATTACCAGCTTATGAAAATATCTCAAAGAAAAAGTCCGTTTTATATAAAAACAATATTCTATTTTATTTAATAGAAAACGATCCTATAGCTTCAGCTTTTCATTTGATAATAATAATAAATTTTCTAATCATTTGATTGATAACATAAACTACTAACATGATAACAAAGCAATTAAGTGTTTCATATTGTTCGGTGATTTACACACCAGCGTTACAAAAAATTTGCCGGGCGGCAAAAAAATTGTCAAAATTGGAAACAGAATTGTCCAGCGGCGAAAAAATTTCCAGGGTGGCAAAACCAAATAAATAACTTAACTCATGCTTATGCCCTAAAGCACAGTCGTTAACACATCTGTCTTACCGACTCCTCGACCCAGGCTTTTAATAAAAAAAAATCGACTCGAGTCCGCTTCTGAAGTGAAATCAAGTTAGTTTAAGCTTATTTAAACTTATAATACAGGTTCAAAAAGGGGCAAAGTGAACTTGAAGCGAGTTAAGCCTTAACTACATAGAGCTACTTTTGTACAAAAGTTCAAAAGTGAGAAATTTAAATGCTCGCTAAAGAAACATGATTCTGATACATAAATTAAACCACCATGCACAAGTTTCCATTGTGTTTTGCATGCAGGTGTCTTCAGAATAGATATTTATTTTTGACTTTTGTACAAAAGTAGGCCTATGTAGTTAAGCCTTTAAATTACCACGGGTTATTTTAAAATCAAATTGATTTTTGACTTGTTCAATCACAAATCTTTGCAAAGAAGTAGTAACAATAACATCCTTATTCTGGCAACTTCACTGATGCCTCACAAGTCACATTTACCTCGTGGTGAACTCGCCTCATAAAAACTTAAAAATTATGATCTGCTCCTCGGCATATCACAACTCACGTTGTTCTTGTGAGGCTTCTTAAAAAGGCTTCCACAGAATACGAAATTATGACCGCCTTATAAAAAACATAAAAAAAACAAACTCACGCAAAATTGTGACCTGTTATGATGAGCCTCACAACGGCATGATAGGGCTGTAATGACCTTAAAAATAGATCTGTTCCCCTTCTCTGTTATTTAATGTGCATTCTAGTGCACGGAAAATCACATTAATTCAGAGTAAATGAACAGCTCTAAAAATAAACAAAATCAATACAAAGTATCATCTTATACTCTAAGACGTAGACGGTGTTCACTTTTGACTGACCCCTCTGATTTTACAAAAGAAAACATAAACAAAAAATGTTTATTTTTTTTTAAATTTCTATTTTTCTCTCTTTCTAATCATGAAGTGGGAATGAGATTAATTTCAGAAAAGTCAAGAATAATCGGAAGAGTCAAACCAACCTGAACACCATCTAAAAGTTGTTTTTCATTTAATTTCTTTCAATTTATATAACTGTCACATTTTGTTTGTCATTTGCAGAGAATTGGATGACAATCTATTAACTAGTCTACCAGAAGGACTCAACAAATTGGCTCATCTCCAAGAACTGTAAGTAGCACAAAATCAAATACAAAATAAAGACTTCAAAACAATTTAATTTAGTTGATCCCTTTATCCATCTTATATCGAAATAAATGCAATTCAATTCCCTTAGAACTTTAATCGTGCTTTGGAAATAAATGAAACAAATAAAATCACAAAGCACTGCATCCATCTATTTTTTTAAGCAAGAAATGTCCTTGCATTCATATTTCGCAAACGTCTTTCGGTTAAGATTCTTAATTATTATCCTGTTTACAAGGAAATTCTTATACACATATTGTACCTACTACTGTTCAAATTCCAAATACTGGGATTATGATGCGTTATTTATAATTTCAACTCAAGCTTGTTTCAATCAAAATGCGGAAGTGTTATACAGTTTTCTGTTTGTCCATGAAATTCCTCTAAGAAAAAAACAAATAATGATTTTCAAAAAGATATGAAACTATAGATACTAGATAATATAGTCACTAAAATCTAGAACCATGTTTGCATAGAAGGACCATATAATATAAGCTATTTGTGGCAAATACTTTCCGCTTTTGCTCATTCAAAATAGTTTTACTAAGAAAATGCTTCACATCCTGTGATATCCTTGTATTCCGGATGTGATCACTGTGTTAACTATGACGCTTGGTATACGTAAATAAATGAGATGCAAGTATAACCCAACGGTTACCCAGCCAGGAGTACCAACAACTACAACTGACGCTGAATGTTAGTTGTACGGTGGTTGTCATTTATTTGCAAATTGCGTTTCCATCGAGTTTTTTTTGCAGATGGTTTCCTTTTTTTTTTTTTGAAAAAAGCACTCTTAATACACACAAACCCAACCAGTCAGCCAGCAAGATAGACACATACCCAACATGCGTTTAAAATAATGTTGTGAATGTACCACATGACCCACAAATAAATGCCATTTTTTGTGTGTCATTTTGCATTCAGTAGTATTTTTTTCTGCACTATATTGCATATTGCTTATCATCAAGGATAAAGGATATACCTAGATAATATTATATATCTACTCTGTGCGTCCATTCGTAGTAAATGTTTGGTGTTAATAGAAATTCAGAAGATATCCCGAAGGATATTGGATGACATTCCAAAAGATCTGGGTTGAACCATTAAATAATAGTTTTTCAATGGTTGAACTTAATTTGAGTTGTTTTTGCAAACAAACATTTAAAAGGAATAAAATAGACAAAATGATGTACTTTACTGAATGCATTTGCATTTTGTTAAAATAAAAATACAGTAAAATCTAAAATAAATGAAGAAAGGTCTCTTGGAAGACAAAAAGTTCAAAACAAACACACCTACTTTCAACTTGAGGCGGGGTACACATTAGCTGTGTTTTGTGTGCCTTTATCCCCCCTTCCATATCTGCTTACAAATAATTCCCATGTAAAATACAACAACAATTTCGGAATTTTTTTATATTAAGCGCGTGCAAAAGGGGTTGTGACTACCCTTAAGATGATATACACAGCACGAGCGATTAGGTAGATTGGAGGGGATTTAAAAGGAGATACCGATGCACATTGGTTTTGAACGTCTGTAGATCACAATGGGAGGGGAAAATTGAGCTGGGTAGAGCATTCCACATTCGAGTAGTGCGACTAAAGAAAGAATCTCTGTACTTAACAGTACGTCCGAAATTGGGCTCAAGGGTAAACTGATGGGCATTCCTAGAAGCGCGAGTATTATGGTTGAATTGTTTAAGGGGAGGAATGCAACTGGCTATTTCACTAGAGCATTGTTTATGAAAATAACGGTAAAATAACGAAAGACATGAAACATTTCGACGGTGCTCAAGGGATGAGAATGTTTCCGTTATAGTTCTTTCACCTATCATTTTAAGAGCTCTCTTTTCAATTCTATCCAATAAACTCAAGTGGGTTATTGGAGCACCTGCCCAAATGTGAGAGTTATACTCAAGTTTTGGACGAATAAAGGCTTTGTAGATCACAGCCAGATCAGAAGGGGAGAAACATTTCTTGCATCGACGGAGAAAACCTAAACACTTAGCAGCATTTTTGGCGATGTCGAATATGTGGTCGTTCCATAAAAGGTGGTCTGTGACACACATACCGAGGACTGAAAGCTTTTCGGTTTCCTCAATGCAAGTGCCACTCATGGATAGTGGCATGGGGGGTGGGTTTTGTTTTAACGACAGTAGACAGCATTGAGTTTTTGAAGCATTAAATTCTACACGGTTTTTGATTCCCCATTGGACAATGCTGTCGAGATCAGAATTTAGTGAGCTTATCATACGCTGCCGTTCAAGTTCCACATCCGAAGGACATGGATGAGAATCTGTAAACGAATATGAGAAGCTGAGGGTACTGTCATCAGCGAAACAATTTAATGGATTAGAAGTTTCAGATAAAAGATCGTTTATGAATATAAGGAAGAGAGTCGGAGACAGAACGGAGCCCTGGGGCACACCAGCATTTATTTTGTGTATTTCAGACTTGAAACCATCCAATACAACTTGTATCGAACGGTCCGAAAGGTAATTTCTAATCCAACGAAGAAGAGATTCATCGATACCAAATGCACGCATTTTCGATAAGAGAGCTTGATGCCAAACTCTATCAAATGCTTTGGAAATATCAAGCGCAATAATCTTACTTTCTCCAAAACGATGTAAAGATTTGTGCCACTGTTCGGTGAGATATACCATCAGATCACCAGTGGACCTATTGCTACGAAAGCCGTACTGCCGGTCATTAAGAAGCTTTCGTTCTTCGAGATATTTCTTGAGCTGAAAATTAATCAGCGTTTCCATGACCTTGGAAAGAAGGGACGTAAGCGCAATTGGCCGATAGTTGGAGGGGGAAGAAGACACGCCTTTTTTAGGGACAGGCTGGACAAATGCTGTTTTCCATCCACTCGGAAAGAGACCAGTAGAGTAGGACAGATGGAAAAGCTTACGCTGTGGTTTTGCCAGCGTTGAAGAACACCTCTTCAGAACAATGGGAGGAATACTATCCGGGCCAGCGGATTTGTGTATAACGAGATCTTTCAGAACTTGTTGGATTTAACATGGGAATTATTTTTAAGCAGATATGGAAGCGGAGATAAAGGCACAAAATAACACGGCTATTATCAAATCTGATTGATAAATTCAACCAATCATGCCGAATCGACTTTGGTGCAGATGAGCTTTTCAAACTATGTTACCGACATCCCTTCAATTTTTTGCAGCCGATTTTATAACAGAAAAAAACCAAACATCAGATTCTGTAATCGGAGTGAATATCAAAAAAAAATTGTGAACAATAAGTTTGTTTGTCAAACAGAGTATACACATTATCAAACGTGAAACGAGAACAGGGTTGTTTTGTGTGAAAATAATCAGTAGTAATAAATAAAACTATTTTGTTATCACTTCATTCTCAAATATACTCATTATTAGGTATATTCACTCACGAAAAACAATTTTCAATTTTTAGAATCAACCGTTTATAAATGCCCGCTGGAACAGGTGGAAGAACGAAGCGCAAGTGCTGTTTTGTGTTTGTTTTTTTTTTCTATTTTCTTTCCAAATAAATCTTATAGCAAGATGAGTGGCAAATTTGATACAAAAAAACCGTGATGACTTTCAACTAATATTTTAGATTCATTTTGCGTTCATCGACATAAATTCGACGAACCCAACAAGTGGAGCCTTATAGCCTTTTCACACCAAACCCAAAACCGGGTTTTCGGCAATTGGTTTACGAAAACTTGAAATGCGTTCATTTGTTGTTCAATGGTTTCGAGGAAGGGCAGCGCCACTTTGAAAATGTTCAGTGCCACAGAAAAGGGCAAAAATCAAATGTTTTATGCGCAATTAAAGACAATTTATAAATATTGTAATTTAATAATGGAAATACAATGAATCCTGATTCGTTATAATTAAATTATTTCTTAACCGATCAATTTCACGTAGTAGTTAGGATGCGCGACACTGCGTCGCGCTCTCTTGTGTTCCAGCAAAAAAATTATTTTTTCCTGGCAGCAATCCGTCAGCTATTTCTATGACGTTTAATTGAGCGCTGAATGTTTCACAAGGTGTGTTTGTTTAGTTCATCCTGCAAATCCAACATGTTTTGGACTGGTTTTATTTAAAACTTGTGGTTTATCAAAACTTGTGGTTTAGCAAAAATGTATGGGAAAACGTGTGTTTTCGATCTAGGTTTTCAGCCAAAACCGATATTTTCGCGAAAACCGGGTTTTGGGTTTGGTGTGAAAAGGCTATTAGGTGAAGCAGTTGAGTGGGAGAGTTGTGGTCCCCTCGAGATAATGACAATACCGGGTAAATGAAGAAGAAGAAGAAGACATATATTCAGATTTGAATTTGGCTTTTCGTGGATTTATCTCTGTCTTTTCTCTTTCTGATTTTGACAGTTCGTTTAAAAAAAAAATGAAAGAAAAAAATCTAAATGAAGGGATCAGCGTTACCACCATACTTTTTTAACTTTAGTTTTTAACTGACGAACACATTTCTTGCCGTGTTTATTATGCGTTATGGGTTACAAGATTTCGGCTCGTTTTAATTTATACTCTTCTCGCTTCAAATTTGTGAGATAAAATTTTATGTTTTGCAGATTTGTTTTCCCATACAAATTTTGACAGTTCATTTCTACAGATATAAAATTCTATGGTTTATAAGTTTTCTATGGGTTTTCCGTGTTTTGCATGAATACCCCTATTGTAACAACGAAATAAAATTTAAAAATTGTGTAACACTTTTGTTACATTTGTAACATTGTGGTTACGCTGTTTGTTACCCTTGATTTAGAACTTTTTTTTGTCTGTTTTTTTTTTTAGCTCTGTTTGCCACTGACGTTTGTGGGATAAGCCGAATTGTCTGTTTTCATTGTTGAGCGTACCCAATTAATACCTATTTAACTACCCCGTTTACATGAGGTATTCGAGCGAGCTTCAGGCTCGCATGGCCCCTTTGTATACCTGCGTTGAGTTGAAATAAGCTTCAACCAACTCGATTCCATTTCAAGAGCGGAGATAAAGAACCTGGGGCCGAATTACCGCATCAGTGAGTGAGCAATACGTTACTGAATTATCTGCATTTGGGATTCCTTCCTAAGATATCGAGTAAAGTATCGAGTATCGAATTCGATTTTTGGCATTTCCTCGTCTGTGAACGAGTGTTTTTTCATACGATAGATGCTAGGTAGACGAGTGAGAAGTAAAATGGCAGATAAATATAATTATTCTCTTTTCTGCAAATATTCCTACACAATATCAATTAATGGTGTTTCAGGGTGAATTAAAATAAATTAAACATCACCCAGAAAATTGTTCTTAAGTTGATTTTAAGGCACAATAATTCGATTTAGCCAAAAAATATTTTAGTTAGGAATATTGACGTTTAGGAAAATGTATTAGAATTATCCTAGTACAATACCAACTCAATTCGATACGTGATACTGTGTATAACATCATACCAATTCGATAACTCAATAGTTCAATAACGTGTAAAAGTTCCTCACTCGTTCACTGAAGACGTAATTCGGCCCCTGGGTCGAAGAGTCGGTCTGAAGAATGTGTTGACGACATCGTTCTTGCACGTATGTGCAAGTAAAAGTATTAATTTGTTTTGATAGATATGCGAAGTGTGTCCTAAAATGCATTAAACTAACTATACTTTGTGTGAAATGAATATATTAAGGCCAATCCTTCAATTGTAATCTCAACACTATATCAACTCAACTTCAAATCAGCAGCTCTCAACTCATGTGGCGAAAAACTTGGGTCTTAAATCCGACACTAATCCAACTCGAGCTTTCGATACTGCCTGGAAACGGGGTAGAGTATCGAAAGATCGAGTTGGATTAGGGTTGGATTTTAGACCCAAGTTTTTCACATGCCATGAATGATGGCAGGAATATCGAACATGTCTAAAAAAAAATCAGTGAGCTCGCAAAAATCCATGTCCAAACATTGACATATCCATACAAATCAGATCGTGGATTGTAGATTGGATTATGGACATTGTTCATGGCTAGTGGAGGCGGCATGTAAGGACATCATAAACCAACTCCTCTTTTGAAAAGAGATATAGCAGAACGCCATCAGAAGTACTCTGCGGTAATGGAGATAAATGCTTAATGCAATCATCTTTTTCGAAGAAGTAGTTACGGCCTGATGATGACGCACACCCACAATCCAAACAAACCAAGCCAAACATCGACTTTATGCGGGTGCATCATCACTTGGCCTAAATTATCGTTCCAATTCCAGCCATTTAGCTTACTGACGTACCCGTTCATCTAAAAATGGTATTTGTCGTTGAAAATGATTCTATTTATTTAAAACGGGGTCCGCTTTCTTGCTTTAGAATCCATCCAGCAAACACACGGCGCGCGTCGTTGTAACTTTCCATATTGATTTATTTTTAATGTTGGAAAAATAAGAAAAACAACAACAGACACATAAATGAAAATGGCCACCAGAAGTGTCAGAATATACCCGCCGTCCCTTTTAGAAAACCGTTTATATTAGGAAGGCTTTTTGTAACCCCAGTGATTTGGATAAAAAAGCATCTTCAGAACTTAGTAAAGGAATTGTCTATAAAACTTAGGCCCGAACATTTCTGGGGATGAACTTAAGCCGAAATGAGATCAGTTGTTATTTTATTTAGCATGAAAATTGAGGAAGCCCGACATTTAAATTAAAAATATTGGTATGAGCGGGAAAGGTATCACAATGAAAGTTGAAGGGATTCAAATAAACTTTTATTCAAATCTACCTATCTGTAGTGAAATTAATCAAGGCATCATCAGCTTTCAAAAAAAAACACCTGTTGACGCAATCGGTAGCAAATTTTTAAAAATGGACTAGAACTTTTGATACTTGATCGATTGGTATAAAATTATCAACGAAATGTTGTTATATCCTTAATGTGAATAGATTTCAACTTTTTTTTCCATTATCACTTCCAACAAGTACTTTAGACCCTGTTTAGATTGGGAAGTTTGTGTACGGACTCACGACAGTTAGAAGGTAAGAGAAGTGCGGGGTAGGAGGTCTCGTCAGGCATGTAGAAAATATAAAAACCAGACTCATGAGTCTGCTTTGTTGTTTTTCAATGTGGAAGTTGTTGATGTTGTTTCAATGTAGTTTGAGGTGCCTCACAGTTTGTAATGTAAACACGATGGTACTCACCAGTCCGTACTCAATCTTCCCAATCTAAACAGGGTCTTAGGTTGTTTTAGATACTACAACACAATTTTTTACTTTTTATTTCAGTTCCGCTTCAAGTAATCGTCTAAAATGGATCAATGAAACAGATCTGCCGAAAAATCTCAACACAATCGACTTTCGAGCTAATCCATTGCAGGGAATACGACGTGGTGCTTTTACCTATATGCCACGCCTGCGTAAACTGTAGGTATACAAAAATATCAATATTGTATTTATTTTCTAAAAACTATTTTTTTTATTTTAAATGACTACTGGGAGAACAATAAGAAATTTCGAGCAGTTGCTCAAAATTATTTCCATTCAAGGATCTTATCGGATGTTAGGGCCTTACAAAATTTTCCCGATTTAGATGGTTGTTATACACTGGAAGTATTAAAACTCGATCGAGCTGGCTTAACTGCGATTCCAGAGAATTTGTGTAAGCAAATTCCAAGGCTTAAGAGTTTGTATGTTATTTTGATTGAAATAATTTTAGTTTTTGAGTCCAAAATTTATAATTTGCATCTTAGGGAACTCAAAACCAATACGTTAGAGAGAATTCCTCTATTGGGGAATTGCAGAGAACTAAGACTGCTGTAAGTATAGGAAGAAGTTGTGTTCTTCTAGAACTAAATTTGGACTGATTTTTCCGATTCCAGGGACTTATCGAGCAATCGTATTGAGTCACTTACTGGAAGGCCTTTCCAAGGTCTTAAGGAACTGCATGATCTTTTGCTGTCATACAACAAAATCCAAGCGATACCAGAAGATGCTTTTTTAGGAGTACCGAAGCTTCAGTTATTGTAACTTTCTATTTAGGTTTACCTACTCATGAGAACGATTTTTTTTAATAATTCTTTTTCTTTCCAGGGATTTGGAAGGTAACGAAATAACTTCGATTCACGAAAATGCCTTCTCGCAGTTCGTCGAACTAGAGGACCTCAATCTTGGAAATAATATGTTTCCCAATCTTCCACCTAACGGTCTCCATCGCTTGCTACATCTCAAAACCTTTAACAATCCAAAGCTGAAGGAGTTTCCAAATCCAGAAACATTTCCACGTATTCAAACGCTGGTGCTATCATATGCCTATCATTGTTGTCCATTTTTGCCATTAGTTGCGATGTCTGCTACACGGAAGCCGCCCTTGGTACAAGAAGCTGTCCTTTTTCCTTCAGACTCTGAGTTCGATATGAGTTTGTGGAATAGCAGTATGACTGATATTTGGCCACAGCTGCGTAAGTATTTATTTAAAATTCTTTTGACCAACCAAGAAGAAACCTTTTGAATACCTTCCAACTTTAGATAATCTTAGTAAAAAGTTTGGAACACAAATGACTGACTTGTGGAACAACTTTGGACAAGACTTCAACTATCCTGGCAATCTTCCTGCTTACGTCGAGGAATATTTTGAAGAAGACCAAGCTAACATGGGTCCGATTCGACCATTTGGATCGGATGTCCCTCCGGGATCGGTACAATGCTTGCCGATGCCTGGACCGTTTCTTCCATGTGCTGATCTCTTCGACTGGTGGACATTGAGATGTGGAGTTTGGATTGTATTTCTGTTGGCTCTTCTTGGCAATGGAACTGTTGTCTTTGTTTTAATATTTTCCCGTTCCAAAATGGATGTGCCGAGATTTTTGGTATGCAATCTAGCTGCTTCGGACTTTTTTATGGGCATTTATCTGGGAATCTTGGCAATTGTAGATGCCTCAACTTTGGGAGAGTTTCGAATGTTTGCAATTCCATGGCAAATGAGTGTTGTATGTCAAATGGCTGGATTTTTAGCTGTTTTATCATCAGAACTATCAGTTTATACACTGGCAGTGATTACCTTGGAACGGAACTACGCAATAACACATGCAATCCACTTGAATAAGAGGCTTACTTTAAAACAGGCCACATACATCATGATCTTCGGTTGGATTTTCTCAATTGGCATGTCCACACTGCCATTGATAGGAGTGTCAGACTATAGGAAATTTGCTGTCTGTTTGCCATTCGAAACGACAACTAGTTTAGCTAGCCTCAGTTATGTTATCGGTCTAATGTTTATCAATGGTTGTGCATTTCTTACCCTGATGGGTTGTTATCTTAAAATGTACTGGGCCATTCGTGGCTCCCAAGCATGGAATACTAATGACTCAAGAATAGCAAAACGCATGGCATTGCTCGTCTTCACGGATTTTCTTTGCTGGTCGCCGATTGCTTTTTTTTCCATCACTGCTATTTTTGGGCTTCATCTGATTTCCTTGGAACAGGCTAAGATCTTTACGGTGTTTATTTTACCGCTAAATTCCTGCTGTAATCCATTCCTCTATGCTATTATGACAAAACAATTTAAAAAAGACTGCATAATGCTGTGCAAGACATTTGAAGAGACTCGCGTCTCACGGACAGTTGGTCGGTCTGATCGAACTCCAAAGGAACTTCCACCACTCTTGTCAACGGCACATCATCCACCGGGATGTCGTTGCCTGCGTATGTTACCGAACGAAATGCCAACTTGGCATAAGATGCCTGTCAAGGCTGAAGGCTCAAGTATCTGGTCGAGAGCGTGGCAGAGGCTTCTTTGCACGAAAACAAAGAAACGAAAGTCGGAGAGTAGACGTCGAGCAGCAAATACTGATCCATATACCTATCAGTTCTCGGAAATTAAAAATAAAAAGCAACCCAGAGCAGGTTCCATTTCCAGCGAGAACTTTTGCTCGTCTAGATCAAGCAGTTGGCGAAATGGTCCTCCGTCTGCGCATACATGTGCCATTCCAATGAAAATGATGGAACCAAGTGGACGTCGGCGACACTCGGCATGGTTGATTACAAGAAAGACTTCACAAGATTCAAATTTGTCTAGTTCGAGGAATGATTCGTCAGCATCTGCCACAACAGCTAGCACGTCTACATTTAGATTGTCGAGATCGAGTGCGGGAAGTACCACTCCATTACCTCCAATTACTGGTAAGATGTTCATCCATGTTTCGAACAGTTAGTTTAGTCAATTTTTTGTTTGGTTCTAGCACACAACAGTAAAACTGCATCAACGACATCCAAGCCCCGGCTTGTTCGTCAAGAAGCCGTTCAGGAAGAAGACGATTCTTCACCACCACGTCTAGGAGTCCGATTTCTTCCAACAATACCATCAGCAGCCGATAGTAGTGTTGCTCTGGAAGATGATTCCATCCAATCAAATTCTGGAAGTGTTACGAATTTTTACACCGTTCTAGAACAACAAACCGGTACAACCAAAGCCATGATCTCTAGTCCCAAATATCCAGCCAATGAAAGGCCACCGTGAATGGTATAAAACAAAAAACAGCAACCCATTCATAACGAGTGTACCGTTCATGACCGTGATATATTAGATATTATTTGTATAAAAAAAAACACACACACCCACACACAAAAATTCACATATACATACATATATAAATATGTTAAACATCCCATGTAAATGCTAAATTTATATTATTTAATATTAAATGTATACACAACAAAATTAAAGTAAAGAAAGTAATAGTAAAAGTAGTAATATTATATTATATATATTTATAAAAAAAAGAAGATGAAACAAAAAAAAGTGAAAGAAAATACAAAGTATAATAATAATAATTAGATTAAGTTTAAATGAGCCGCCATGTTTTCTGTTTAATCTTTCATTCAGCTCCTCTACTTAAGTTCAACTAGACTCCACCAAAGGTAGTTGGTCGTAGTCAAGATCTTGTGTTTCGATTTCAGGAGTTTCAATAAGCCGAACTTGTGGTATTTTGTCTTCTCTATACATCTTGAGAAACCATCTTAAGACCAAAATCATAGCTGTTAAACAAATACTGAATAGAATAAGAATAATAGTAGTGATTGTCCGATGACTCATGACGTGTCTGGAAAGAAATTATACCAGTTAAAAACTGTAAGACACAACAAAATATAATATTTTTTTTTAAATATTTATTAAACAACACAATTTAAATAAATAAATTCATTTTTTCATTCACACCATAAGAAACCATTTTATACCAATTAGGGGTAGATAAATAAATGTTTAATGTTATAATCTCAATTTAATAGAACGTCAAAATTGTTAAATTATAACGTGACAGTGGATAAGTTTTCACTGATTTCATGATCGGTGTAACCGTAAAACTCACAGCAAACACTAAAATATGCTCACTTTTCAAGCAGTGCTAAATTCGTTTTGTGAAATAAATAATCTTATACCAATAAGTGAGAAAATTAAACAATGCTTAATGTTTTCATGTTTAATTAACAAGCAACTTAAAGTAACGCAAAATTGTGTGTTTACCGCGCAGGCTTAGTACGGCCGAAAAATTGCCGGCCAACGGCCACGAACAATAAAAAAAAGATCTGTTCGTATAGTCATAAATGATTAATCTTTTACCCCGTTTACAAACAGAATCGAGAGCTCGAGTTGGATTAGGGTCGGATTTTCGACAAACAGAATCAAGAGCTCGAGTTGGATTAGGGTCGGATTTTCGACCCAGGTGTTTCGTCACGTGAGTTGATATGGTGTTGAGATTACATTTAATGGAATGGCTGAAGAGCCCACTGTTATACCTTGGGCGAAACACAATTATTTCTGGAGTTGAGGTCACTTGTACTTTTTCAAAGTAATTTCAATATTTTAATATTTAAATTTCTTTATCTTCTTATATTTATTTTACACAAAAACAGTTCAAATATAATGAATTTTAGTAAATACTTCACATATCTATCAAAACAAATAAATAATTATACTCGCACATGTGCAAAAAACACTGTGCTGAACACATCCTCAAGACCGACTCTTCGACCGAGGTTTTTTATCAACAATTTCTACTCGACTCCGCTCCTGAAGTGGAATCGAGTCGGTTGAAGCTCATTTCAAGTCAACGCAGGTATACAAAGGGGCCAAGCCAGCTTGAAGCTCGCTCGAATACCTCATGTAAACGGGGTATTTATAACATGAGCAGCGGTGCTTTATTTACAATTTGCATTAGACCAGTTAGCTTAGATGACAAAAAATTCATGGAGAGTTTCACTAATTGCAAATAAATAACACAAAAATATACGAACAAAATCAAAGAAAACCATGCTGTGATGAAAGAAACAACAATTAAAAACACGAACAAAACCAAATGCCGTTTTTTCGGATACAATAAATGGTCCGGATAATTAATTTTGTGTGAAGTGTGGAGACTTTCTCAAAAAAATTTGGTATAATCATCAATTTCGCTAGTCGACCAGCAGAACGAAAAGTACAACGAAAATTGTATGTGATTTTTGTATGGGAACGACAAATCCCATACAAAAATGACACAACGAAATCATAAACGAAAAATTTTGTTCTGCTTTTCGTTTTGCAGTACGCTGATCAATGAGCGAAATCGATAATTGTAGCAGCTAGCAGATTATTTGGAGAAGTCTACACCCCTTTTTCGCACACAATTAATTGACCAGACCATTAATTGTGCACGGAAAATGACTTTTGAGTGGCATTCGTGTTTGTATTTGTTTTTCTCTTTTATTACAGCATGACTTTCTGTGATTGTTTTCGCTTTGTGATTGTTTTTTTGTTTGTAATTGGTGACACTTTCAAAGAGAATTTTTTCGCTGTGGTTTCCGTAAGTATTTCCCCATCGTCTTGGAGACCAAAGAAAAATTTCGTTTCGCATCAAAACGAAATTTTCCGTGGTCTCCAAAAAGACAACGAAATGCTTACGAAAACACAGCGGACAAATATCCATGGACAGTTTCACAAATTGAAAATAAATAAATCAAAATTTAACGAAAAAATCAAACAAAAACAATGAAAGAAACAACAAATAATAATATGAACAAACCCAAATGTAATTTTTTCGAACACAATAAGTTGTCCCGGCAAATGATTCTGTGCGAAAAGTGAGTGGAGACTTATCAAAACAATTTGGTGCAATCATCAATTTCGCTGGTCGAACAGCGTACCATAGAACGAAAAGCACAACGAAACTTTTCGTTTACGATTTCGTCATGTCATTTTTGTATCGGATTTTTCGTTTCACATCAGCAGCGTACTAGGCTTTAAAGTGTAAATAGGAGCTTAATTTTGTTTCAAAATCGTATTTGCAGTTCGCAGCTCATATGTAAGGCACTTAACATTCGAATTTTTGGTTGATTATACCGCAGTAGAAAATTATGGACAGAACAACATCAGCTAGGACAATGAAAACCTTTAACAAAAATATTCAATTTATTCAAATCAGAAAACATGACCATTGTGTTTCTTATGCTGTTTTCCATTAGTGAAAATATCATTTTGTATTCATTTGCGGAAAATAATATTGATTTTTTTTTTGATTTTGAATCAATTTGACTGATTTGTCGGTGGATTTATATCTCTTTTTACTAATGCCGTATCTACGTGAATGACAAAACTGTCATGAAATGTGTCATTAAAATGGCCAAATAATGATAAAATCAATTCATTAATGACATACACTTAGACCACGATTACACGATTCATTTATTCGATTGTTTCGTCTTTTTAAGAAGTAAAGAAAGAAGGAATGCAAATTTCAAAACATTTTGAACTTTCACGTTTCTGATTTGACGACCAGAATGATCCTCGATGTTAGCAATAAACGATTTGAACAAAAATAATTGAATTTGAAAATTGTTTTTCCTAATTCAATATACATACATACATATATGTACGTAATTTACGAGTATATTTGAGAAAAAAGTGATTACAAAACATTTGAATTCATTACTGCTGATATTTTTCTCACAAAACAACCCTAAATTCCATGAACGTCAAAATAACGAAAGGTCCGTACGTATTTTCGTGAACTGTGCAGCTAATCATGAACGTACGTGCCTGTCAAAAAGACGAAAAAAGAGGAATCGAACGATAAAACGAACAGTATAATCAGGAAGTAGACAAAATTATGACTATTTTAGCGCTGTCATTATTATGACAAGAATGAGCAGGTTCATTCTCTATTGTGTGTCATTGTTATTGAAAAATAATCACAGCACAGTATTTTCACGATGTCATTATAATGGAAACTTTAAAGGCGACTTTCACTTTTTAAAATGTCTGATATCACGAACACACAAATTTCTGACACACAAATTAAAACCGCAAGATTGATTATGTCAGAAATATAAAATTCAGTCTGGAAATAGTGAAGGTCAGATGTTTGATTTGATTCAAGTGATTTCAAAACAAACAACATGATTGCCTAAAGTTTTGGAATCATTTCTGCAACCGCACAATATTCAAAATTCATTCTTTGCTTGTGGTCTGCAAACAAAAAATGCGTTGACCCCAAAATAAATCAAGATAACTCAATTTTCCAAAACAAAAATGAGGAACCTACTATGATTATCTGCGGTCTTTAACCCTCAAAAGCTCAATGACTTCGCATCATATCAACAATAATAAGCTTATCATTGTTTTAATTTTTACTCGTTATAACTAGTAATTTATAATCTAATTAATATAATTGAAATGTTGAACTTACTTTTGGGACACTTTTAATGGTCCGTCATTGATTAAATTGGTCAAGCATAATTTTTGGGTCTTATCAAAGAACCATCCAGGTGTACATCCGCATTTATTAGGTGCTATACAAGTTCCATTTCCGCAATTATCCCAACATACTGGTTGGCATTTCATCATGGGTTCATCGTTAGCTAAGGTTATTGACTCCCAGGTGAAGCCCTCGTCACACTGGCATACATTTGGCAAAACACAGGTGCCATTCTCGCATAGCCGTTCACACAACGGCCGACATTCGTTGAGGCTGTCTTCAAGAAACTCGTAGCCTTCCAAACAACTACAAGTATTTGGCTGAGTGCATTCGGCATTAATGCAAACAGCCGAACAAATTGGATTGCAAATATTTGGCTTGGAGGCATTTAAGGCCCGATAACCATCGTTGCAGATGCACCGATCGGGGGCAACACATTTTCCGTTCGCACAGCTTGGTCGGCACTTGGGTATGCATAGATTTGGGATTTTTGTGTCTTCGTAGCCTGGCCAGCACTCACACACATTTGACTCCACACAGGTTCCATTAATGCAGCCCGGTTGACACACTGGATCACAGATATTGGTCGAATTTAAACGGTGCTGATAGCCTTCAAAACATCGGCAGTTCGATGCCGCATCACAGACGCCATTAACACACTTAATATTGCAAATAGGTTCGCATTTCCCGGTGAGATATCGCATCCGATATCCCGGTTGACATTTGCAGAGATTATGGGCGATGCATTCGCCGAAGCCGCAATCAAACTCACAAATCGGATCACAGCGGTGACTCTCTGTATCACTTGGTTTATAGCCTCGGAAACAGCGACATGTGTCCGGGGCTGTACAGATACCTTTGTGGCAGGGCTTGCTGCATTCGGGAAAGCAATGGTGTGGTAAGAGTTGTTGATAGCCCCTGTTGCAGGTACAAATTCCAGGACTAGAACAAAATCCGTTGGAACACCCATTTGCACAAATCGGCTCACATATAGTCGAACTTCCATTCCTAAATACATATCCCTTGTTGCAAGCGCATGTATTTGGTGCTATACATGTTCCATTTTCACATTCATTCCGACACTGAGGCGTGCATTTATGAAGATCTGTCTTAACATAGCCATTATGACATTCACATTGGCCAGGCTCTTGGCAAAATCCATTCTCACAACCCTTGGGACAAGTTGGTTCACACATCGATTGGCTGCCATTTTTGAATCCGAACCCATCGAAACAGGTACATTGGTTCGGAGCCGTACAAAAGGCATTCACACAGGTGTCCTTACAAACTGGAGCACAACTCTGCGAGGAACTATGCGCCAGATTGGTGTAGCCTAAATTACAAACGCAAACCTCTGGAGCCCGGCATACCCCATTTAAGCAACCACTTGAACATGTCGGATCACACTGTGAAACACTTTCGACGCGAAGAATATATCCCGGCGAGCATGTACATTCATCCGGACCCGTACAGATCCCATTTTGACAAGTTTCCTCACAAATCGGTTCACATATAGAGGAATTTGTATTACGTATCCAACCCAAGTTACAAGCACACATGTTTGGTGAAACACATCGACTGTTCGGACCACAACCATTTGTACAAACTGACTCACAAACTGAAGTGCTGCCACTTCGAAAATTGTATCCCGTATTACATGTGCAAGTATCTGGAGCTGTACAATCTCCATTTACACAAGATTCTGTACATTCGGGAACACAACGACTTTGGTTCTGGATGTTTGTGTAGCCCCTGCCACAAAGGCAGACACCTGGATGAAGACATTTTCCTGCGCTGCCGCAATCATCACACTGTGGTACACATTCTCTGTGGAAATTTAATGGTTTTAGTGGCAGGGTACATGATTTGAAGTTTCTTTTATGAAAACTTACTCTGTTGTTCCATTAGCTTTGATATAGCCAGCACAACAAACAAGCTCCATTTCCTGAAAGGTCTTAAAGAAAATAATAGTAATATGGCTCAATTTTCGAATTTAACGCGTTTTTGGGACATACTTCTCTTACGGCTTTCACCTTCAACGGATTCCTTAATGGGCTGAGACTGTATTTCCTCATTGTCACCAAACTATAACGGTATCTCATTTGGCTGAAAATAATAATAGGACAAACATCAATTAAAATGTCAGCAAGTTTATTAAGAAAACTTATAACAAACTTACGGAACCATTTCTGTACAGCAAAAACAGAGGCATACTTGTCCCAAAATGATCAAAATTACTCCAAGCCCTCGTGATGTCATTGTGGGTCTTAAATTTAATTCAACCAGTTATAAGGTTAGCTGAAGTAGAACTGAATCATTGTGATTAATGGTTGATCGGCAAATGGGCTCATCTGAATCAGAAACTGTATGGTATCAATGAACTTTACTTCATCGTTTGTTCCCTTTTTTTTTTAATTTGAATGAAATGTTAATGTACCCGTGCTAAATAAATCTTCAATTGCTGGGGAACTAGCGATAAGGATGTTTATTTTCTATTTTCTTTAAATAAAAAAGATCAGTCAACGACGATCGACGCACGGTGAGTAAGGAGTCAACAATCAGAATTGTAGATAAAGTATCGATTATTGACCGCAAAGACTTCAGGTTATCCAAAGGCTCCCGTAGACTTGAGGAAAACACTGAGTGTTTTTGCAAAGTCATCGATCGGTTATTCATTGAAACCAGATTTTTTTCTGGAAAGTTTGTTTCTATAGATTCTCGGCCCAAAACGACTATTCAAATATTTTCGAATCCAAGCCTGGCAATTGCTTTTGGGTTTCCAGTGGGGGAAAAGAATATACCATACCTTCATCGTAGTTTAAAATGCATTTTATAATATTCAAGAAAATAATTTATTAATTAATCACATTGTTTATTTTATAAAATTTAAATAGCTAGGTTTTGAACAGACTCTGAAAGACTAGTTTTTTGTTTTCCAATTATAATGAAGAGATAGAAATTGTTTAAGTTTAAGTACTTAAACGCTCGATTCAACAGATTCTACATGGCTTGCAGAGTAACGATATTTTCCGAAACGTTGTTCTGAAAGTTAAAATAAAAGAAATAAATTCAAGATTTGAGCTTCCCAAGTTAAAAGTTAATTTAAAATCATAACTCACCTTTTTTTCCAACATTGTATGTATTCTGCCTCATAATAAATATTGTCACCACGATCAGGGAAATTACTAATACAGGAACTGCATACAAACCCTGCCAATACAATTTTGACTCTAAACGTTTTGCCAAATTTTTAAAATCACATTTCAATGGATTTTCGGGATTATGCTCGGCACCTACATAACATCGACATTGATTTGGGGCGATACAATCTCCATTTATGCATCCGGGTTCTGTTGAGTCTCCGGGTTGCTTGCAGAGTGGTCTACATAGGTTCGATAGACCTGTAGTTAGGTCTAAATAATATCCATCTAAGCATGCACATTTGTTCGGAGCAATGCAAGTTCCATTGGGACAATCAGTATGACACATTGGATGACAGTTGCCAAATGTCCCAGTAAATCCTGGACCACATGAAATATTTGGGATACAGAAACTGTGTTGAAGTGAAAAATTGTCTGGACATGTACAGATGTTGTCTGGAGTACATGTGCCATTTTTACAATTCTCTGGTGCACACGCTGAAATGTCACTATTCAACTCTAGCATTTTCGGAATTCGATGACTTAATGCGCATTCGTTATCTAAAGATGTTTTTTTGTATTTCTTCCAACACTCACAGGTATTTGGCATAATGCAATCGGCATTAATGCAAGATGGGACACATAATGGTTGGCACTTAGTTTTATTTAAAAAATATCCCTCGCTGCATTTAAACTTTTTGGAAGTTGAACAAGATCCGCCGACACAAAATTTACGAGCGTCCTTTATACAGGATCCATTGTGGATATCTCTAACAAATCCATCGTTGCATGTACAAACATTGGGTTGAGTACAAAATCCATTTAAACACTTATTTTCGCACACTGGCTTGCAGGAATTACTTATCGGCTGGAAAGTGTATCCTTTATTACACATACAAGAACCAGGATTAAAACAAAATCCATTCGGACAATCATTTTCGCAAACAGGTTGACACGATTCTGTTGTAGAATTCATGATGTATTCTTCATCGCATTTGCAAACTTCAGGTTGAAAACAAAACCCGTTGGGACATCCATTTTCACATACTGGATCACAGGATCCGGTAATATTGCTGATGATGTATCCTTTGTTGCATTTACAGACTTCAGGATGAGAACAAAACCCATTGGGACAGCCTTTTTCACAAACTGGTTCACATGATTTTGTTGCAGAATTCATGACGTATCTTTCATTGCACTTGCAATCTTCAGGTTGAAAACAAAAACCGTTGGGACAACCATTTTCACAAACTGGATCACAAGATCTGGTAATATTGCTCATGATGTAGCCTTTGTTGCATTTACAGACTTCAGGATGAGAGCAAAACCCATTGGGACAGCCTTTTTCACAAAATGGTTCACATGATTTTGTTGTAGAATTCATGATGTATCCTTCATTGCATTTGCAGACTTCAGGTTGAAAACAAAATCCGTTAGAACATCTATTTGCACATACTGGATCACAGGATCCGGTAATATTGCTCATAATGTATCCCTTATAGCATGTACAGACTTCAGGCTGAGAACAAAATCCATTTGGACAACCTCTTCCACAAACTGGTTCACACGATTTTGATGAAGAATTCATGACGTATCCTTCATTGCATTTGCAGGTTTCAGGTTGAAAACAAAATCCGTTGGGACAACCATTTTCACAAACTGGATTACAGAGTCCAGTGAAATTGCTCATAATGTATCCACTATTGCATGTGCAGACTTCAGGATGAGAACATATTCCATTTGGACAACCATTTTCGCAAACAGGTTCACAGGATCCCGTGGTGGAGTCCATGTTGTATCCTTCAATGCATTTGCAGACTTCAGGTTGAAAACAAAATCCGTTGGGACATCCATTTTCACATACTGGATCACAGGATCCGGTAATATTGCTCATAATGTATCCCTTATTGCATGTACAGACTTCAGGCTGAGAACAAAACCCATTTGGACAACCTCTTCCACAAACTGGTTCACACGATTTTGATGAAGAATTCATGACGTATCCTTCATTGCATTTGCAGGTTTCAGGTTGAAAACAAAGTCCGTTGGGACAACCATTTTCACAAACTGGATTACAGAGTCCAGTGAAATTGCTAATAATGTATCCACTATTGCATGTGCAGACTTCAGGATGAGAACAAATTCCATTCGGACAACCATTCTCGCAAACAGGTTCACAAGATCCCGTGGTGGAATCCATATTGTATCCTTCATTGCATGTGCACACTTCGGGATGAGAACAAAACCCATTTGGGCACCCATTTTCACATACAGGATCACACGATCCGGTAATGTTGCTCATAATGTATCCTTTATTGCATGTGCAGACTTCCGGATGAGAACAAAACCCATTCAGACAACCTTTTTCACAAATTGGTTGACACGATTCTGTTGTAGAATGCATGACGTATCCATCATTGCATTTGCAGACTTCATGTTGAAAACAAAATCCGTTAGGGCATCCATTTTCACAGACTGGATCACAGGATCCGGTAATATTGCTCATAATGTATCCCTTATTGCATGTGCAGACTTCAGGATGAGAACAAAACCCATTGGGACAACCTTTTTCACAAACTGGTTCACAGGATCCCATGGTGAAATCCAATTTGTGTCCTTTATTGCATGTGCAGACTTCAGGATGAGAACAAAATCCATTCGGACAACCATTTACGCAAATAGGTTCACAGGATTCTGTGGTGGAATCCATGTTGTATCCTTTATTGCATGTGCAGACTTCAGGATAAGAACAAAATCCATTGGGACACCCCTTTTCACAAACTGGTTCACATAATTCTGTCGTAGAATTCATGACGTATCCTTCATTGCATGTGCAGTCTTCAGGTTGAGAACAAAACCCGTTGAGACAACCTTTTTCACAAACTGGTCCACACGACTCTGTTGTAGAATTCATGACGTAGCCTTCATTGCATTTGCAGACTCCGGGTAGAGAACAAAATCCATGAATACAACCATTTTCACAAACTGGTTCACACGATTCTGTGGCAGAATTCATGACGTATCCTTTATTGCATGTGCAGACTTCAGGATGAGAACAAAACCCATTGGAACAACCTTTTTCACAAACTGGTTCACACGATTCTGTTGTAGAATTCATGACGTATCCTTCATTGCATGTGCAGACTTCAGGATGAGAGCAAAACCCATTGGGACAACCATTTTCACAAATTGGGTCACAGAATTCCATGGTGGAATCCATGTTATATCCTTTATTGCATGTGCAGACATCAGGATGAGAACAAAACCCATTGGAACAACCTTTTTCACAAACTGGTTCACACGATTCTGTTGTAGAATTTATGACGTATCCTTCATTGCATGTGCAGACTTCAGGATGAGAGCAAAACCCATTGGGACAACCATTTTCACAAACTGGTTCACAGAGTTCCTTGGTGGAACCCATGTTATATCCTTTATTGCATGTGCAGACTTCAGGATGAGAACAAAACCCATTGGAACAACCTTTTTCACAAACTGGTTCACACGATTCTGTTGTAGAATTCATGACGTATCCTTCATTGCATGTGCAGACTTCAGGATGAGAGCAAAACCCATTGGGACAACCGTTTTCACAAATTGGTTCACAGAATTCCATGGTGGAATCCATGTTATATCCTTTATTGCATGTGCAGACTTCAGGATGAGAACAAAACCCATTGGAACAACCTTTTTCACAAACTGGTTCACACGATTCTGTTGTAGAATTTATGACGTATCCTTCATTGCATGTGCAGACTTTAGGATGAGAGCAAAACCCATTGGGACAACCATTTTCACAAACTGGTTCACAGAGTTCCTTGGTGGAACCCATGTTATATCCTTTATTGCATGTGCAGACTTCAGGATGAGAACAAAACCCATTGGAACAACCTTTTTCACAAACCGGTTCACACGATTCTGTTGTAGAATTCATGACGTATCCTTCATTGCATGTGCAGACTTCAGGATGAGAGCAAAACCCATTGGGACAACCGTTTTCACAAATTGGTTCACAGAATTCCATGGTGGAATCCATGTTATATCCTTTATTGCATGTGCAGACTTCAGGATGAGAACAAAACCCATTGGAACAACCTTTTTCACAAACTGGTTCACACGATTCTGTTGTAGAATTCATGACGTATCCTTCATTGCATGTGCAGACTTCAGGATGAGAGCAAAATCCATTGGGACAACCATTTTCACAAATTGGTTCACAGAATTCCATGGTGGAATCCATGTTATATCCTTTATTGCATGTGCAGACTTCAGGATGAGAACAAAACCCATTGGGACAACCTTTTTGACAAACTGGTTCACACGACTCTGTCGCAGACATCATGACATAACCTTCATTGCAAGTACAGACTTCAGGTTGAGAACAAAATCCATTTGTACAGCCTTTTTCACACGCTGGATCACATGATCCGGTTAGGTAATCCATGATGTATCCTGTATTGCATATGCAGATTTCAGGATGATAACAAAACCCATTTGGACAACCATTTTCACAAACAGGGTCACAATTTCCGGTCGTGGAATTCATGATGTATCCCTTATTGCATGTGCATAGTCCTGGTTGATTGCAAAATCCGTTGGGACAACCATTTTCACAAGCCGGTTCACATGATTCTATGGTGGAATCCATGGTGTATCCTTTATTGCATGTGCAAACTTCAGGTTGAGAGCAAAACCCATTGGGGCAATCATTTTTGCAAATTGGTTCACAGAATTCCATGGTGGAATCCATGGTGTATCCTTTATTACATGTGCAGACTTCAGGATGAGAACAAAACCCATTGGGACAACCTTTATCACAAACTGGTCCACACGACTCTGTTGTTGAATTCATGACGTATCCTACATTGCATTTGCAGACTCCAGGTAGAGAGCAAAATCCATTAACACAACCATCTTCACAAACTGGTTCACACAATTTTGTTGCAGAATTCATGACGTATCCTTCATTGCATCTACAGACTTCAGGTTGAGAACAAAATCCGTTTGAACAACCTTTTTCACATACCGGTTTGCAGGATCCAGTGTCAGGGTCCTTCATATAACCCTTATTGCAAAGGCATACTTCAGGTTGAATACAAATTCCATTAAGACAACCAGTTTTACAAACTGCTTGACAGCTTTCATTTGTCCCCGCTTCATAGCCATATTCGCACTCACAGGTCCATGGAGCTATACAAATTCCCATTCCGCATCCTCCTGGACAATCTGGCACACAGATCCCAGCACTATTTTTTGCGTATCCTTTTTGGCAGCTACATTCATCAGGAGCCGAGCAATATCCATTCTTGCATTTCTCCCTACAAACTGGCCTGCACTCTTTAGTAGTTTTATCCATTTCATAGCCATCGTTGCAGGCGCACTGATTAGGTTTAGCACAATATCCATTTTTACACTCCTGTTTACATTTAGGTCTGCAACCTCCCTTACCATCACTTTCAGCATTTGAATAACAAGTGCATACTTCTGGTGCAGAACAATATCCATATTCACATTTTGTACAATACGGAACGCAACTGTCAATAAAATAGGTTTTTTAAATGGTAATATAGATTTGTATTTTCATTACCGAGACGGACTAAACTGCCGATAACCTTTGTTACACGTACACTTATTTGGAGCTGTACATCTGGAATTTTGACATCCATCCTCACAAGTGGGCAAGCATCGCGATGAACCAAAACCATAACCCTTACAGCACACTCTACGGTTCTTGTATCCTATCTTAAGAAGTAAAGAACTTCAGAATATCTTAACATTTTCCATATGAAGGCATTTTTCTTACCCATGTCACTTTTGTGCCATTGTCACTTAATTTAGTTAATTTTACTGCTCTTTTAACATTTTTAAAGCAACTAATTGATTCTGAATTCACCGCTACAGCCGAAATCAAAATCACCCCGAGAAGCCAGTAGAATTTTCTAAGTCCTCTTTGCGTTTTCATTATTCTAAGTTTAAACTATAACTGAGGAAATTTAGCGGCGCAACATTTTGTTCAACTCATAATAATTGTTGTATGGTTTAGTGCGATAATATTTTGCGCACATATTTACCAGCTGTGAGTTGCCTATGGTTTCTTTTTTTTTTTTTTTTTTGTCTATATTTTGCAAATTGTGCTCGAACTACATACACTATACACAACATACATTATAATATCACTGTGAGAATATCCGTTCTAGATTCTGATTGTAAAGACCGTTGTTTTTTATTTTTTTTTTCTATTATTTTTTTTTGCGACTATGCCCTGCATCACGCAAACAACAACAACTATTAAGATTATAAAAGGGATCATTAATACAGATTCCTTCAATTCAAGATGATAAAAAGGGAAAAAATAGATGTATAAGTGCTTGAAAGAATTCAGGCGCCAAGCTCTGATTCGAATTAGCATTCTTAAGATTCAAATGCATTTTCTTACCGTTTATGGTGGCGGTGGTGGCGCAAAGATAAGAACTGAATGCAATCAATTTTGCCTACCAAACGACCCAATAAACTATGAAGGCCTAAGAATAAAAAAGTATACTTGTATGTGTTTTCTTTTTCTGTTTTTTTTTGTGGTTTCCTTATCGAAATCGGAATTTATTTTGTCTTGCATTTATGGAACTTCATTTATATTCCTTATTTGATTGTGAGTATAGAAATGACTAATGCTTTAATAACTACTGAAAAGAGTAAGTCATTCGAAGATTGTCTTTGTTGACGTACATACCTATAGGCAACAGGGGAATCTCCGGATCTTTGATCTGCAAGGAAGTTTCGGGTGCATAGCCCCCTTTCACACAAGGAAACTCAGTTTGCCAGCATCTGGGAGTTTTTTTTTGGCGAGAAGGGCGTAAACGGAGGGAAAAAATCTCCCCTTGCGCCCTTCTCATCAACGAACTAAAAGTTGCTGGCAACTCAGTTTCTCTGTGTGAAAGTGGACATAATGAAACCAGAGATTTGAATGGAAAAATGTTTTTCTTTTTACTAGCTCAAAAACCGGCATATATAAGAAATGATCTAATTTTGATCGTGTTCACATTGAAATGACTCTTTCGACTATTTGTGACTTCTCTCAAATTTATCTCACTCCCAATAATGTCCCAATCATAGTTAGAAATAATGATGGAAAGCAATAATTGCCTTTCATCTACCGTATAATATTCCCCTTGTCAAAGCGTCTCGATTGGCGGAATTCAAAGAAATGTAAATGAAATTGACAATTTTTTGCTTCAAATATTGCCAACGGAGCCGCTCGGTAAGCAATAATGTCCCAATCATAGTTAGAAATCATGATGGAAAGCAATAACTGCCTCTCATCTAACGCATTATATTCCCCTTGCCAAAGCGTCTCCATTGGCGGAATTCAAAGAAATGTAAATGAAATTGACAATTTTTTGCTTCAAATATTGCCAACAGCGCGGCGCCGCTGGATTACCAAAGAAGGTACAGTTCATAGTAGGTGAACAAAACAAGTGCAATAAATGCTGAGCAGGTTCTTAAAATTAGAAGTGCCAAAAAAAATAAAAAAAAAAAAAAATGGTTGTTTGAGTGATTAGGAAAAAATCTTATTTGCAAAGTCCCGGTCTACATTGAACGATTTTTCAAGTGCCGATCTTCTGTTCGTTGGTGAAGGGAGTGAATTGTTAGGGGTAGGGATCAAAACGTTTGTACCACAAAACTTGACCGATTTTTTCAGTCTGTTTATGTTTATGTCGTAGTAGCCCGTAGCGTAAGGGTTTGTGCGTTCGACTGTCACGTCCACCTAAAAACTAAAAAGTTTTTTTTTCAGGGCTACTGCCTCTTGCGAGCAATTGACAAATCCTCCAAGAGTATCACTTGTCACGAATAAGTGCTTCTCGTCTAGCCGTTTGGATTCGGCATAATATTGTAGGTCCCTTCCATTCCTGTCAACAGGCGCACACAGGAATGGTTGCGAGTTGTAAGTCACTAGGCCCTGGTTCTTCATGAGACGTTGTGTCACCCGATTTATTTATTTTGTCTCATTCACCTTCTTTCGCCAGTTTTTTGTGGGTGTTCGGTGTCAGTGTGCCGTTCGTTTGATGGTGTGCGTGAATTTCAATGGAAAATGAAGAGCACAGCAATAAAAAAATGAAGAAGACAAGGAAAAAACCTCATTGAAAAAACCGTTCTGTGTGTACATTTCACACGATTTCTGGAAAAATTTTCGTGGAAAAATCGGGCAATGTAGATTTGGACAAATCAAGTAGCCTGTGAACAACGAACAAATAAAAGTGACATTTGACAAATTATAAAAGGCACTGCTGCATCAGACTTCATTTTTCGATTTTGACAGATTCTCACATCTGAACAAAAACAAACGGTAATTATATTACGTCCCACATTTACTGTCCGCTTATGGAGTACGTCCCACAACCACGGTTCGTTTCTATATATTTGAGTGCAGTACGGAGGGAAGTTGTCCCACCGTCCACCTATTATTGAGGATAGGGAGTACGTCCTATAGTATATATGAAATAATATGGTTAAATTAGGTAAACACCGAGTTTTCTTTGATTTCATCGGTTCCCGGCTGATATATATTAACTTGAAACTAAAAACGTCGAGTCATCGGTGATGGTCGAGTCCATTGACAGATCCTAGATCCTATAGAAAACATCACATTAAACGGCAATTTTCAACTATTTAGATTTTTTTTGAAATGAAATATTTCTCAGTCGACCGGAGGTGACCGTTAGTCGCAATTTACGGTGCAGTGCAATAACGAACGCCCACGGAATAATCCCCCGCGGTTCTTAATTCCTAAAAAAAGGAATTCCTTTATAAAATAAAATGGTAAAAAGGCCCACCACAAGAAAGAACTAAGACCCCCGGGTGTTTTTGCTTTTTGGAATTGGCATTAAGACACACATTTTATACAGACATATGTATATGATTCTTAAATACTTTTAACGAAATCACTATTTACTTTGAAAGCAGACCGACTGACAACATAGCCGCCTGCAATTTGACTGAGCATACCCTAAGTGGAGCGACGGATTCGCGTCAGCGGGACAGAGGACCCAAATCATTATTATTATTTAGGCCGGGTGTCAATTGCGTTAAAAGTGCGTTAAATTTGATCCCATGGCTAAATTTTGACATTACTGAGGTGAATACAGTCGTCAAAATTGAACATTCCCAGGAGCTCCTTTAAATTTTAACTATAGTGGATACATTTTGACGTTTGTATTAAGCTTCTTGCACATTAATTACACCATCAACCTATTATACCTGCTAGGAGCCAACATCACGATGGTTCCCTTTATTAAAAAAAATCGATACACTCACTCAAAGTTAAACATAACCGTGGGATTTTTACAGTCAACTTGAGAAATATTTTTTATTCACTCGAAGTTGACGTTTTCAACTTTAGATTTTCAACTCTAGAGTTGATCAACGGAATAGTAGAAGTTAGTGAGTAAACTTGGGAGTTTTCATCATTTCTGTTTATTCATTCATGATATTTAGTTGTGTAAGCCTTTCGCTTTTGACTTCGAAAGGAAAAAATCTTAAAATAAATAATAATCAGTTAAAAATAGAGCTCTGTTTTAATTGAAATAATTACATAAAAAATGGGTTGTACAAATTACCTACTACTGGCAGAATTGGGCGTCCTCTTTTTGGAGCAGCGAAGATGATGCAGAGGAAGAAAATTTATCCCTTGAAAGGCGGCAATATAAAGTGCTTCCCCGTGTTGGTATCGATAAATAGGACGCCCATGACTTCATTTATCGTTCTCGCCTCAAAAGCAACCACAATTATGTTTTTTTATACACTTACCCCCATATTAGTAAACGAAGCTATGTCCCGATCTACATTGCCCGATTTTTCCACGAAGATTTTTCCAGAAATCTTATGAAATGTACACACAGAACAATTTTTTCCATAAGATTTTTTCCTTTTCTTCTTCCTTGTTTTATTGCTGTGCTCTTCATTTTTCATTGATATTCACTCACACCATCAAACGAATGGCACACTGACACCGAACATACAAAAAACTGGAAAGGAGAAGAGAGAGAACATAAACAGACTGGAAAAATCGTTCGAGTTTTCTGGTACAAACGATTTGATCCCTACCCCTCACTTTTCACTCCCTTCACCAACGAACAAAAGATCGGCACTGGAAAAATCGTTCAATGTAGACCGGGACTATCTTTAACTCGTGGATTAGGAGTAAGATTTTTGCCATTAACGAGCTAGTTAAACCACCAAGGAAGGTATATTTATTTGTCATAGTTAATCCTTCGCTAAACTACCTTCCTTGGTGGTTAAGCTAGCTCGTAAGTGGCAGAAATCTTACTCCTAATCCGCAAGTTAAAGATAACTCGCCGCTGTCTTCGCACCGCAATTAATATTGAGTGATTTTTCCAGTGCCGATCTTTTGTTTGTTTGTGAAGGGAGTAAGAAAAACGTCTGTTTCCAGTCTGTTTTTATTCTCTTTTACTTTAATTTCAGTTTGTTGTATGAGTTCGGTTTCAGAATGTCTTTTGTTTGATGGTGTGAGTGAATCTAAATGAAAAATAAAGAGTAATTTATAAAAAAACGAAGACGACTGCGAAAAAATATCATGGCGAAAATTCGTTACGTTCTTTCATTTAAAACGATTACTGAAAAAAATGAATAAATGGATGGATATGCGATTCACAAAGATTCAACAAGAACAACAAATCAGCACTGGAAAAATCAGGCAATGGAAATCGGAACTAAGTCAGCATTTAGATTGATCGATATTTCCAGTGCTGAATGGAAAAGTCGTCCAAAACTGGAAGGAACATGTTGACTGTGTCTCTCAATTTCACACGATAACAACAAATTTGTGTCGACAAGACAAACATCGGTTAAAGTAAATCTGGACTAACCGAAAGCTTAGCTAAGATCAAACAAAACGACAGCTATAGATCAACAGTTTCTTTTCAGGATTCTGTGTTCATAAAATGTTCACTTCCAGTTGGATTTTTAGCTTAGTATTGATGTGGAATGACATTGACATACGACTCCACAACACATGAGACAGGCGTTGCTTGCTCTGCTAAATCTTTTTCGGACAAAATAGTTCTACAATTCGAGCTGGCCTATTTCCAATCGCGGTTGTCATATCGCACATCGATTGACACAAATGAAGCTATCTATTCCACTTCCACCTCATAACAGAATATTAAATAGATACATAAAATTAGTATGTATTTTGAAAGCGGCTGTCTTTTAAAACATTTTGTTGCATAGATTTATTAAATCAGGGATTTCTTTAATAAATGAGGAATGGAATGAAATTTTAAGATAAAACTATCCTCCTTATGGAACCAGTGATTTCTTGTTGGACAAGTTTTATTGGTTCTTACCCCGATTGTAGATTTTTGAATTGTACTTTCCAGATCAGGTTTGTCACCATGCACATGCAAGTCGTGATTTTATTTTATCTTAGCCCCCTGTTTCAAACAGAGTTTCCAGCAATTTTAAGTTTCTTATGAATTGAACCCCCAAACCCCCCCCTGCGTTCGCGCCAGCCACTTGTCATTGAAAAGACGCAAATTGACAAACTCCAGGGTAGGGTGGCTTTTAAAAACACAAAAAGCAAAAAAGTAGTAGTAGCGAGCAACTATAAGTCCCGATCTACATTGCCCGATATTTCCACGAAGATTTTTTCAGAAATCGTGTGAAATCTACACACAGAACCATTTTTTCTATGAGATTTTTTCCTTGTCTTCTTCATTTTCTTATTTCTTTGCTCTTCATTTTGCATTGATATTCAATCACACCATCAAACCAACGGCACATTGACACGGACACACACAAAAAACTGGAAAGAGGGTGAAAGAGAACATAAACAGACTGGCAAAATCGTTCGAATTTTGTGGTACAAACGATTTGATCCTTACCCCTCACTTTTCACTCCCTTCACCAACGAACAAAAGATCGGAAAAATCGTTCAATGTAGACCGGGACGCAAATTGACAAACTTTCCAGGACAGGTTGGCTTTTACCAACACAAAAAGCAAAGAAAGTAGTAGTAGCGAGCAACTATAACTAACCCTGTCTTGGAAAGTTTGTCAATTTGCGTCTTTTCAATAACAAGTGGAAACCTAGCATTAGGAGAAAAAGGTGAGCATGAGAAAAATGTCACTCCGTCAACTATTTGATGAGATTTTTTGACATTCCCTCTCGCAGTTTTCCCCTAGTTTGAAAACAACTAAAGCCTAGTACGCTGCTGATGCGAAACGAAAAATCCCACACAAAAATGACATGACGAAATCATAAACGAAAAATTTCGTTGTGCTTTTCGTTCTGTGGTACGCTGTTCGACCAGCGAAAATGATGATTATACCAGATTGTTTTGACAAGTCTCCACTCTCTTTCCGCTATGAATTAATTGCCCGGACCATTAATTGTTTGCGAAAAAATGACATTTGGGTTTGTTCGTGTTTTTATTTGTTGTTTCTTTCATTTCGATTTATTTATTTGCAATTTATTTAAATTCTCCATGAATATTTTTCCGCTGTGTTTTCGTTAGCATTTCGTTCTATTTTTGGAGACCACAGGAAAGTTTCGTTTCGCATCAGCAGCGTACTAGGCTTAAAGCCTAGTACATACTTCCCCATGAAGTGAACCTTCGCCTGTGGAGAAAGTGAACTTTTGACATTTATCACGGGTACACACTTCTGAATGCGCTCGTGAACGATTGACGTTTGAAACCTCAATGCATCAAATGCCTACCACAAAATAAAACTTTGCTGTGTTAATTCATTATGAAAGAATCTATTGCTGCATTTTTTTAATTTGTCAACTTGTTTCACATTCTACGCTACGCAAATAAAAAACTGAAAATAAATGAGGAATGCGGACAAACTGAAATATTACACTTTTTTTTTTTTTCTTTTATCCAACTGTCAAACCTTCACCAAGGGTTCCCGTACATTTTGCTCGTGAATTGCCGGTGAACGTAAACTCTCCACTTTGTTCTCGAATCAGCTTCACGAGCACGTTCACGGGTGAACAAAAAAGCGAGATTTGTATGGGTTCACGTGATGGTTCACAAGTATGTACTAGGCTTAATAGATAAACCTACTTTTAAAGAAAATAACAACAAACAAATCTCATCGCAACTTTTTGTTTCTCCGGGAAAAAGTGAAAATAAGAAAACGCCAAACAAAATTTACTTAATGAGCAAGTTCACTTAATGAGCTTGTCACAATTTTGAAAATGGTGTCATTGTGCGTTTACACGATGTCATTTTTATGACACTATTTAATGCTAGTTTCGCCCGTCATTACTTTAATAACAAAAAAATGTCAAATATGAAAACCATTTACACGAAAATGACAAAAATAGCAAGAAAATGCCAGAAATAATGACATTTTGTCATTCGTGTGAATCCGGCATTATATTGCATTTACACGAACGACGAATTGGCATTTTTCTGTGAAACGAATGAACTAATTCATTCTTTTGACAGTATAATGACAGAAATACTGATAATTTTCCAATCGTGTCAATGGAACATAACATGTGTATATCTGCATCTGTGCAAATGTGAAAAAAAAAATATTGCGTGATAGCTGCATGCCAAGAAACCGAATGTGTGGAAGAGAACTATCATGAAGATGAACATGTTCATCTTGACTATGTAAATTCCGATAGTCTGCATTTTCAATGGAACAAATGTAAATTTTATATTTTAAATTGCCCTTTTTTGCAGAAATAAATTGCAGATACTCATGTAACCGATATAATTCTAAATTTCATATAGAGTTTGGCGGTGAGTTTTACTCAAAGTAAGACTATCCGGAATTATGTTTTTTTTTTTTATTCAGTTTCGTATATCTACGAGTATAACAAGGTACGTATGTAGGTACGTATATGCATTTTTTTAATTTTTTTTTTAAACTAACGAGTGATATGTGATAATTTAGGCAGGTAGACAAAAATATTAGATTTTCAAAACTTTAAACCTAAGTACCTACCTACTTCATTTTTTTTTTAATTGAATGTAGGTAATTAATTTTCTTTACTTCACAAAATATAAGAAAAAAACATGTTATCAGCTTCTTTTTTCTTTCATTTTCCATTATAAATGGAAAAAAAAGCTGATAAAATTTGTTATTTTTAGATTTTTGCTTAGGGTAAATGCACTAGTTTCCGGCCACTTAACACATTTCTTATATTTGTCTTACACTATAAAAGTTTTACTAAATAGTTATGGTATTTTTTCTTAAAGTTTAGATATTTGTTGATTATATTAAATTTAAATAATTTATAGATTTAACATTTGCATAATTATTAAATATTTTTAGAAAAAGAGTTCGCTAGTTTCCGGACAGAAATAAATTGCAGATATTCATGTAACCGATATAATTCTAAATTTCATATTGAGTTTGGCGGTGAGTTTTACTCAAAGTGAGACTATCCGGAATTATGTTTTTTTTTTTATTCAGTTTCGTATATCTATGAGTATAACTAGGTACGTAGGTACGTATATGCATTTTTTAATTTTTTTTTTTTAAACTAACGAGTGATATGTGATAATTTAGGCAGGTAGACAAAAATATTAGATTTTCAAAACTTTAAACCTAAGTACCTACCTACTTCATTTTTTTTTTTAATTGAATGTAGGTAATTAATTTGCTTTACTTCACAAAATATAAGAAAAATACATGTTATCAGCCTCTTTTTTTCTTTCATTTACCATTATTTACTTCATTGTGTGTAGATATACATACATAATCAAAATAAGATATAAAAGTTAAAATAAATGGAAAAAAAAAGCTGATAAAATTTGTTGTTATTTTTAGATTTTTGCTTAGGGTAAATGCACTAGTTTCCGGCCACTTAACACATTTCTTATATTTGTCTTACACTATAAAAGTTTTACTAAATAGTTATGGTATTTTTTCTTAAAGTTTAGATATTTGTTGATTATATTAAATTCAAATAATTTATAGATTTAACATTTGCATAATTATTAATTTTTTTTAGAAAAAGAGTTCGCTAGTTTCCGGACAGAAAAATTTGGTGTCCAGACGAATTAGTTTTAGTTTCCGCACGCAATTTTTGGTCTGTATGAAATTTTAGTGCATTTTTGAATAGAATTAATGAAAAATTGTTAATTTTTATAAAATACATGTAGTTATTTTAATTAACTTTTTTGCTCATAGGTACATACATTTTATACGTAGGTAAATATCTCGTTTCAAACGTGTATGTATTTAATTACTCTTGTTTTCGTGCCACGAGTGATAACAAATTATTAATATATAACTTTTAAATACACCTGTAATCAAAATACACTTATAATCTTAATACATGTATAATCAAAGTACACTAATTTGGAATCTGGAAATATCAGAGTTTCTTATATCCGTGTTGTACTGTACTAAAAGGATAAATTGTGTTTTTTTTTTTTCAATCATCAAGGGGCCCCCTTAAGCAGTAAATAAATATTTTCGCCCTCCTATCTCTTCAGCTTTCACCGCCATCTTGAATTTAAAGCAAGTTGGTTTTTGTTAAACAAAAATGTTTAATTAGACTCCCTACGGCAACCTTAATAATTACACAAAAAAAAACCCTTTATCCTTTTAGTTGAAAAGTTGTAATATTACCGGATTACAAGGTAAAATATCAATCTTAGACAAAAAGTTAATCTAAGGCTCCGGCGGCACAGGCGGATATTATGACCTTGTTGGTGGCTATTCAGGGCCAGTTAACAGGTTTTCAAAAACAGATCGGGGAGGAGGCAAAGCGGGTAGACCATCTCTACTCTTATTTGCCAAGCTTTACGAAATTTATAGGTTAAGGGCGCGCTGCTGGAGAGGCTCTTTAGGATCCTTGCTGTAAATATAAATTCTCTGGTTAGGATCGAACGTAGAGCGAATCTACTCCAACTCTTGAAAGATCAATGTCCAGATGTGTTTATGGCCAGCGATACTAAGCTGAACTACAAACATAAGTTGACGCACAATAATTACAATCTCGTACGAAGAGATCGACCCAACTCCACTTTTGGGGGAGGAGTCGCAATCTTTGTACGAAAAGGCATTTATTATAAGGTTATATATAATAGTGAAGTACGCAGATTTCGGTTTCTTGAGGCGTGTATCGTATGTATTCTTCTCAAACATGGGAAGCGAATGTATGCGATTGCGGCTTATGCACCGGAATCACCTCAGGCAACTGAATTTTTAACAGAGCTCGAAAAACTTTTTCAATGCTTACAACTGAACTCGGAAGAGAATTACTATCTCATGGCCGGTGATTTGAATGCCAAACATTTAGATTGGAGAAATCAAATCCAAAATCCTCTCGGTAGGTAGTCATCTATTTAATTGGATGGGTACTTTGAGTATATGCTCGACCTTCTGGCTACTGATAGGCCTTCGTTTCCAATGAGCGGTTCCTATCTGCATCTATACCTTAAGAACTCAAGACTGACAATTACTGAAAATGTGGGTCAATGACCAAGAAACTGTTTACGAACGATAGAGTGCGACAGTTACCACTGCGGACTTGCTGCCGTAATTCAACTCCCGAACGAGCTCGTGGAGTTGGAAGGGTATGTGCCAGTGCATTCTTACAATTACAGTAAGACTCGCTGGCCACGCTTCACCAACGCCCTACCGAGCGGACTACGTACAAATAAAACATCCCCACCAAATGACGGGAATTTGACGAATACGGAAATTGACGATTACCTGGAAAAAATGGACAGTACAATCCAACGAACAATGGAAAAAACAATACCAAAATACAAAGAACGCGAAGTTTCTGACAAGACTGAAACTTTTGTACAGACAGTTTACTGACATACACGATCTGGAGATTAGGACACTGAAGTCGTCTATCAAAAACATCAAACAATTGATCAAGGAAAATTACCTGTTGTCTATTAATTTGTTTTTTTTTGCCCCGCGGCAGTTTTTTTTTGCTCCGCGGCAATTTTTTTGCCCCGCGGCAGTTTTTTTGCACCGCGGCAATTTGTTTGTAATTTTTTTTCACCGCGGCAGTTTTTTTGCTTCGTGGCAGTTTTTTTTTTCCCGCGGCAGTTTTTTTGCCCCACGGCAGTTTTTTGGCCCCACGGCAGTATTTTTGCCTTTTTTGCCCCGCGGCAGTTTTTTTTTGCCCCGCGGCAGTTTTTTTGCCGCGCGGCAATTTGTTTGCCCCGCGGCAGTGTTTTTTGCTCCGCGGCAATTTGTTTGCCCCGCGGCAGTTTTTTTGCCTCGCGGCAGATTTTTTGCCCCGCGGCAGTTTTTTCACTCTTGTGAAAATAAAAAAAAACTTGATTTTTGTATAAAAAAGAATAAATTAAAAAAAAATATTATAAAAAAACTGCAACAGCAAGTGTAACATTTGGTATAACATCTATTAGTACAATTATTCAAGAATATTATAAAAATAAAGAAAAAACGCGAAATTTTTTCAGTTTCAATAGATTCTGTTTATTATCAGAACGTAAATGGACAAAGGACTAAGATCAACAAGGTCTATAAAAACTTGAAAAATCTTCCTCATGATGTCATTATACTGACGGAAACTTGGCTCAACAACTCTTTTCTGGATACTAAGCTCTTTGATACGACCTATCAAGTCTTTAGGCGCTACCTACACCACTCAAATAACTCGGACGTATTTGGAGGAGGAATTCTCCTGTCTATAAAAAACACTTTTGTATGTACTTTGGTCGATGCTTTTATGTCATCTAATGTCGAAATAAAATGTGTCAAAATTAAAATTGAGTTTGGTCACCTTTACATTATCGCTGCTTATATACCACGAAGTTCAAATAACACCGTCTATGAAAATTGTATTCAATGCATTGATACCATACATGACCAATTGGATTCATGTAATGAACTTTTGATTTTGGGTGACTTCAACCTTCCAAACTTGGACTGGTCTAAATCACGGTTGCCACTTGGAAATAAAATTTGTGACCAAAATTGAAAATAAAAAGTATCAAAACGAGTAAAAAGTGACCAAATTAATTAAAATCTGAAAACTTCATAGCACACAGAAAATTAAAGTTAGCCATATTTTTTCATTGATTATAATAAATAATTAGTTAGAAATTAACAAAAATAAATAAACAAAAAGGTACAACATAATTCACAAAATTACTTTAAGGGCAATGTTTAAGGGTAAGGTTTCACATAAATCACATTTTTTCACAGCATTTTATATTAAATTCACAATATTTTTTTTTAATCAATCAAAACGAAATTGCGTATGGTTTAATTAAATCTACTAAAATGTACACACATAATATCTACTTATCCAAAAAAAGGGGTTTCTACACACCAAACGCTATGGCTTACATGTTTTTCATCGTGAATTTCTTTGGACAACATAATATTTTTTATGGTGTCAAAGTTAAGTTTGTTTCTTAACTTAGTTTTAATTAAACTTAATCATAAAACTTTCTTTCAGCAGCAGCTGAGCTGTAAAGTAACGACAATAACAAACTTTTAGTAATGTTGATTTAATTTTACAAGAAAAATGTATTAAATTATCTTATTAATAACCTATCCATTTTGTATGTTTAGTTGAAAACAAGAACTAACAAAACCAACAAGCGAAATAGACTCAAAAATATTTCAAACTTTCCATCTGTCAATAAATGAAGTGCAGTGCGTTAAATTTAACACATGCATCGTTTTCATTAGACCCCGAAAAAAAAATGCGATTTTTTTAATATTTCTTCTTCAAAAAAAAAAAATGACCAGACGGAGAACAAAATGACCAAGTGTAAAAAAAATGACAAAATTTGGTCACAAATGACCAATGTGATTACAAATTATGTGACGTTTAGACACGAGTTGATGAACTTGTCGATGAGTGTGAACCCCCCTATTAGCTTCAATGTCTGGAAGTCTGGTTCGAAAATTATATAGTTTAAGCCTAGCCTAATTACCTACCTTCTATTGATGTGAAGCAAAATTTGTCTGTATGGTCTTCAACAAAGCCAACCAAATGTTAACCTACCATAAAACACAGCGGAATAATATTCATGGAAAGATTCACCAATTTGAAAAAAAAAAATAAATTAATCTATACAAAATCACAGAAAGTCATGCTGTTTTGAAAAAAAAACAACATAAAATACATACATATGTACATATACATATATGTATATATGTTACCATTGTATATATACTCTTATAGTAATATCATGGCTCAAATAATTGCCGCTGCGTATGGTGAGGAGTGTTAGAACTAACGATTTAAGAGACTTTTCAATCTGTGAAGAGATTAAATGAGAGGAAAATTAGAAGAAAACGAAGGCTAAAGACAGAAAAGAAGAATAGAGAAGGCTATACAAAATGTATGAGGTTACAAGGGAGACAAAAAATAACTGTTTTGTTTTGGCTGTCAATTTGTTTTCTATAGGAATTAGATAGTAAAAGAGGAAGTATATAGAATAAAGATGACAAAAAAACAAAAACAATTTGTATGTTCCCAAATGATAATGTAGGAATCATCTGTTTGCGGCGAGCAAGTAGACAGATTTTTCCATCGCGATGTAGGAAATGAAGAATGTGTGCATAGGTAAGTATATAGGTAAGTATGATCGGGGGTAGGTTTTGGTTTTATGGGTATTCAATTTTCTTGCCAAATTTCAGTTTTATTTTTATGTATGGGCATAATTTCCTTGGTACTTTTCAGTGGCTAGAAGAAGGAATCTTTATGTGATGTTGAGGTAGGTTAAGTGCTGATAGTTTGATTGTTTGCTAGAAACAATCCCTATGCGATGTTAAGTGGTTAAGTAGGTTAAGTTATTTTATTTGTTATTTTTTTTTTATTATATAAAAGAAAGAAAAATTACAACAGCATTTGCCAATCACGCTACAGCTCAAACTAGAAGTCCTAAAAATATATACTAAAATTAATTGAATAGCAAATTTTATATAGGGGTGCACTAAGAACGGATTTTCGGAAATTGGTACATTTAATAAGGTTTAAAGGGTAAAAACTGAAATAAAATCGAAAAACTAACTTCTTAACCCGTAGTCGTAGAGACTTGATTTTTTTTTATTTTAAAGATTAAAAAAAGTTAGGAAAAAACGGGTACATCTTTTTTTTTTATTTAAAATCTATAAACCGAGATATAACCGATTTAAGACTGAAAATTGACAAATAGTCGTTACGAAAAGTACTTAGCAGTTTCATGGGGTAGATATTTAATAATTTTTATTTTAACATATTTTTAAAGATAATGAAAAAAAAATTATTCATGTTTAAGGAATTTTTGATAGAATTTTTTTCATACCCAAAATGATTTTTGAAAAAGGTTAAATTTGTTTGGTCAAATTTTCAAAGTATTTGATTTTTATCTTTTTAATGGGTTGTTGGAAAAATCTTAAATTTCATTATGTTATAGATATACGTATTTGATAGCAATCAAATGGTAAAAATTTTATCTTTCTAACTTATCATTTGACAGATTTATTTAAGAAAGTAAAAATTTAAAAATTTCTTTTTTTGTTAATATCTTTTTAGTAAAGAGTCGTACAGGTTTGCAATGTACTAATGAATTATAGCTATTGTATGTTCTATATTCCTACTGTACCGGTGAGCTGAGAAATTAACAATATAATATTGTTAACACATATTACTTAATAACATGTTAGTGTGTGCATGGATTGATTTAGTTTTTTCTATATTTAATCTCAATAGAATAACTACTAATTTCTTTCTTCATTTTGTAATCTACCTCCTATATAAGCGTATAATTGATTTTTTTAAATTCATAAAAAATCGGCTCAAATCCATAGAAATGCTCTGCTTTGTCAACAATCGTCAACCAGTGCAAAGCACCGTTATCTTAAATTATTTTTTATTCCATTTTTTTTAATATAAAAAATCATAACTTCATTTCTACTCGGTCGATATTAAAAGTTAAGATCTCAAAATTCAGCTATAGATTAAATATATTAAATTCAAAACTTGATGAATATTTTTTGAATTTCAAAAAACTAATGAAACTTTCCTACAAATATGTGGGTTATTTTATATTTGTAAATCTAACGGGAAAAAAAGGCCGACCAATTTAGTAAAGAAGTTCACAAAAAATCTACATCGAGACAAATTTAGAGGCTTCAAAATTGAGAAATACTTATTAGTTCATAATAAATGATACATGAATTTAAGGAAGAAATTGGTAATCTAAAATTCTGTGTTAAAATTTTTGCAAAATCTTAAATTCATACTAAAAATGTGATTTAGTGAAAGATCAACTCGATTTTTGGTACTTTAAACTTTTTAATCAAAAATATAATTTTTTTGTAAAAAATCGAAAAAAACTGTTTTTTTACAAAATGAAAAAATTAATGTAATTTTTTTCTCAAATATATTTATTTTTTTTTAAACATCAAAAATATAATTTTCTTTTGTAATATTTTTTACCAAAAAAAAGCTACCTATTTATTGAAAAAAATTGAGTTGTTGCTTACCAAATGTTGTTTTCAAAACACATCTACCTATTATAGGTATGTATATTGTATATGTACCTATTTACCTACTTCCTACTTTCAATTGAAAATAATTTTGTTTCTTTTTTTGGTCTAACTAGGTACTAGGTAAGCTTAGGTACTGATACCTACCTAAAAAGTTTCTTTTCTTTTAAGTTTCAAATACCTGAGTTCATTTTTCAATTCAAAAAAGGGTACCTACATACATATATATTTTGTCTTCAAAAAAGTTATGACCTACATTTACATACCCAGGTGCCTACCTATACCTACCTATGTACTTATTGTTTGTTTGTGCGATCCAGTCGTGCCCATTTTTTTTTGTTTTGAATTTAATAAAGCTAATATAAATTTGACGGGTCATTTATACTCCCTTTAAGTATGAAATTTTTCATCCCTCCTCAAAAATTTGTAAACACAATTTAGCCACATTTTAGAGCTATGTTTTAAGATCTAAAATCTCTGCGACTTTTTATTAAAAAGATATTGATACAAAACATTTTTTTTCATAATGTTTACCCTTAGATAAATCTGTCAATTGATAGAAATACAAATATAGTTATACCTATAACATATTAAAATTTAAGATTTTTCCAACTACCCATTAAAAATATAAAAATCAGAAACTTTGAAAAATTGACCAACAAAAATGTATGTTTTTCAAAATCATTTTCGACACGAAAAAAAATCCTCTCGAAAATTCCTTAAACATAAATAATTGCTTTATTCATCTTCTATAAAAATATGGAAAAATAAAAAAAAAAAAAATCTACACCCATGCAACTACTAAGCACTTTTCGAATTGACTATTTTTGAATTTTCATCATTAAAACATTTAAATCTCGTTTTGCCGTCGGTAGTTGGCATTGGGGATATGGTTGCAACACTATTAAATTTAAGAATTAAAAAAAAATCCTTTTTTAGTGCACTCCTACATAAAATGTATATGTATGTATATAATGGTTACCTATAATATTGTCAATTGATATTTTTACTTTCCCATTGGAAGTTATTGTAATTTGTGCGATTTGTTGAACTATTTAAAATACTTAACAAATGTTTTTTAACTCACATATTTTGAAAAAAAAAAACATTATATCGATTTCAAATTCTTACCAAAAATGTATACCTATACCATCTAAGTGTTGTGTAATTTTGAGATTTTTAAAACCACTCTCTAAAAAGCTAAAAATCAAAATGTTTTAATTAACATCAGAATCGAAATTTTGCATATGATTCCTATAATTTTTAAGCTATTTACAAACAAATTTTACTATTATAAATATAGCTAAAGTACAAAATATAGGCAATGTAACATTTTACCCTGTATCTCTATATCTATACCTACCTTTATACTGATTATCCAAAAACCCAAAGTTATTACACTATATAATATATAATTATGTAATATAGGTATACTCTACCACCCACCACTTAGGTAAATATGTATGTATGTATATGGTTTTCAAGTGCACCAATGGGAAGTTGCTAGTGTGGGTCGACCCCAGACTCATTTTTCAAAAATATTTTTTTTTACCCAAAAAAAGATTTTTATTGAAAAAAAAATTGAGTTTGTTGAATTGATTTTCAAAATGTTTCTAGGTACCTATGCATAGGTACCTATTTACGTAGGTACCTACTTACCTTCAATTGAAAATAATTTAGTTTATTTTTTTAATACATACCTACCTACCTTACGACCTTACCTATTTTAATTGATAATACCTATGTAGGTACATACATTAAAATAACCCTACGTACTACTTAGGTATATCAAGTTTTAATTTACCTACCTACATACCTACCTCAATTCAAAATATTTAGGTACCTATGTACCTACCATAACTACCTATTTTCATGCTTTTTTTTGCAAAAAAAATTAATTTCTTTAAATACCTACCCAGTATAGCTACCTACTAATTTATAAAAATGTACATACATATCTACCTACATGATACAATATGGTACCAATGGCCAATATATTAACCTTGCAAAATCGTGCAAAAAACCATATACCCATAGCCATCAAAAGAAAGCAACAAAAACTCATTGAAAAAAACTGGAAGAACATAACCCAAGAATAAGCCCATAGTAAAACATATATTTTCATTTTCTCATTTCTTCCCCTTATTCTCGTTGTTGACTGACAAAAACATCTGACTCCCTTATTACCATTATAGTTGTACGAATTTAATCAATGTTCTCCTCTCCCTCTGACTAATTGTTTTATTTTTTCCTTGCATCGTTATCCCCAGGTCTCTATTGTGCATTTAAGCGATTTTAACGCCAATTTCGGCACATTTCGTGAGTACTATTAGTACTACAAAATTTGAGCCATGATATTACTATAAGAGTATATATACAATGATGAAACACGAAAACGAATGCCATACCCGAAAATAAAACGTGGAGAATATGAAAGAATTCAGAATTCCATTTCTAACATATTCGTAGAATATGATTGAATGCAGGTTTTTCCACCGAAGGTTTATATGAGTGAAATGCAAAGAGTTTAATGAAATTTTCTCAATAAAAAGGTGATTTAGATTTAGATTCATCATTGTATATATACTCTTATAGTAATATCATGGCTCAAATAATTGCCGCTGCGTATGGTGAGGAGTGTTAGAACTAACGATTTAAGAGACTTTTCAATCTGTGAAGAGATTAAATGAGAGGAAAATTAGAAGAAAACGAAGGCTAAAGACAGAAAAGAAGAATAGAGAAGGCTATACAAAATGTATGAGGTTACAAGGGAGACAAAAAATAACTGTTTTGTTTTGGCTGTCAATTTGTTTTCTATAGGAATTAGATAGTAAAAGAGGAAGTATATAGAATAAAGATGACAAAAAAACAAAAACAATTTGTATGTTCCCAAATGATAATGTAGGAATCATCTGTTTGCGGCGAGCAAGTAGACAGATTTTTCCATCGCGATGTAGGAAATGAAGAATGTGTGCATAGGTAAGTATATAGGTAAGTATGATCGGGGGTAGGTTTTGGTTTTATGGGTATTCAATTTTCTTGCCAAATTTCAGTTTTATTTTTATGTATGGGCATAATTTCCTTGGTACTTTTCAGTGGCTAGAAGAAGGAATCTTTATGTGATGTTGAGGTAGGTTAAGTGCTGATAGTTTGATTGTTTGCTAGAAACAATCCCTATGCGATGTTAAGTGGTTAAGTAGGTTAAGTTATTTTATTTGTTATTTTTTTTTTATTATATAAAAGAAAGAAAAATTACAACAGCATTTGCCAATCACGCTACAGCTCAAACTAGAAGTCCTAAAAATATATACTAAAATTAATTGAATAGCAAATTTTATATAGGGGTGCACTAAGAACGGATTTTCGGAAATTGGTACATTTAATAAGGTTTAAAGGGTAAAAACTGAAATAAAATCGAAAAACTAACTTCTTAACCCGTAGTCGTAGAGACTTGATTTTTTTTTATTTTAAAGATTAAAAAAAGTTAGGAAAAAACGGGTACATCTTTTTTTTTTATTTAAAATCTATAAACCGAGATATAACCGATTTAAGACTGAAAATTGACAAATAGTCGTTACGAAAAGTACTTAGCAGTTTCATGGGGTAGATATTTAATAATTTTTATTTTAACATATTTTTAAAGATAATGAAAAAAAAATTATTCATGTTTAAGGAATTTTTGATAGAATTTTTTTCATACCCAAAATGATTTTTGAAAAAGGTTAAATTTGTTTGGTCAAATTTTCAAAGTATTTGATTTTTATCTTTTTAATGGGTTGTTGGAAAAATCTTAAATTTCATTATGTTATAGATATACGTATTTGATAGCAATCAAATGGTAAAAATTTTATCTTTCTAACTTATCATTTGACAGATTTATTTAAGAAAGTAAAAATTTAAAAATTTCTTTTTTTGTTAATATCTTTTTAGTAAAGAGTCGTACAGGTTTGCAATGTACTAATGAATTATAGCTATTGTATGTTCTATATTCCTACTGTACCGGTGAGCTGAGAAATTAACAATATAATATTGTTAACACATATTACTTAATAACATGTTAGTGTGTGCATGGATTGATTTAGTTTTTTCTATATTTAATCTCAATAGAATAACTACTAATTTCTTTCTTCATTTTGTAATCTACCTCCTATATAAGCGTATAATTGATTTTTTTAAATTCATAAAAAATCGGCTCAAATCCATAGAAATGCTCTGCTTTGTCAACAATCGTCAACCAGTGCAAAGCACCGTTATCTTAAATTATTTTTTATTCCATTTTTTTTAATATAAAAAATCATAACTTCATTTCTACTCGGTCGATATTAAAAGTTAAGATCTCAAAATTCAGCTATAGATTAAATATATTAAATTCAAAACTTGATGAATATTTTTTGAATTTCAAAAAACTAATGAAACTTTCCTACAAATATGTGGGTTATTTTATATTTGTAAATCTAACGGGAAAAAAAGGCCGACCAATTTAGTAAAGAAGTTCACAAAAAATCTACATCGAGACAAATTTAGAGGCTTCAAAATTGAGAAATACTTATTAGTTCATAATAAATGATACATGAATTTAAGGAAGAAATTGGTAATCTAAAATTCTGTGTTAAAATTTTTGCAAAATCTTAAATTCATACTAAAAATGTGATTTAGTGAAAGATCAACTCGATTTTTGGTACTTTAAACTTTTTAATCAAAAATATAATTTTTTTGTAAAAAATCGAAAAAAACTGTTTTTTTACAAAATGAAAAAATTAATGTAATTTTTTTCTCAAATATATTTATTTTTTTTTAAACATCAAAAATATAATTTTCTTTTGTAATATTTTTTACCAAAAAAAAGCTACCTATTTATTGAAAAAAATTGAGTTGTTGCTTACCAAATGTTGTTTTCAAAACACATCTACCTATTATAGGTATGTATATTGTATATGTACCTATTTACCTACTTCCTACTTTCAATTGAAAATAATTTTGTTTCTTTTTTTGGTCTAACTAGGTACTAGGTAAGCTTAGGTACTGATACCTACCTAAAAAGTTTCTTTTCTTTTAAGTTTCAAATACCTGAGTTCATTTTTCAATTCAAAAAAGGGTACCTACATACATATATATTTTGTCTTCAAAAAAGTTATGACCTACATTTACATACCCAGGTGCCTACCTATACCTACCTATGTACTTATTGTTTGTTTGTGCGATCCAGTCGTGCCCATTTTTTTTTGTTTTGAATTTAATAAAGCTAATATAAATTTGACGGGTCATTTATACTCCCTTTAAGTATGAAATTTTTCATCCCTCCTCAAAAATTTGTAAACACAATTTAGCCACATTTTAGAGCTATGTTTTAAGATCTAAAATCTCTGCGACTTTTTATTAAAAAGATATTGATACAAAACATTTTTTTTCATAATGTTTACCCTTAGATAAATCTGTCAATTGATAGAAATACAAATATAGTTATACCTATAACATATTAAAATTTAAGATTTTTCCAACTACCCATTAAAAATATAAAAATCAGAAACTTTGAAAAATTGACCAACAAAAATGTATGTTTTTCAAAATCATTTTCGACACGAAAAAAAATCCTCTCGAAAATTCCTTAAACATAAATAATTGCTTTATTCATCTTCTATAAAAATATGGAAAAATAAAAAAAAAAAAAATCTACACCCATGCAACTACTAAGCACTTTTCGAATTGACTATTTTTGAATTTTCATCATTAAAACATTTAAATCTCGTTTTGCCGTCGGTAGTTGGCATTGGGGATATGGTTGCAACACTATTAAATTTAAGAATTAAAAAAAAATCCTTTTTTAGTGCACTCCTACATAAAATGTATATGTATGTATATAATGGTTACCTATAATATTGTCAATTGATATTTTTACTTTCCCATTGGAAGTTATTGTAATTTGTGCGATTTGTTGAACTATTTAAAATACTTAACAAATGTTTTTTAACTCACATATTTTGAAAAAAAAAAACATTATATCGATTTCAAATTCTTACCAAAAATGTATACCTATACCATCTAAGTGTTGTGTAATTTTGAGATTTTTAAAACCACTCTCTAAAAAGCTAAAAATCAAAATGTTTTAATTAACATCAGAATCGAAATTTTGCATATGATTCCTATAATTTTTAAGCTATTTACAAACAAATTTTACTATTATAAATATAGCTAAAGTACAAAATATAGGCAATGTAACATTTTACCCTGTATCTCTATATCTATACCTACCTTTATACTGATTATCCAAAAACCCAAAGTTATTACACTATATAATATATAATTATGTAATATAGGTATACTCTACCACCCACCACTTAGGTAAATATGTATGTATGTATATGGTTTTCAAGTGCACCAATGGGAAGTTGCTAGTGTGGGTCGACCCCAGACTCATTTTTCAAAAATATTTTTTTTTACCCAAAAAAAGATTTTTATTGAAAAAAAAATTGAGTTTGTTGAATTGATTTTCAAAATGTTTCTAGGTACCTATGCATAGGTACCTATTTACGTAGGTACCTACTTACCTTCAATTGAAAATAATTTAGTTTATTTTTTTAATACATACCTACCTACCTTACGACCTTACCTATTTTAATTGATAATACCTATGTAGGTACATACATTAAAATAACCCTACGTACTACTTAGGTATATCAAGTTTTAATTTACCTACCTACATACCTACCTCAATTCAAAATATTTAGGTACCTATGTACCTACCATAACTACCTATTTTCATGCTTTTTTTTGCAAAAAAAATTAATTTCTTTAAATACCTACCCAGTATAGCTACCTACTAATTTATAAAAATGTACATACATATCTACCTACATGATACAATATGGTACCAATGGCCAATATATTAACCTTGCAAAATCGTGCAAAAAACCATATACCCATAGCCATCAAAAGAAAGCAACAAAAACTCATTGAAAAAAACTGGAAGAACATAACCCAAGAATAAGCCCATAGTAAAACATATATTTTCATTTTCTCATTTCTTCCCCTTATTCTCGTTGTTGACTGACAAAAACATCTGACTCCCTTATTACCATTATAGTTGTACGAATTTAATCAATGTTCTCCTCTCCCTCTGACTAATTGTTTTATTTTTTCCTTGCATCGTTATCCCCAGGTCTCTATTGTGCATTTAAGCGATTTTAACGCCAATTTCGGCACATTTCGTGAGTACTATTAGTACTACAAAATTTGAGCCATGATATTACTATAAGAGTATATATACAATGATTCATGTTTTAAACACTTTTTGAGTAATATACATACCATTGAGTGTATAAACTCAATAGTAATACCTTCTCTATTATCTCATCTCAAATCAACCAACTGGAGATTGTCAAACCACAATCTCGGAGCCGAGCCTAAGGTTTGTGTTTCTTTTTAACTCAAAGCTTAGAATTTGTGTTTCTCTTTTCGTCCAGAGTATGGTCTGAATCCTGTTCAGCTCCAAGATCTCAGGAAATAAAATGATGAGCAGTCTGAGCAAAAGCCCAACACATGAAATGTCACACTGACAATTATTGGGGAAATAAATAGAGAGATAAAACAAATTCAGCGCTATTCTGCTAAACGGGGGGAATGATGATTCGAAAATCATCAATTTGTATTCTAATATACTATCGAAGGGAAACATTCCTCGTCGGCTGTACAGTTCGACATTCCCATAAGCCAGTGAATCGATCACCCCTATACAAAACATTCACTTTGACACCCGCAATTAATTTGTTGCGTTTGTAGTATTGTACAGACGATTATTAATAAAAAATGCATTACGATGACGCAGAAGTCCATGGATATTATTATGTGTGGCTATACGTCCACTCTTCAAAAAGCTAGAGACTAAACGGGTAGATTGATTTTCTTCAAATTTGGTAAAGCATTTAATATGATTCTTTTAGAGGAGAAACTGGTTTTGTTTAAGCCCATCTGCGTATTTTTCGTTTTTATTTCAATAATTTTTAACAAATTTTGCAACAAATTTAATTAACACTTTCGGGTTATTTTCGCTTATAAAGTAACACAGTTTTGCACAGAGAGCGAGAGATCAAAAAGATTTAAAAAAATAGGTACAAATGCTTGACATTCCTTGCGTTAAGGAACCTATCCGAGACGGTGTCAACCTATTCAAAAATGTTCGGATACATTGATTTGTTGTTGCAATAGCGGAACGCGAAAATTGCATTTTGATATTGGACTTAGTGGACTTAGTATACCTGGACTGCTAGTCGATCGTCATTCTCATACAAAAGTTGCATTGGAGATGGTTTCACAGATTAAACGCGACACCAGTACCTTTTGTGCCGAGCCGAATGTTTCGCATTGGTTTAGGAGAGCCTTTAATGTGAAACATTCGCTAGTCAAAATTTATTTACATGGAGATAAATGAGTGTGCCCAAGCCAACGGCGAATGTTGATCCGCCGCACCGAATGTATCGTATTGGTTTGGAAGAGCCTTAAGCCGGGTATGTACACATTATTAAACCTGTTTGACAAATCTGTTCACGTTTGATACTCTCTGTTTGACAAACACGTTCTTTGTTCACAAAGTTGTTTGATACTGTTGAGTGTTTCACATCAAACAGGTTTGTCAATCAGGTTTGATAATGTGTACCATTATTATTGAAACTGGAAAATCGTCGAATGTGTTTATTGTTGATCAAATTGTTTTCAACAAATCCAAAGTATGAGTTCCTAATAATGGATATTGCTAATAAGCCAATTTTGGTTGATAAGCGTTAGTTAATTAGAGCGTGTGAAAGTCACATACTTAATTTATCACTGTGAACAAACTGGCCCTAAGTCGTTTTTAAATTGACGTTAGTGTATCGATTTTTTTTTAATAAATGGAATCATCGTGATGTTGGCTCCTAGCAGTCCAGGTATAAAAGGTCTATGGTGTCAGCAATGTGCAAGAAGTTTAATACAAAACGTCAAAATTGCTCCACTACCACTAGTTAAAGCTGGCTTTAGACTTTCGTTCTTCTTTCGGTGAACGTTGTTCGGTATTCGTTCTTCTCTCAACAACGAACAACGAAGAAAGTATTTACATTAGAAAGTTAAAACCTATTTACAAAATCGTTTATTTATATACCAAGGCTTCTTGTGCCATTCAGTGATTTTGATGTTTTAAGATTCTAAAATAAAGTGAATATTTTATTTTCGATAAACATAAACGTTTTAAGTAAACATAACTTGATTTAAACAAAACATTAACATATAAAGTATATAAGAACAAAGTACAATATATTAAATTTCAACACCCCCACTAGATGTTGGTACTTTTATACCAATTAAATTGTATGTCTTCTGTTTTCAAATATTCGATCTTTAATTTCTTTTCGTCTATAAGATCTCGTATAAAGTGATGTCTGATGTCGATATGCTTGGAACGTGCATGATACATATTGTCTTGAGAAAGATTGATTGCGCTCTTGTTATCACATCGCTATATTAATTCTTCATTCCAGTTAATTACTTCTTTTAATAAAGATTGAAGCCAAAGAGCTTCTTGGGACTTTGAAGCCAAAGCCATATACTCTGCTTCTGTTGTACAAAGAGCCACAGTCTGTTGATTCTTTGCATTCCACGATATAGGTCCTCCTTGGTAGTTAAAAATGTAACCAGTTGTTGATTTTCTATCATCTTCGTCGCTGGCCCAGTCTGCATCTGAAAATCCTTCTAGTTGTCCTTCAACGTCACGTGTAGATTCTAATTTGTAGTTTTTGTCCCTTTGACGTAACGGAAAAGTCTCTTAACTGCTGCCCAGTGAGACTTTGATGGATTGTTATTGAATCTTGATAAAGCCCCCACTGCAAATGATAAATCAGGGCGATTTACTTGAGCTGCGTATTATATGCTGCCAATTGCTTCTTGATATGGCCGGGATTCATATACTCAACCTCTTCTTTGGTTTTAGGGCATGTCTCTTTGACAAGTTTTTGGTTAATATCCAACGGTGTGGAAACTGAGTTGCAATCGTCCATATTAAAACGTTTAAGCATGGTGTTGATATACTGCTCTCATCAACCCACAACTTTCCCTTCTCTCGATCGCGACTTGTTTGAATTCCAAGTACAAACTAAGCCTCTCCAAAATCTTTCCTCTCGAATGATTTAGCCGAATTATTTTTAATGCTTGATTTCTTGTCCTTGTTATTGGTAAAGATAAGTATATCGTCTAGGTTCATAGTCACAAAAGTTTTTTCTTCGCCGTTTGTCTCGTAATAAATGCAAGCATCCGTTTAAGATTGTGTAAGTCCGATTTTTTTAAAGTTGCGTCCAGCTTTTTATTCCATACTCTGCTAGCTTGTTTGTGACCATACAGTGACTTCTTAATTTTACATTCCTTTCCTTGAACATCATTAAATCCTTCAGGGGGTTTCTTGTAGACCTATTCTTCAAGTTAACTTTGCAAGAAAGCAGTCACAACGTCCATTTGATCGATGTCCGAGTTATAACGTACCTCTAAACTTAACAGCAATCTTATCGATGTATATCTTACGACGGGAGAAAATGTTTCTTGGTAATCGATCCCTTGACGTTGTGAATAACCTTTGACAACTAGCCTTGCTTTATACTTTTCTTACAGTTGATCGTTTTTTTCCTTTTGGTAATTCTACTAACTCCCAAGTATCGATTTTGATAAGAGCTGCATATTCATCAATCATCGATTCTTTCAAGCGAGAACTGTTCGTACTCTTCATAGCATCGGCCTCAGTTTTCGGATCTTCATCGTTGTTGGTAGCAATATACGAAACATAACCGTCTCTTACAGGTGCATTTCTTGGTCGAGTTGAACGTCTTAGCTGTATGGGAGATGTGATTCCTTCGGAAGATTCTTCACCAACGGAATCATCTTGAGCATCTGTAAAACCATTTTCCGAATCCGTTTCTTCATTTGCTGACGTGTGCCCCTTCAAAACATGGGTTGAATCTTCATATTCTTCCCCCACGGAATCACATCCTACAAAAATTTCATAATAAGAAACATCATTCACCTCGATATTCTTTGGAAAACTGTGTTCAAAGAAGACTGCATCGCGACTTATAACTACGTCCTTCTTTTTCAAATCGAAGAAACGGTATGATTTTGAATGTGTGCAGTATCCAATAAAAACAACATCTCTGCCCTTAGCATCGAGTTTCTTTCGTTTCCCCTTGGGAATGTGAATGACAGCTGGACATCCGAAGACACTCAGGTGTTCGAGATTTTTTCCCGTCCAAAGCTCTTCCGGTGATTTGTTTTGTATACCCTTACATGGTGTCCGATTTATAAGATATACTGCCGTAATTTCCGCTACAGCCCAAAATCATTTTTCCAGTCCAGATCCGATAAGAAGGCAACGCATCACGGTCCTATTCATCCGTTCTGCGAAGCCGGTTGCGGTGAATATGGAACTGTCGTTTGATGTTGGATACCTCCATCCACTAGAATCTTTTTCATCTTCCAATTGCAGTATTCTCTTCCATTGTCGCTTCTTAATGCTTTTATTTGCTTGCCTGTTTGATTTTCCACGAAAGTCTTAAATTCAAGTAACTTTTCAGCTACTTCTGTCTTGCTTTTAATGAAATAAGCAAAGACTTTTTTTAAAAAATCGTCAATAAACAGAAGCATGTACAACGAACCTCCAATTGACTTGTGGTTCGACTTGTGGTCGAATCACAAAGATCTGTATGAATGAGTTCTAGGATGGAGTCCGCTCTGACACCAATTGCTTTAAATGGCTGGCGTGCCATTTTTCCTTTAAGGCATGCACGTGATACAGCTGACATTAGCACCATCAACATCAATGTTTTTGAAAGTTTCAGGAACCATCAGCTTAGTCGTCTCACTACTTGGATGACCTTTTCGCTTGTGCCAGAGTTCAAAATTAATTTCTTAATTTTTTGCAGCGTATGCACATTGGTTGGGTAATCTATTAAGACGGAACATGTCATTCACCAAGTCTGCAGTTGCAACAGTATTATCCTTATTGTCTTTGACTAGACATCCATTTTTGCTTAAAAGCATTGAGAAACCTTTTTGTACAATTTTTGACACAGACAAAAGATTTATGCACGAGTCTGGAACATGGAGAACGTCCAAAAATTCTACCTCGTTTTCTTTCGATTTTCCTATCGAAACCTTCATGTCAACCTTGCCAATACCTTTTACCTCTATCTTCGAGTTATTGGCGACAATAACCTCAGATTTCATATATTCCATCTTGCTTGAAAAATATGAGCTATTGGAGCACATATGAGCTGATGCTCCACAGTCAAAGCACCATTCGTCTTTGATAAGAGTCTTGACAGAGAACGAACTGAACATCGCACTCTTCTTCTTTACCTGGTTTAACTTGTTTTTCTTTGGACATTTTGCGGCAATATGACCAAATTCATTACAGTTGTAACATTTGGGGCCCTTGAACTGTTTATTGCCTGAACTTTTCCAATTTTTACCAATGAATGCAGTATCATTACTATTGTCCGTTTTGACGTCTTGCAACATCTTCATTTTAATTAAATCTCCAGTTATTTTAATACCGGAATTTCGAATTCCCATTATCATGGGCTTGTATTCGTTAGGGAGTCCAGTTAAGAGCATTGAACCAATCCATTCATCGTCAACATTAAGACCTGCAGACCTAAACTTGCATGATGTATTTAAAACATCGTTCACATTCCCATCTACACTTGAGAAATCGTTCAATTTTGTGGAACAAAATTTTTGAATGAGTCCAACTCTCCTCATAAGAAAATTTCAAAATGTTCGCTTCCCCGAAGCCTTTCTATGTTGTGCTTCATTTCAGACATCTTTCTTAAATATATTTTCCTAAATATTTAAACGTGAACCTGATGTTTTAAGATTCTTAAATGAAGTGAATATTTTATTTTCGATAAACATAAACGTTTTAATAGCCCAGTCAACGAAGACTCAAAATTATAAAATAAATGCAAAAAATAAGGCCCTCTGGATTATTTTTCTATGTGGTAGAGGTTACCCCAAGGTACAACATACTCAAAGTCCCCAGCCCAGGGCCGCGAGCTAAACTGAGGAAGGGGGGTTAAAGGTACCCCTCTTTAGATTTTCATGAATGTTGGCACAACCTAGCATGTTAGCGGAAAAGTATATACTACTTAATTAGAAACAATTAAATTGTCTATAAAATGATATATTCACATTTTTTCTAGGGTCAATAATAAAGTAGATGCGGGGGGTAGAAAAGTCAACAAATCTGAAAAACCTGTTATTCTCTTAGTTATTGAGTGTTTTCTAACCAATTTATCTGTAAAAAAACATAAATGTTAATACACATTCATTCACGGTTATTTCATCATGTCGTAGGGCTAAGAAAGGAGTTTTATTTTCCTTTTTTTTCTATATATCTGAAACTATACGAAAAAGTTGATGTATATTAAATTAGACAAAATTTAATTAAAAAGAGTTGTTTTCATATAGCGCCATAAACTGATAACGTTTTTTTTAAAGGAACACAATACAAAATTTGTTTGCCATAGACGAGGGTTCTTGCTCTTCCCTTCAGACAGGAGGGGCATTTTTTTTTTAAATAATATTAAAAAAAAAACAAAAAAAAATGTGAAAACATCATTTCATAGAAAATATAATTGTCTCTAATTAAGCAGAAGAGACTTTTCCGCTATCATGCTAGGTTGTGCCAATATTCAAGAAAATCTAAAGAGGGGTACTTTAAACCCCCCCTCCTCAGTTTAGCTCGCGGCCCTGGGCTGGGGACTTTGGGTATGTTATACCTGTGGGTTACCCGTACCATATACAAGAATAATCCAGAGTGCCTTATTTTTTGCAAGCAAAATTCCTTCGTTGACTGTACTATAAGTAAACATAACTTGATGTAAACAAAACATTAACAAATAAAGTATATAAGTACAAAGTATAATATCTTAAATTTCAACAGATTCAACAACACCCCAAAACAATGTTCATTTAAACAGTTTTCGCACTTAAACACACGTTGTTCGGGTAACAGCGAACACCGAAATTTCTGCCCTGATTTGAATTGCACGTTCTTCATTCGTTCTTAGTTCGTTGTTCGTTGTTCGGTTTTATCATTTATATTTTCGTTTTTCCGCGTACGATTAACAACGAACAACGTACACAGACGAGCTCCTGAGCAGGTTAAATTTTGACGACTGTATTCACCTCAGTAATGTCAAAACTTAGCCATGGGATCAAATTTAACGCACTTTTAACGCACTTTTAAAGCAATTAACACATGGCCTTAATCTCAAATCTGCAAGATTTACGAAAAGTAAAGGCTTAGCTTAGTCTATGGAAACGTAGTAGGCTACTTTCTCCTTCAAATGTGTATATACAGTAATCGCCGCTTCATTGCACCTCGCTTAATTGAACACCCCGCTTAATTGACCGACAAAATTGCGTTTGAAAAATTCCCGTATAGGTAGAATAGCTTTTCAAATGTTTAATTGAACCACGCTTAATTGAATTACTCGCTTAATTGATCTTAAGAAAATACAATTCAATTAAAAAGTACCTACAGCTGAAAAACTAAAGCCATGTCAACTGTTGGGTTAATTGAACGACTAAAATAAAATCATTATGAAAGAAGAAGCCTAAAAATAAATTGTAGTGATAGTGACTTGGAATCATTAAAACTGGCACTGAAATTTGCAAAGTGAATTCCTTAGATGAATATTTTATCTTTTAATTGACTGAAACGTGCAATTATACGGGTTGCTCTTAGGGCCAGTTTGTTCACAGTGGGTTAAATCTGCAATTTGATTATCACGGATTCTTCCTAATCCATGATTACAGATCCGTGATAATCAAAGACTGTTTGTTCACTTTTTTTTCAGCTTGATAAATCATGGCTTTTCCACAAATCGTTCCAGTCTTTCTGTCAGTTTGGTTGCCAAAACTTAATCAAAAATTAAGATTTTTTGGGGCTGACCACGAAACGAGACTCTGCGAGACTTTTGTAAGTCTCGTCTCGGTCTCGTTAAAATCGAAAATTTTCAGTCTCGTCTCGGTCTCGTCTCCGAAAAATACGATTTCCGGCCAACTTCTTTGATTATTGGAACGAAATATTTTCGATTATAGTTTGAATACGTGCAGAAGAAAATAAATATTTAACTGAAATTGGATTTTTTAATTTATTAGACTCTCTGCAAATTTCGGTCCAAATATACAGTCTCGTCTCGGTCTCGTCTCGGATGCTTAAAAGCCAGTCTCGTCTCGTGGCCAGCCCTAAGTTTTTTTCATTTTTGTTTATGTTTGTGCCATTTTGTGATTGTAGATTCTTATTTGAAAATAGCGTTTACAATATAATGAAAAGGCTAATAAATTCTTATTTGCAACCATTAAACTTTTTTGTATAAAAACCACACTTTGCGATGGCAGCCAGAGAAAGTGTAGGTGTAGTTATGAAAGATGATAGAGACGCACAGCTAACTCAAGATGGCGACCAGGGTATATCTAATGAGTATACCTACGTGTACGTAGTTCTGTTTATCATGCGAGTGCGTAAATCAAGCATGAACAAACTGAATTCCAGTGAATCTTTGATTAAATGGTGCTAATCAAGAAAATTCGGCTGATTAGGGGCCAGTTATAGCTATCATTGAAAACCATCATTGAAAAAGTTGTCTGTTGATTTTGAGACCTTTCGAAAGTTAAATCAATGAATATTTGAATGCAGAAATATAGCTTACGACTTCAAAATTATTTCTCCTCCAAAAAAAATTCATTTTGACGCATATCTTCCCTATAACGTAACTTTTAATTTTTTCAATGATCATTGGTAAGGTAGTTCATCATTGAAAAATTAAAAGTTACGTTATGGGGAAGATATGGGTCAAAATGAATTTTTTTTGAAGGAGAAATAATTTTGAAGTCGTAAGCTATATTTCTGCATTAAAATATTCAATGATTAAACTTTCGAAAGATCTCAAAATCAACAGTTAACTTTTTCAATGATGGTTTTCAATGATAGCTATAACTGGCACCTAAGTGGTATCTTCAATTAACTGATCAAATCATTGATTAGTGAACAAAAGCATTTTATGAATATCAACTGGAATAATCCTTGATTAAAGATGATCAAGTGTGAACAAACTCGCCTTTGATTGTACAGGTCGGTCAATAAAGCTGGGTTTCGTTAATTGAACCACCAAATCCGACAAAATGGTCAGTGCGATTAAGTGCATAATACTTTATGTCTTATATTATTTTACTAGCCAGAATGAAAAAAAAAATATTTTTCCTACCGGCCCACAGACGAGTATCCTTGCCCAGAATCCGGTCAAAAACCACAAATAAAAAATTACAAAAATGACATTCAATTTGCATTGTATATACCTCACATATTGAGCTAACATAAACCGGTCCTTAAAAAGCTTTGTTAACCCCCCCCCCCCCCCGCAGCAAGTAGGTAGAAGGAATATAGTAAATGTTAAGTAGAAATGTTTTGTTTACAATGCGCCCGCCGAAAATTTTAATAACCTGCAGTTTTTGTTGTGAGAGCTTCTTCTTAAAAATGTTCAATAGATACCGAAGCTCAGGGTATGTACTTAATTATCATACCAAAAAATGTTGTTTTTTTTTTTGTGGGTTAGGTTTCTTTTTAAGGGTTTAAATGACTAAAATATTGTTATTTTTGGTAAAAATTATAGAATAACCCTTTTTTGTAATAGCTTCGGGCGTGATCGGGCAAATATTTTTTTTTTTATAACACAGTATATGCCCTCGTTATGCTATCCAAGAAGAAACATTTTCCACATCTTTCCACATTTTATTTTAAAGACAGTTTATATATTTGTAACGTATTTTTACGTCGTTTTGCAAAATTGATCTACAGGCTCTTTTCTTCTATAAGATACGGGCTTATATGACATCAAAATGTCCGGAAGATCATTATACACAATTTTTAAAGACAGCAGTAAACGCACATGGAATACATGTTTTTTTTTATATATTTTTCTTTCTTAATATATCTTAGTTTTTTCACACACTTTTATTTTTTTTTTTCAAGATTATAACGTTTTATATTTGACATAGGGTTAAAATGTGCATATTAAATCATAATATCAACAAATAATTTTGACCGGATTTTGGGGTCAAGTACTCCTCTGTGTAGCTCAAAAATTACCACAAAATACAGATCGATGCATTGGTTGCCATAAACAACGAAAATGAAAATAAAATCAACAACCTGCAACAAAAGGTAAACTATCTAGAGCAACAACTTCTAATAAACAGCATTGAAGTATCACGTTGATGTAGCAGTTAACTTCTTTCGTGATGCATTAGATGTAAACGTAAATAAGCCAGACATCGATCAATGTTTTGTCAAAAAAAAATAAAAAAAGCAAAACCTCTTTCTAATGGTTAAACAATGAGCATGAGCACAAATGTTCTTCACGTTAAGTTCTGTTCTCACCATTTGAAACAAAATATAATGAAATCAAAACGAGAGAAAAGAGAGAAACTTACGGCTAAAATGTTTGGTGCCCAAGGGATACCGAAGAATGTTTACTTAAATGATTGCTTAACACATTAGGGGCATCAACTGCTAAATACTGCACTGTCGCTTAAAACTACAAAAGGAGTCACATACGTATGGACTAGGAATGGGAATGTTTTTATGAGGAAGAATGAGGGTGATAGTTCAGTAAGAATTAATTGTATTTCAGATTTTGATAAATTATGAATATTATACGTCCTATTCCTTCTTTAGTCTCAAATGTAAGCGATTATCCAGCTTCTTGTAGTTTTGTTGATAATTATTTTTGTATACACCAAAACATCCGGAGTTTACGAAAAAACTTTTCAATTCTTTTAGCTCTCATTGAGTCACTTGTAAATTTACCTGTAGAAATTGTTTTAACAGAGATTTGGATTTTTGAAAATGAACTAAGCCTATATAACATACCAGGCTATTCGTTAATTGGCGGTTGTAATCAAACTTATTCATCGGGAGGTGTAGCGGTATATATAAGTGAGGGTTTTGGTTATAAATCTTCAAAAATAGATATCTGTAGTGCAGATGCAGTAAAGTTGTCATTTTCTCATCAAAACGAAAATTATACTTTATTGTGTATATATAGATTACATGGAGTTAATAAAAATGTGTTTTTAGAGGAATTAGGCAGAATTCTCGAATCAAATAAAGCCAACAATTTAATTTTAATTGGTGATATTAATATTGATACTTTAAATATATCAGATAAAGATACAGAACATTATTTATTTCTTATGGCGTCAAATGGTCTAAAAGGATATATTAATAAGCCAACTCGGGTTACTGAATCCTCAAGTACTTGTATTGACCACATTTTTGCGCGCTTTAGACGAAGTAATAAAATAAATTTAAGCGGAAAAGTCTTTGACCTTATGATTACTGATCATAGAATGGTCACTTTATTAAATGATCTTAATACTAATTCAAAACCTGGAAGTAAAATATCAAATAAAAAGCGTTTAAACACTGATTACAGATTGTTACAGGATATTTTGAAATTCGAATTTTGGGATCAGGTTTACTCTGAAAACGGCCCTTTCGCGGCACTCTCTAATTTTATTTCGATTTTGAATAATCACATAAATTCATGTCTACTACCATTGAAAAATTAAAATAGAAACACATTTTTAAGGCCATGGATGAATCACAGTCTCGTTAAGCAGGTAAAAATAAAGAACAATGTCGGTTCAAAGTGCAAGAAACATCAAAATAATGCTAAACTTAGAAAATATTACCTTTCTTTGAGTAAAGTTGTTAATACTAATGTTAATTTAACTCGTGAGAATTACTATACCAACTTATTGCAAAGGTCTAAGGGTTATACCAACGAAGAATGGAGAATAGTGGATAGCATCTTAGGAAAGAATAATAAGTTAAACGAAATACAATCCTTGTTAATTGATGGTAATACTATAACGGACGTAAACTGCATTGCAAACAAATTAAACGAATACTTTACAGACATCTCTGAAAAAATAAAACCGTCCATTAATTCTGTGGACTGTATTTGTTAGGATCAGCTAGGTATAGATTCTGAATTCTGTGGACTGTATTTGTTACGATCAGCTAGGTATGGATTCTGAATTTATACAACCAAACAGCTTTGCCTACAATCCTATTACCTCGTTTGAGACATACAAAATGATTCTTTCCTTACAAAACAAGAATTCTTGTACTTCAGATGGAATATCTAGCACGCTCCTTAAAAAAAAATTGGGCTATATGTATCTGATGTTTTATGTTTCATCTTTAAATTAAGTGCTGAGGTTATACCTTTGTTTAAGAAAGGAGACAGGAAAAGCATTTCAAACTACAGACCTATTTCTCTTTTTCCCACAGTTTCCAAAATGTTTGAAAAACTCATGAAAAAAAAATTACGTCTTTTTTGAACAAAAATAGTTTTTTTCAGTGAGAATCAGTTTGGTTTCACGTCTGGTAAGTCAACAGGAGATGCCATTCTTAGGTTATGCAGTCAGTTGTATGATAGTTTAAATAATAACAAATTTACCATAGCCCTCTTCATTGACATGACAAAGGCTTTTGATATGGTTGATCATGATTTTCTTCTAAGGAAACTTTACAATGCTTGTTTTAGAGGAGTTTTTTTTGAATGGTTGAAGTCATATTTGAAGGGTAGAGTCCAAACAGTAACTCTAAAGGGAATCTCAAGTGAAGCCCGTATTTTGAAAAATGGCGTACCACAAGGATCCGTACTTGGCCCTTTGTTCTTCTTAATATATATCAACTCACTTTTCAAACTCAAGTTAAATGGCCTTTCGACTGCCTTTGCGGATGACATATCCTTCACTTACCAATCAGTTTCCGAACTTAACTGTCTATTACAAAACAAAGAAGACCTCAAAACTTTAAGGACATGGTTTTCTATTCATAAGCTAATCCTTAGTGAAAAAACTAAATTGATGACCTTCAAAACATCAGGCTATAGACCTTCTGACTTCAATCTGTATTTTCATGCTTCGAATTGTAGACAATACAGCTTTCATTTACATTTTTGTGGTAAATCTAATTTTGATCCAAACGGAGCTTGTTCAGATTTTTGTTTCAAAATTGAAGCAGTACCAAGCTTTAAATATTTAGGCGTAACTATTGATTCAAATCTTAATTGGAAAGATCACATCGGAAATATTAAATCTAACTTAATGCTGGTCACTCGAAAAATGTATCTCTTAAAGCCTTTTTGTCCTAAAAAAGTCTTAAATTTAGTATATTATGGTCTTGCACATTCAAAACTGCAATATGGATTATCTAGTTGGGGAGGTTCATACGCATATACTTTTAAGACCTTGTTAATTGCAGAAAAACACCTGATACGTATTATTTGCAACAAAAATCGATTCTCTGAAAGTTGGCCTTTATACAAAGACTTAAAAATTCTGCCTATTAGACATCTTTACGTTTTTAAAGTCTTGAAAGAATTTTTCAAGCAAAGTGGTAATATGCCTAGCAGAAACTCACAATTATACAATCTACGTATAAACAATATGCACCTAGTTAATGAACCTGTTGCGAATAAAACACATTTCTCTCATTTTTATACTGCCTCTGCACCCAAATGCTTTAATAAACTTCCTGTGTCAATAAGAATGACTCCTAACTTTAACTCATTTTTTAAAAAAGTAAAAAACTGGCTTTTCACGGTGGACTTTTATTTTATTGAAAATTACTTTTGTTAATATAAAATAATCCTTTAATTCACTTTTTTCATAATTTTTCAATTGATGTTACATTATTAATTATAAACTATCCAACATTTGCTTCAATTTTGTCTAGGTTATAAAAGGGAAATTAAAATCGAAAGATGTAATTTATTTTATATTTACAAATAGGTGTTATATTTTTTTGATAATTATTATTTTTGATTCAGATTAATTTTTGTGAATTTTTTCTTGCTGTTTCATTCGACACTAACTTTTTAGTTAATGAATGATTACTATTTATTCATTATTAATCAATTAATTGTTATACTAATTATAAGTTTGAAATGAATAAAAAATACTTCTAAATCTAAATCTGTGCGCCCTTCCAATTCACTTCAATAAGTGCTAGCACACTATTCGGCTTATCCCACAAATGTCAGTGGCAAATGGAGCTAAAAAAAACACAACAGACAAAAAAAAGCTCTAAATCAAGGGTAACAAACAGCGTTACCACAATGTTACAAATGCAACAAAAGTGTTACACTATTTTTAAATTTTATTTCGTTGTTATAATGTTACTTTTTTTTTTTTAATTTTTGCCATAAAATATTATTGTCAAATTTTTTCTGTTTTTCATTTTTGTTCAGGTACAACTGGCAACAATTTTCTTATCTGTGGGTTTTATTTCACATTACTGATAGAAACTATGACCGCTTTCACACAAGGAAACTCATTTGCCAGAATCTAGCTAGTTTGTTGGCGAGAAGGGTGAGAGGGGAGATTTTTTTCTTTCCTTTACGCCCTTCTCGCCTACAAACTCCCATAGTTGCTGGCAACTCAGTTTCCTTGTGGAAAGCAGTCTATGTTTATGTCTGGTGTTGAAGTGAGTTTGAACTAAGCTTCCACACATTTGTTGCTGCTTCAACACTCACAGTACACATATCTAAGGCGCACCTTTCCAAATTTCAAGATGGCTGCCCTTTGTGTAAGTACACAGTAAACAAAAACAAATTTATTGTGATTGTTTGAAATTCAATTTTTTTTACTATTGATTTTGACAACATGCGCAGAACTGAACAAAAATGTACATGCTTATGATATTACCTGTAATATATGTATCTTGTTCCACACTAGCCCACTGTGTATGTATATGTACATGTCAAAAAAGTGGGAAACAAAATCATGTGGAATAGTGTGGAAACAAAATATGGCAGCCCAGCCTACATAACCCGACATTCTATCGAACACGATTTGACATGTGTTAATTCATGAAGAATTTAAGGAATGGTTATAATTATATCCCACATTCTACCACACTTTTTCTTAGGTTAAGGTAATGTATTATTACAAGCAAGTGTGGAAGCAAAATATGAAAAGTCATGTCATTCCAATTTGACATGCATTAATACAGAGTGGGCAGTTGTGGAAGGGCTATTAGCTGAACTCGATCACACTGGCTGAGTGCAATCGAGCCAAGACCTTGTAACCCATATCTAAAAGCTCCAACTCGATCGCTCAATTTTACATAATGAACACTATGCAAGAAATGTGTTCGTAAGTTAAAAACTAAAGTTAAATAAGTAACATTGTAACAACAAAATAAAATTTAAAACTAGTGAAGCACTTTTGTTATATTTGTAACATAGTGGTCATTGTGGTAACGCTGGTCCCTTGATTTAGATTTTTTTTGTAATAAACTGTCAAAATTAGAATGAGAAAATACAGATATAAAATCGCGAAAAGCCGAATTGCTGACACTATTGTTATATACTTTTTCCAATATAAGGACCAATTTGTTCACAGCTTATCATCTTTAATCCATGATTAGTGGAGCTGGGAAATCCTCAAATGTGTTCGTTGATCAAATTTTTTTTTTTTAATTCAAAATATGAGTTGCTAGTCATGGATTTCACTAATCAGCCAATTTTGGTTGATTAGCGTTGTTTAATTAAAGCCTATGAAAGTCACATACCAAGTTTAACACACTGTGAACAAACTGGCCCTGAGTCCACACCAAAAACAGTACACATATCTAAGGTATTATCAGGCGCAGCTTTCCAAATTTCAAGATGGCTGCCCTTTGTGTAAGTACACAGTAAACAAAAACTAATTTTTTGTGATTGTTTGAAATTCAATTTTTTTACTATTAATTTTGACAACATGCGCAGAACTGAACAAAAATGAACATGCTAGTGATATTACCTGTAATATGTATCTTGCACACCAAATACTTCATTCTGCAACACAAAAATATATTTTTTTTGTTCATTTCCAGCTTCTCTAATAAACAACGATGATGATTTTATCGCCTTAATGATTTGAATAGGTTAGATACATTACAAATTTAATAGATTTATTATACAAAAATTATACTTTTGCTTTTATTTCCAACTTTTCATGCCGAATGAGAATGATTTTGCTATAGGTACCCCTAAAAATATAAATCCTATGGAAAATTTATGGAAAATTTCAATATAAAAACATTAAATCGATTTTAAACTTCTTATGCACGACGAAGTTGATTCTGCCGCCCTAAGGCTGCTGCTTGGCGCGACCGAGTTATTCTGAGTTTCAAAATTGGTGCCATGAAATAAAGACGAACGGAATAATGTTCAAAACCAAATTTTGCATTTTATACACTCCTACGTGTGAAATAAAGTCCAAAGCCATTTTGGACTTTATTTCACACCTAAGAGTTTAATAACGCCTTATGGCTTTATTGCACAATTATATTTTTGGAATATAATTTTAAAAAATTATGAAAATATGTATTTTAGGTAACAGAATATTAATTTTTATTTCAAACAGAAATTCATCATTATCAAGGTAGTTTCATTATTTTCTGGCCAAATAGTACAAAAAACTTTGATAACAGTCCGACTGACAACATAGGCGGTCAAAAAAAAAAAAAATTATTTTCGGGCTCCTATGTTGTCTATTTATTTATTTATTCATCAATGGAGACATAATCTGTTGACTTTACAATAATTAATAATTACGTTATCATTATACATCACTAACAATATGTAAAACAATAGGTACTCTTGAACATATTTCTATTCATTGTCGACTTCATTATGAATCAAATTAAAAAGTGATAAACAACGAGTTATGGGCTCATTTATTCCATAGTTTGTCCTGTAAATAGGAATTAAAAAGAGAACGTCTGTATTTCTTAGATCTCTCTCAGGAACATAAAAAGACATAAGTGCTAATAAATCCGGAGATTTAACTCTACTATTATAAGAATATCCTTTATTAAAAGAACTCCTAGGGTTTCTCTACGACTTTTTAAAGATTTCAAATCTATTAATTGACATCTAGAACGATAGCTGGGAAAACCTTCTGACCACCCTAAGTTTCTCAAAGCAAAGCGTGTGAATCTTTCTTGCACATTCTCAATCCTGTCAGATGAGTTTTGATAAAAAGGAGACCAAACAAAGCTACAGGATTCCAATATGGGTATTATTAAAGATATATAAATTGCTTTCAGAGTATAACTATCCTTGAATACTACAGTGTTGTGCTTTAAAAAGCCTAGCAACGAATTTGCTTTGGATATTATAAAATTAACATGTGCTGAAAAAGAAAACTTTGTATCATGAATTACCCCAAGGTCCTTTATCCCATTTACGATTGAAATGCTTTCATTACCGAGACTATAACTAAACAGCACCCTAGGTGCTCTAAAAATATTACATTTAGAGATGTTTAGCTCGAGATGATGATATTTGCACCATTGAAAAAACGCATCTATGTCTTTTTGAAAGTTAGCACTATCCTCAAATGAAGATATTTGAAAATATAGTTTCAGATCGTCTGCGAAGATAACACAATTGGCAAATTTTAAGCAATCCGGAATGTCATTGACGAATAGGTTGAAAAAGAGCGGCGCCAAATGACTACCCTGAGGTAGACCCGATAACACTTCAATAAAAAATGAATGTTTACTTTCGATTTTAACAATCTGTTTTCGATTTGAGTATGATTCCAACCATTTAAGAAATCCAAATTTGAAACCCTTTCGCTCAAATGTTCTTATCAGAAGCCCATGATGGACTCTATCGAAAGCTTTCACAAAATCAGTGACATCGACTTGAATTCTTTTTTCCAAAGAAGATAAGCAAAAAATTTGTAGAAAGGCACAAATTAGTTGTAGCGGAGCGACCACTACAAAATCCATGCTGTCTCGTAGTTATTACATTTTTTACTGCAAAATTGAGCCTATCGAAAACCAACTTTTCAAAAAGTTTTGGAATTGCTGAAAGTTTTGAGACTGGTCTATAGTTTTTTATTAAGGGCTTGAGGCCACATTTATAAATAGGGCTTATAGAAGATATTTTCCACTCTTCTAGAAAGACACCAGTATGAAGCGATCTATTAAAAATTGTTTTTAACACCTTAGAAAGTGACTCAGCACAGTTGGATAGTAAAAGCGGAGGAATCAAATCTACTGCAGCTTTTATATTTAAATCAAGACGAGTTAAAGCGTCAAATACTTCTTCATCTGTTAATAAAAAAATCGAAATCTATTTAAGAATGGATGTCACTATACAAGTTTTAACTATTAGATATAATGTCTATATTATAGTTTGATTGAAAAAATTCATTAGAGCTCTCACCTTCAAACTCCATAGAATTAGGAAAGGCAGAGCTTTTGCGTTTTAAATTCAAAAACACCCAAAAAGATTTAGAATTATATTTGATCTTCCTTTCAACTGAACTTATATATTGTGAATATAGAAATCTACTTCAAAAATCAAACTCCCTACGCAACTGCATAAAAAAAGATCTTTCTTCAGGTTTGCCCGATACCTTACATCTTTTCAAAGCCTTGTTTTTAACATTTTCAAGATTTGTACGCCTTTTGTTGAACCAAGGAGATTTAAATGACGATCTCTTTTTAACTGCAGGAACAAACATCTGAACACCCTTAAACAAAAGTGTTTTGAATATGGTATACATCTGATCCAATGATTTATCTGCTACAACATATTCCCAATTTATAGAGTTATAATAATTATAATAATTTCTTGTTTTGTAGGCTATAGGTCAAAACAAGAAATTATTATAATTTATAAAAGGTCACAATCATAATTAAAGAAGTTATAATAATTATTTAAAGAAATGAAGTCGGCCTTCTTGTAATTAAAAGAATAACAATTATCTGTACTTATAGGTTGAAAATTATAAAGTTCAAGTACGACAAAAATAGCTTTGTGATGAATTTGATTTCTTACCTAAGGAAAGTCTGATTCAAAAACCATACATTTTAGATCTTTAAGAATAAATACAAGGTCAAGAAACCTATTTAAACTATTTTTTATATGATTAATTTGTATTAATCCTAATGAGAAAAAATTGTCAACTAATTCAATTTCCATATCATTAGAAACGTTATATGGGACAAAGATTTGGTTATCTTCTAGATAACGCAAATAAATGTCACCAAGGTTAAAATCTCCAAAGATACATGGATATTGAATAGACGCTAAATTGTTTAATAAATTATAAACATTAGAAACAAGTTAATCATACAATTCTAAACTGCTCTTAGGTCTAATATAATTAATGTTGTCAGTCGGTTTGTTATCAAAGTTTTTTGTACTTAATTAAAAAATTTCACACAAAATTTATGAAACTAACTAATTAAATTTTCAAAAAAAAAAAAATAATTTTTAATTTTCATTTGGATTTATGGACTTTATTGCACTCCTAGGTGTGAAATAAAGTCCGAAATGGTTTTGTACTTTATTTCACACCTAGGAGTGCAATAAAGTCCAAAATTTGGGTTTGGACTTAACGCACGGCACTTGGAGAGTTACTTTTGACACAAGCATTTAAACGCTTATGGTAACCTTCTTCACAATCGCAAACATAGCTTCCATTTTTTTCTTTACAAACTTTATGATTTGAACATACTACTTTGCAAAGTGAAACACATGCCCCATTGGCATCACTTTCGAAACCCTGCGGGCACGAACACTTATTAGGGCCAATGCAAGAGCCTCCTTCACAACGTTTTGCACAAAAAGGTTGACATTCATGCTTTTCTGATATCTTCCAATAGCCAGTATTACAAGCACACATGCCAGGATGAGTACATGTGCCATTTTTGCAACCACCATTGCATACAGGTTGACAGGTTTTAGTCTGATCGGACATTGAATAACCGTCGTTGCAATTACATTCTCCAGGAGCGTCGCATTTGCCATTCAAACATCCATTCTCACAAACTGGCTCGCATTTCTTTGTTTGGTTGGACATGGAATATCCCCCGTTGCAACTACATATTCCAGGGCCAATGCATGTGCCATTTTGGCATCCACCATCGCAGATTGGTTGACAGGTTTTAGTTTGGTCGGACATTGAATAACCGTCGCTGCAATTACATTCTCCAGAAGCGTTGCATTCGCCATTCAAACATCCATTCTCACAAACTGGCTCGCATTCCTTTGTTTGGTTGGACATGGAATATCCCTCGTTGCAATTACACATTCCAGGGCCAGTGCATGTGCCATTTTGGCATCCACCTTTACAAATTGGTTGACAGGTTTTTGTCTGGTCGGACATTGAATAACCGTCGCTGCAATTACATTCTCCAGGAGCGTTGCATTTGCCATTCAAACATCCATAATCACAAACTGGCTCGCATTCCTTTGTTTGACTGGACATGGAATATCCCTCGTTGCAAAAACACTTTCCAGGCCCAGTACATATACCGTTTTTGCATCCACCATCGCAGATTGGTTGACAGGTTTTATTTTCGTTCAACATCAAGTAGCCGTCGTTGCAAGCACATTTTCCAGGAGCTTCGCATTTTCCATTTTGACAACCTTGTTCGCATACTGGCAGGCAGGTTTTACTAGCGTTAGTCTTTGAATAACCATAATCACACCCATCTTCGAAGACAGGCTTACATTTTCCATTCGTTGACATCTTATAGCCTGGATTGCATTTACATTTGCCCACTGATGAACACCAGCCATTTTCACAATTTTCACACAGCGGATCACAATTTCCAAAAATTCCAAAAAATCCATAACTTGGAAAACATTGGCATATTCCAAAAAGTCCACAATAACCATTGGGGCAAGAAGCACAACGTTTTATACAGCTGAAAGTATTAAAAAAAAAAAATATTTGAGACAACTAAATTGTTATAAATTTGGAAAAAAACATGTTCAGGAAAAAGAGGTTTCAGAAGGTCTCAGCAGTTTCTGTTGCCTGAACAGGATTTCTCGCCAAAAAAATTCAGTTTGGCTGTCAAATTGCTGAGGAAAAAATATTTGGGTTCCCATGCTCAGATATCTGTTTTTTTTTTTTTGAACACGCCAAATACATTATATCGAACGCTTGAACTCACAAAGTAACACTATTGTGTTGTAGCAGAACTTCGCCTTCAGGACAATTACAAGGAGCATTATCCTCATCATTACATTTTATTATCTTAAAATAAGCTAAAGATTCACCAAGAACTGCCAAAATAACACACCAAAATATAACTAGCCGAGGCATATTTTAAACCTCTTCACGATTGTGAAACTACTAAATAAAAAATACAAAATTGATTTAAAAAACCCTTTCAAAATTTGTATATGATTCCGACATTTGTCACTGTTTTTTAAGCTATGAATCAAAAATGATTTTTCATACATATGTATGTATGTATGCACATAATTTAGAAAATAAATTTGTCAAGCGCTGACTCATGCAATCATATAATCAATTCATCATAAGTATTGTTACTAGCCAGTTTATAGGTTTTGCAGATTTGAAAGCGGATTGGTTAGAACGATTAAAAAAAAAAAAATATCAGTTTAAAAGTGGTTATTTAAATTTGTATTTAAAACACTAAACGCTTATTGGCATATCGTAGGGGAGGCAGTCAGTCAGCTAGCCGATAAGCAACTTCGTAGTCGAACTCAAAACAAAAAAGAAATATACATCATACACTCCCTGTCACTTGATTAAGGCCACTATTTTCATAAAAGTTTTTTCTCGATAGATACCTGTAAGCAATATTTTTCCTGGAAATTTTTGATACGTGTTAGTAGGAATATACATTTTGCAAAAAAAAAAGGATAAAGCTAAAGAGTTAACTTGGAAAATTCATACAAATTTCCCAAATTATGTGAATGGACTGCAAAAAATGGATACAAAAAGTTGTGCCACTTGATTGAGGCCATTCCAAAATTGCTTGGCAAAAGTTAACATCGCCGATTTTTTTCTAACAAAAGTTTAAAATATATAAGAAAGGATAAAAAACTATATTTCATATAAAATTTCAACTTAAAATAGGCTCTGGAAACACGTCGACAATAGCAGAAAGAGGATCAATGGATGCTTTAAAGGAACTGGGATTCTCAGGCCGGAGAAATAGCTAGGAGACCGAACAGAAGTAAGACCATTGTTAACAAATACCTAGCAGACACTGAAAACTATGAAAATAACAAAAAGGACGCACAGCTCAAGCAACAACAATCCGAGGAAAGCGACTATCAGAGCATAAAATAAGGTCAAAAAGTGTGGTATCAGCCAGTATTTCGACGGTTTTAAGGATAACAAAAACCAGTGGTAACATCAAGAGTATGAAAATCAAAAATAAACCGATTCTACGGCAGCTACACAAGGAACTACGGATGAATTTCGCCAGGGAGTATGTTGCCTGTAGCAACGCCATGAAAAAAAAAAAATTAATCTTGACGGACCCGATGGTAACAACTTTTATTTTCACGATTAAAGAAAAGAAGAACTTATTTTGTCAAGATATCACAGTCATACATCAGGTGTTATGGTGTGGGGAGCTGGAGTTGGAATTAATAACTACAACAATTAGCGGAAAAAGATACAAATGTCTGCTGTAACGGGTATTTCCAAACCTAAAGAATATTCTGGAACCTCTACCTTGGATATTTTCAACAAGACAACTCCCCTATCCATACTTTCTGGATAGCTAGGCGCTAGATTCAGTTGGAAAACATTGGACTTTTACCATGGCCACCCTATTCACCGGACTCAAACATTATCGAAAACGTTTGGGCCTGGCTATCTGGAAAAGTTTCTGATTCTGGTAGACAGTTTGGAGATAAGGACGTCTTGGTCGAAGCTTACTGCGATGCCTGAAGCCAGATTTCACAGGATTATTCCAAAAAACTGTATGATTTAATTCCAAACCGTCTAATAGAGCTAATTTCAAAAAATGGCGGTCATACTCATTATTTTATTAATTGACAAAACATAATACATTAATGTTAAAAAACAAAAAAAAAGTGGTTTTGTTCTTTTTTTATAAGATTTTTCGTGGCATTTTTGTATACCCATTTTTGCAGTCCATTCATATAATTTGTGAAATTTCTATTTAATTTCCAAGTTATCCCTTTAAATTTATACTTTTTTATTGCAAAACATATTTACCTACTCACAGGTATCAACAATTTTCAGGAAAAATATTTCCTTCAGGTATTTATCGAGAAAAAACTTTTGTGAAAATAGGGGCCTCAAACAAGTGACAGTGTATGCCATAAAACGTACATTTCAGACATTTAAAGACTGTACACATGAGAGCGACCTACGACCGACGAATGAATAAACATTATGGGATTTAAAACATTAATAAACCTAAATTCTTTACAAAATGGAAGACATATAATTAAGGATTATTTTAAGATACTAAAATTTTCATTTTAAATGCTAAAACAAGAGAATTAAGAAACAATTTGTTCGTCGCGAAAATAGCCTCAATTCGTTGCGACCAATTTATTTTTCTTAAATGTATCATACATAATCAAATACAAAGGAGAATGGGCAAAAATATATGGGACCTGGTCTACCTAGTGCCCAGAAACGAGACCTAAGAAAATGATTAGGTACTATGGATTATACCAACGTACGTGTATTTTGTTTGACCGAAGTTGGCTAAAATAAGCGACCAAATAAATTAGAAAAACACTTTAAAAATTCGAATAAACATAGACGAATTGTTGTATTTTTTGTTTTATTCTGCCTAAGCCCCATGGTTTACAGTTCTGTGCCGATATTCAAAAATGATGGTCTTGAACTTAGCTGTCCAATGTTCTGTATCAGTTGTGGGCACTAGAAGCACAATTATTCCCATTTATTTCATTCACTAAATCAAATAAAAAAAAGTAGAATTTTCATACTGCGAGTTATTCGTCAACCATGATACTATTCGCTATTATTTGTCATTGCTCTTTGGTATAAAAGTAGTAGCCCGCAGCGCAATGGTTAGTGCGTTCAACCGTCACGCTGGAGGTCTGGGTTTGCTTCCCAGCCTCGTCCAGCTAAAAACTAAAAAGTTTTTTTTCAGGGCTACTGCCTCTTGCGTGGAATTGACAATTCCTCCAAGAGTATTACTTGTCACGAATAAGTGCTTCTCGTCTAGCCGTTCGGATTCGGCATTAAATTGTAGGTCCCTTCCATTCCTGTCGATAGGCGCACACAGGAATGGTTGCGAGTTGTTATTCACTAGGCCCTGGTTCTTTATGAGCCGTTGTGCCACCCGATTTTTTTTATTTAAATTCCTTTATTTTGGGGTGTATTTAGTTTATCAAAAGTGACAAATACATTCATTTCAATGGAACACTATTGCAATTATTTTTTCCTCTAGTTGCAATATTTGTTGCGATACTAGAGCTAAGCTTTCCAACCATGTATATCTCATTCGTGGGCAATAGGTAGACCAAAATGCCCATTCTCCTTTAGATTTTATAATTTTAAAATTAATCTTAAATCGAATTCTATACCATTTTGACTAGATTTTGTGAAATATTAAGGTTTACTAATTTTTTATTTCGCATTTGTTTGTTCATTCGTCGGTCGTTGGTTGCTCTCATGTGAATGGTCCTTAAGGATAATCATCAGATAATGTAGCAAAATTTCCAAATTGTATAAGAAAGCCATATCAAATTGTATAGAGCTCTTTACGAATCTGTTAAACTACCAAAAGTGACAGCCGGAACTTTGTGGCTATTGTCAATTGCATAATTTATTTGCATCCCTACAAAGTGATGAATAAGCGCTTGTGAATAAACGAGAGATCAATACATATTGCTATTTGGTAAAGAGTCCTATTGATATATTGCAATTTTCTCAAATAACCTTAAATCCCTATTTCTGTTGGGAATTTTTGTGGCTGAAACCTGAGACACAATTTTCTTGTAATTACTTTAACGAAGAATTTACACCAGTGACAAGACGCCATTTTTCTGTCATGAATTAACAAATGGGTACATTATGACAGAAATAATAATGACATTGTGTCTGTCGTCTAAATCCCGCATAAGTACCTATAACAAAAAAGAAATTTTGTCCAAAGCGTTAAGTAGGCTACACATTATCAAATCTTCGTGATGACAAACCTGTTTGACGTCAAACACTCAAACAGTATCAAACAAATTTGTGAACAAAGAGCGTGTTTGTCAAAAAGAGAGTACACACTTTCAAACGTGGACAGATTTGTCAAACGGGTTTGATAATGTGTATACTTCCCTTTTACACAAGGAAAATGAGTTGCCACAATGTGGAAGTTTGTTGGCGAGAAAGGCAAGAATAAGATGACGTGTTAACGATTTGAAGAGATTTTTATCACATTCCTTTTCACACTGTCATTAATGTGCGTTCAACCAATAGATATACTTAATAAGTCCCCTTTCACACAGGGAAGCTAGTTGCTGCAGATTTGTTTGACGATTTCCTTTAATTGCCTTTCACACAAAGAAACAAAATTGCTGAGTTTTTTGGTTGTTTCCTTATAAAGTCTATTGGTTAAACGCACGTTACGGTCAGGGATGGGACTTTTTGAAAAAAAAACTCCGAAGTATATTTGAAAAAAAAACGCAGTAGATTCATTTTTATCGCAGCTTTTTATATGTAAACTATAAAGGCTCTCTCAAACCAATGCGGAACATTCGTTGCGGCGAAGAAACATTCGTCAGTCAAAATTATTTCATATGTTTCTCCACCGCGTTGGTGTGGGCACTCTCATATATCACCAGGTAAATAAATTTTGACATGCGAATGTTTCTTCGCCGCAACGAATGTTCCGCATTGGTTTGGGAGAGCCTTAACTCTTTACAAAATCTAGACAAAATGGAAGAAATATAATTGAGGATTATTTTAAGATACTAAAATTTTCGTTTTGATTACTAAAACAAGAGAATTTTAAGAAAACAATTTGTTCGTCGCGAATAGCCGCAATAAGTTACGACCAATTTATTTTCTCAAATTTCTCATATTTAAGCAAACAACAATTCAGATTTTATAATTTTAAAATGAATCTTAAATGGAATTCTACCATTTTGATTACATTTTGTGATGTATTAAGGTTTATCAATTTTTTAATTCCCATTTGTTTGTTCAGTCGTCGGTCGTTGGTCGCTCTCTTGTGAATGGTCCTTAAGTCTTGTTATATTACCCGTGTTTTATTGGAAAAGCTATCCAACAAATACAACATCGGCAGTATGAATACTGCCGATAAAAGTTAAAGTAGAATCATACTGCGGATATAGTTTTCCGAGTCTTGAATGAATTTTTGGTGACTTCATTCTCCAATGTTGGTTACTATTAGTTTTCTCGTGAAGTTAATTTTGGCTGCTTCTGATAGATTTAGATTTCGACAGTACGTGACTCAGTAGTCGCCGCTTCTGATGAGATTATTAATATAGTTTTCATATAAAAAGACCCCAGTAGATTTGTATATTTAAAATAAAAATATAAAGTCACATAAATAATCATCACATAATAATCATGTTGAACTTAAATATTTAAGTTTCGTTTCAGCTAATGGGCCTTAATATATTAAACTTAACATTAGGTCTGTTCCCAACCTTGACCAAAAATGCTAATTGTCAACAACTGTTAATAATTGTTGCCAAAATCCTGTTCCACACCTCAAAAATTTGGTAGTTTTGGGCAGGGGAGAGCGCTCACGTGAGAGTAAAACAATTTCCCCTCACAAATTCTGCCCAAAAATTTCTTTGGGCAGAAATTGTTGCTCTGTCAAATAACAGGTTGAGGTACGTTGTATAAAAAGTTTACTGTTGTCGAGTCATCGGTTAAGTTTGCTTCGCGTTGGAATAAAAAAGATACAAGTAATTAAAGAATATTTGTGTGAAATTGTGTGGCAGAATTTTTACCCAGAAACCGTTCCAAACTTTGTCGGCAGTTTTTCTCTCTGTGAGAGAATTTCATCCCGACTCTTTAAAATTTGACAGAACAACAATTTCTGCCCATAAATCTTGGGAACTAACCTATTCATTCCACTAAAAAAAAAAAACTGTCACTTGCCTTCAAAACATAGTCAAAAGCCATTAGTGGCGTTCAGGTTATTGTTAGAATGAGATTGACTGCATTCAGAGATAGAATCAAACAAATAATTTTTGGATTACATTTACATATTGAATGTTTTCGTAAAACAAAAAGTGCAGTAGATTTTTTTTTACGGCAGTAGGTCTGTTTTTCGAAGAAAATGCAGTAGATCTACTGCAATCCTGATTACGGTCAGTGTGAGAAGGAATGCGATATAAAAATCTCTTCAAATCATTGACCGGGGAAATTTTTTTTCCATAAAAAACTGAAGCAACTGGTTTCCCTGTGTGGGACTAAGAACGTTTTCAAGAAATTTTGAAAAAAAAAAAAATCGTTGTATGGGATCTAATAGGGGGGTTCACACGCATCCACAAGTCGATTAATCTGAGTCGTTTTGCTAGCATTCACATTCAACGACCGCCTCATCAACTTAATTTGTAAATAAATTATCATGGCTTAGATTTAACTTTTTGCACCAGTTAAGAGAAGGAAGTTCATTTTTTCCCTTTTTCTACTATGAGTTTACTTCTATTTCATTCAACCCATTCTCCATATAACTCACATAAAACATCAAAAAGAAAGGTAAAATCTAAATTTTCACACATTAGTCCTTCAGATGGTTTTCACATAACCTACGGCGGTCGTTGGGCCGAGCAAAATATCAAACAAATTGAAAAACTTATAACAGTCATTCAACTTGTGTTCACATTAGAAATTATGTGACGTTTCGATGAACTTGTCGATGAGTGTGAACCCCCCTAATCACATTTTTAGTATGATTTTTTTTTGTATCAATTTGCAATAATTTGTATACTCATAGACCTCGATTACACGATATGTTTTTTTCCGGTTGCTTCGTCTTTTTGGCGATTGGGTAAGAGTGTAGAAATTCAAAGGGAAGGAATTAACGAAAGCAGGAATGAAAATTTCAAGATTCTTTCTGGTTGAACTTTGACGTTTCTGATTTGGCAACCATAATGCTCCTCGACGTTAGCAAAAAACGATTTGAATAAAAATGGTTGAATTGAAAATTTGTTTTTTGTAATTGAATATAAAAAAAACATTTTCAACTATTACTACTGTTTACTTTCTCACAAAAGAACCCCAAATTCCATGAACTTCAAAATAACGAAAGAAAGTAGGTACGTATTTTCTTGAACCCTATAAGCACGAACATACTTGCCTGTCAAAAAGACGGAGACGAAACGAACAAAAAAACGAAGCAAACCGAATCAGGCTCATACTTGACTCATCATTCTGCTAAACTATCTTTTATATAAAGACAAGAATCCCCGGCTGTCACTGCTGTCAATTCGGTTTGCCTACAAGAATTTTAATCTGACATTTAAATAACTTGTGTAGACGCAGTTGGGTTTTTTGTAAATTACAAATATCAAAGAACGCATCCCTCTTTTACGTGGAAAATAGTCTACGTTACCGACTATAATTTTTAAATTTTACCGCTTTCTGTGCCCAACCGGATGGTGTCTTTTACGAAAGACGCACCCTTTGTCTGGTAATTCCTCCCACAAACTGTCCCACACCAGGAGATAAGATTTTAAACATTATACAAAATCAAACTGTTCCCACAGATCTGTACTGTTTGTGTGTGCAGCAGACATCACTGGAAGAACACAAAATAAACTTAAACAAATACCATGATACAAATCCGAATTGAAAAACGGAAGCGAAGCTAAAATAGTTACTGGTAGGTAACTCCCTGCGAACGCCACTGTGAGTGCGTGTGTGTATGTTCCATAAAAAAGCAACATAATAAGGGTATTCATGCAACGTCGGAAAACCACCGTAAACGTGTCGGTCGTATAGTCGCTCACTTGCCAGCAGGAATTCACTTTGCAGGTCTTACCATCAAAGTACTAATTTTTGCAGATGACATTGTTTTGTTTTCGCATAGTTTGCAGTTAATGATAAACAAACTTTGCAAATATTGTAAAACGTGATATTTGACTGTAAATTTAGAAAAAAACCAAAATAATGATCGTACAAAAGAAGCAAACAAAGCGGAGCGTAAATGAAAAATGGTTCTTAAATGGAAGGAGATAGAAATAGTTTCGGAATACAAATACCTGGGGGTTCTTTTGAAGTCTAATATGAAAATAGGATGCCATTTAGAAAAAAAGCTGACTTCTGCAAAAAGCTTAATAAACGCTTCCTGGCAAGGCATTTTAAGAAATTCGGATATAACGGCGTCAGTCTACGAATCTGTCATGCGTTCGGTGATGTGCTATAGCTGTCAAACATGGGGTTACAGATCTTACGAAGAAGTAGAGAAGCTTCAACGTTTTTTTGTAAAAAAAACTTTTTAGATTGCCGTCAAATACACCGAACTATGTAATTCAACTTGAAACAGGCTTACCATCACTGTTCATATACACCCTGAAATTGCACTGCGATTATGTTATAAAGGTTCTAGGCAACAGTCAAAACGGAATCCCTTTGGTTATTACTAAATATGTTTTTGAAAAAAAGATTGACTGGGTTGCAAATTGGAATATACTGGCGCAAAAATGTGGGTCTGAACTGAACCTGCATTGGACTGATGTCTTCGTATTAAAATCGCAAGTCGATAACCTAGTGGAAGCTTTTGACATTTACCAGCGTAACAACTGCATACAGCAAGCGGTATCATCTATTAACAGGATTAAAAAAAATAATTATTTCAGGGACGATTTCAGTTTGGAAGCAGTGTCCTTGATTTGCAGAGCGAGGGGTGACTTATTGAATTTAAATGGAACGCCATACAACAAAACCGCCACTCCTTTTTGTACGTTGTGCAATCTTAAGGCATAAGAAGATGGTTTTCATTTTTTGGCTATCTGCCCTGTTCTTAAAGAGCTTAGGTTGTGTTTTCTGGGATGTGTAACACTCACCATGGAACATTTAAAGAGCATCTTAAATGGAGCTAATTGGGGAAACCTTTTTAAATATTTGAAATCAGCAATAAATTACCGGTCTGCTATACTTAATGAGTACATTTAAAACATAATATACAAAACAAAAGATATCATGCTCCTATTACAGCCATATTATTGACTTGTTTCAAAACTAGTTTTACGGCAAAACTAATTCAATCAATGTTTCAAGTATCAGGTTTTGGACAAATAGCTAGTATTCAAGAAAGTTTTGGTATCTTAAACTCAAAATATTAAAACTAGGGTATCAATGCTTTCATAAAAAACACCGATTTGTACAAAACTTGCAACATGAAAGTCTATAGAACTAGTTTAGCTGTAAAACTAGTTTTGAAATGTTTCAATAATACGGCTGTTAATGTTTTAAAGTTGTTTTTCATTATAAATTCAATTATTATTCCGTTTTAACTAAACTAACGGCCAATTTCTTCACAAAGTTCTAACCCTTAAAACTCGGTTTATTGAGAAATTAGAACTCATTTAAGTTCTAACTCATTTCTTCACCAAGTTCTAAGGCAAAATAATTCCGATTTACATCTTAGTTTGAGTTAGAACTTTGTTATATTTGGACCCTCAAATTTGAGGGTTTAGGAACTTAGAACTCGCTTTAAAAATATTTTCATTTCTTCAAAACACTTGATATTGTTCAAAATTTAAGCTTGTAACATTAAAAAGGAATGCAATTAAAATCAATAAGGCACACATTGGCAAGTACCTACACAAGTACCTTTATCGTGCAATGTTCAATGTTGAATTCCAAGAAAATTAATCGCGTGAATTTAAGGTGAATACATTCATTAGTTTGGGTTGTACAGTTCGAAGTTGATAAAATAGATGAAATTTTGAAACATATCCAAAGGTTGCGCAGCAGTGTATGGTTTATGCAAAACTCATTGCAAAACCAGCACCTGTGCAATGCAATTACATATTATGTTTATTTATGCGAGCTCGCAGAATATCAGTGCTGCTGGTTATCCTACTGAAGGTGGCGAAGCATATTTGACATCGCACCTAGTTTAAGTTCCATACACAAGAAGTGCATCTACTAGGTATATTATAAAAATTTAATTTGTTTTTTAATGCGTTGACAAACTTTTGTTTTTCAGCGCTTGATAAGATCTTGCAAATGGTTGCATCTCGCGACACACTAAACTTGCACCTCATACACGCACACGATTTGTTGAAGGACTCTTCATCTAATGAAACATTGTTTATTTAATTGAAATAAAAAGATGTCAAATTTTGTTGCATCTCATTGGTGTTATGTTTTTTATTTGAGTGGTGGTTTTAAATTTTCATTTGGTGGTTTTAGTATGTTTTGATTTTTGAGCTTATTTTTTACTGAAAAGGAAAGGAAGCCGAAACATAAAGGTTGCATGTGCAAACTGCATCAAAATGATAGGATAGGTATATCCATGTTCCAAAAAGATTTCCGCAAAACTTATTTCACACACTTATTTTTGTCCCAAAAATGTTGACTTTGATGCACTTTGCACATGCTCACTTAATATAGCTCCCGGTCTTAAAGGCCTTCCACACTAGCCAACTGTGTATTAATACATGTCAAAAAAGTGGGAACAAATCATGTAGAATAGTGTGGGAACAAATTATTAATGCCCAGCCTACACAACCCGACATTCTTTCCCACACGATTTGACATGTGTTAATACATGAATAATTTTAGGAATGGTTCTAATTCCATCCCACATTCTATCACACTTTTTTTTAACTTACGGTAATGTATTAATACAGACAAGTGTGGAAGCAAAATATGAAAAGTCATTTCATTTCCACAAATTTGGCAGTCGCGTGGAATTCTTTCCCACTTTCAATTTGACATGTATTAATACATAGTGGGGAAGTGTGGAAGGGCTATTAATAACATTTTTGTACACAAATCCAATTTTAAAATACCGAAAATAAAAAAATATCACAAAATACAAAAATGTTGTATTTATTTCAAATGAATAGACAGCATAACAGAAATATAAAATGCCAAAAAAGGTTTCCGCCAAAGCAAAACTGATAGATATTGTTAAATTTGTCAATAGAATGTCAGAAATTTGTGTGAAAACAATCTACCGGCTGCTACGAAATATTTAAAAAACACGTTAGAACTCAGTTTCACTAAACCGAGATCTATAGTTCTAAAACTCAATAATGATTTTAGACCGAGTTTTACGGAAATGATTTGAAGTGAAGAAATGCTCGAGTTCTAAATAATTTAAAAACTGAGTTTCAAAAATAAACCGAGAATTACTAGATCGAGTTTTAAATTGATTTTAGAACTTTGTCAAGAAATTGGCCGTAAAAGTCCTTAAACATTTGTCTTATTTGATTTAACTAATCTAAAAGTCCAAATATAACTACTATAATTTGATTTAACTAATCTAAAAGTCCAAAAAATGTAACTTAAAGTCATACGAAATTCTGTTGCAATTGGAACTTGTACTTTGATGTACTTTTGGAAAATATGAATAAACATCTATCTATCTATCTACGTCGTAAGCGTCGGAAAGTTTACGACGTCGTAAACGAACTGTCACAATTTGTATGAAAATTCTTTTACGATAAATCGTAAACTTTCCCACACGAATTTGTGTCGTAAACGTCGTAAATGAAAGTATAGTAAACGTGGAAAACTTTGTATAAAAGTATTATGACATTTTATGTATCAAAATTTGACAGCAACAAATATTTCAGTAACACAGAGGAGCATTTTTAATTATTTTTTTCAAACGCTTAAACAAAATAAAGTAAATCCGCCGAATTTGTTCACGCATCATAATGCAATAAGATAAAGGGGCGTTTATGAAACGTGTGTCGGAAACTTTACGATTTTATGACGTCGGAAAGTTTTCGACGTTGCATGATTACCCAAACACATATTGCGTACTATTGTCGTATTTGAGAAAACTCATGCCGGATGATTTATAGCCCGGTCAATTTAATTAAAAAAATAGCTGTACTTGCATAAATTCCCAACAAGCTGAAAATTAGCATGGACGTTAAAAATATCATACATGGGATCTTTGAGGACTTTTGACAATATCATTAAAATGGTATTTTTAACGTCCATGACAAATTTCAGCTTGTTGGGAATTTGTGCAAGGGTCAATGTCTAATTTGACCGGACTATTACACAAATTGGCATTTTTCTGTCTTTATTATGACATTGTTTTTGTCATAATAATGTCAAAAACAGGTACATAATGACATTTTGACGTTCATGTAAATCCCACATAAAAGGCGATCTATGGGAAATTGAAAAACGTAAGCTATAAGATAAATTTAAAATCATATTCTCGATAAAAAAAAGAAAGAGTCATCTTTATGTATATGTACATAATGTACACGATGACTCTTTCTTATGAGAAATCGTATTCATGAATCAACTTTCAGCACTCATGATTCATGATTCGCAAAATGTAGGAACTTTATTGATAAACTGATGTCGGCGCGGCGTCATGATATGGCAATAGGCAAATTCTAATTTGTAGCATATTCATTTTTCTCAACTAAAAAATCTTAAATAAAATTCTTCTTATCATCAATAAACTGTTTTTTTTTACTGTATAAAATATTTTTCGTCTGTAACTTAATTCATTTCTCATAAATAGAACATACGAGTACAAGTTAAATAAAACATTTTGAGTTGCGTTTGACGATTTTTTTAAACCCAGTACGCTGCGGTTCCGACCTGTGCTAGAACGCTGCTAATGCGAATCAAAAAATTAAAAAAATTCGTTGTGCTTTTCGTTCATTATTATTATTTCATTATTTCATTACAGCCTGGCTTTTCCTTGATTTTTGCGTTAAATTTTATTTTATTTATTTGCAATTTGTGAAACTCTCCTTCAATATTTTTCCGCTGTGTTTTCTTAAAAATTTCGTTGTCTTTTTGGAGACCACAGGCCTTATACCAAATTGTTTTGAGAAGTCTCCAATCTCTCTTTTCGCATAAAATTAACAGCGCAGACCATTAGTTATTGGGTGCGAAAAATGACATTTGTGTTTGTTCGTGTTTTTTTATTTGTTGTTTCTTTCATAAAAGCATGGCTTGGTTTGATTTTTGTGTTAAATTTTGTTTTATTTATTAGCAATTTTTGAAACTCTCCATGAATATTTTTCCCTTGTGTTTTTTAGCATTTTGTTGTCTTGTAGGAGACCACAGAAAATTTCGTTTCACATCATGCTTAGTACCCTGCTAATTGATATTGTTCGCTGGTCTCAAACAACACAACAAAGTGCGTATACGAAAACACCGCAGCAAAAGATTCATGGAGAGTATCACTAATTGTAAATAAAACAAATATGAACGATCAATTTTTTTTTTTTATTTTGAGACTTCTCAAACCTCAACGAACATTTTTGTTTATGAGTTGTCATTTATTTCTTTTTGTCATTTTTTTATGGGATTTTTCGTGAGGATACTATAAAAAGCCCACTGTGTTATCTGGGCCAAATGCATACACTTTTGTAGTTGAGGTCACTTGTTCTTTTATTTAAATTATGTTTATGAAAAATACCAATTAAAGACAAACTTAACTTACATTGTAATATTTTTGTGTTTGATAGCAACTTCTCCAGCAGGAAATTCAAGAGTGTAGTTAAAAATATGCGTTAAATCGTGAAAAAACATCTATAATATGGAGTTTACAAATTTGCATCTCACGGCCTGATTGTGTCTCATATTCCACATGATGTTTTTACAGGATTTAATGGTGGATTTACATGTATCTTCATCTGCAAAATGCAGAAAAGTAGAGCAGGACAGATGTATACAAAAAATCCGAGCAAGTGAAAGAGAACCATCAAGAAGATGAACATTTTCGTCTTCATTTCTGCATTATGGCACTTTCCTATAATGCAGAAACGAAGTTCTTCTGCATTTTGATGTTTTCTCTCTATCTAACAAATATACATTTTGTATTTGGCATCCCTTTTTTTGTGCAGAAACCAAATGCAGATACATGTAAATCCACCATAACGCAGCACCGCATATGTTATATATTTTTTTTTTCAATTAAGTATTGCATGTATTCACTACATTTACATTTATTTCGCTTTTTAAATCTCAAAAATACATCTCTCAAAAACACAGCTAAAAATTCTTTTGGACGCCCCAGCATTTAGCTATCTCACTGCATTCTGACCCTGTGTGAATGTATTTGTGTAACTAACACTATTTTGAAAAAAGCCTCACTTTTTCCTCGATATGCCCGTTCGTCTATTTCTTCTTCTAAGATTTTAAACTAAAGAATTAATAAATACCTATGTTTCTTTCATTCATGCAATCTAGTGATAATAAAAGCATTCGGGTTCTTATAATGAGAAAAAGATTATAAACAACAGAAGAAGTAACAAATATGTTTCTCCACCACTCACTCAATGTGCAAACGAAAAAAGAGGATCATACATTACAAAAGATAAATATGTTTCTTTCATTCATGCATAGTGTAACTAAAGAATTTTTCTACCCTAATCACTCAAGGTGCAGCGAAAAAAAGAGAATTTTAAATTACAGAAGTAATACCTACCACTGATAGAGATCAATGGGTTAAAAGTGAGGTATTCTTTATGTCAAATTTGTCATTTATTGAATTATTTGAAATTTCCAAAATTTATAGAAAATATTGTAAAATAGAATAAAGATTTTGTGCAATTTCATGAGTATGTGTAAATTTCTATTCAAAAAATAAAATATACATAGGTATAACCTTCAAAGTAATTTATATGAACTCGACCTAAAAATTTATTTTTCCTTTGTGGTTGCACATATTGTGCAAGAGCTTTTACGATGTAGATCGTACCAAACTATTGTGTTTTAGGGTGGTCCATAATTTCATTTATATTGTTTTTTTTTCGGACATATTTTTTAATTGAGTTATGATCTAAGGTTTCTAAAATGTTAAGGGCCGTAAAATGTAATTACTATTTTAATAATATCATTCTATGCCTGAAAGCACATCGCTGCCGATTCAATCAATTTGTCTTGTCAAAATCTCAATGCTTCATTTTTCGAAAATAAAAAGAAAGGGTAATTCTGTTTCACCACAATTTACATGAATCAAACGGTTAAAACGCATTGGTATATATGACCGCAATCAACGATTTATAACAACAACAAAACTTATATTTCCCCCTTGTTCCCCTTAGCCGTTCGAGTGAGTTAGGTGTTCAAAAAGAACTATGTTATCACTTATTAAAAGATCATATAGTATCAAAAGCAGTATTTTAGTATCGCTAAAGATCCATTTAGATCATCTCATGAAAATAAAACAGTACGGATCAAAGTGACGATATTGTTATACCTAAAACTCATCTATATTTCCTTATGTTTTGTCTATTTTCCATCCATGTTTTCTTTAAATTACTCTCTCGGTTAGGGTTACCATTCGTCCCCCTTTTGGGGGGGACAGTCCCACTTTTTCATCTCATTAAGAAATTTGTCTCCCAACACAGAAAATGATAAAGGGGGACGCAAATGTCCCCATTTTTTACACATCCTCAATTTTTCAACTTTTCCATTCAAAAACTACTTTCTTTCTCATATTTAATTTTTAAATTGTTTTCTTAAGCAATTCTGTGGATACTTCCATCATAACTTTGAAAGTTTTTACAACTGAATACATGTCTTAGGTTTAACACCTGGCGAAAAGACAGAAATAGTTTACTTGTCGAATCAGTTGAAACAGAATTGACTGTTAAACATAACTATAAATTGAGTTGAAAACATTTTTACAAATTTATAAATGAAAATGGCAGTTTGTTTCAAAAAATAAAATCAGGCGATAAAAAAAGATATAATTTTTGAAGGATTTTAACTTATCCTTACCTTTATCTCACCGAATGTGTATATGAAAACATGAATATCTGAGCTAATGTTCCTTTTTTAAATCATTTATTTTTTTTTTCTTTGTTTTTTTTTTTTTTTTTTAATTAAGTAGGTGCATGTATGTATGTGGGAGGGGTGCGCCGGCAAAAGACAGTTTTGTTAAGTAAAACTGATTTAAAATTTATAGTTAATTCAGAAAAAATAAATTTAAGTTAAACTTCAAACAAGATTGGCAAATAATAAAAAAAAAGGTCGATGCGTCGCGATGATGTCGTAACCGTTGCGTGTTCGTAATGCTTCTTCTTTCTGGTCGTGTGTGATTTTGTCTAGCTGATGGTTTTTTGACTATCGAATGATTTATCAACGGTACCAAGTATTAAGAGAAGATGATGGGATGATACGGTATTTGCACATCGTTTTCCCGCGCACGGACTAGGGGAATTGACAGTAGACACATCCTACATGTATATAATGAACCATTGTTAAAAATAATTAATATTATTATACAAAATCAAGTTGGATTTGTATTTATTTCTTAAATTAAAAGTAGAGGATTTTGAAATTTTATCCCCCCTGAAACCCAGCTGTCGCGCTATATAAAACTCAAAATCCCCCTTTTGTTATTTTCTGAAATGGTAACCCTACTCTCGGTAATGATAAAGCCTCCTTACAGCCAGATTAAAAACTAAACATGTTCTTGATAAAGAGTTGGAGAATTTGTTGTTGTTGTTAATAATTTTTTTATCATGAACTGTATGGATTGAGAATACAAAAGCGCCTAATTTATGTGTCATTTGAATTCACTTTACCGATCTTTATTCGGGCATTTTATAATAAATTACTTACAATGTTTATCATCATTCTTATTTGTTTGTAATAAATGCGTTTTAATTGACCACAAGTTTTATCAATAGCCATTTGGTGCAGGAGATTTTTTTTTTTATTGAACGAAATTATATTTTGCAACGTATAGACGGCTGTTTTCGCTTTCATATCTTAAGAGAGCTTTCAAATTTCAATTATGTTGAAATTCAGACTTTTGCGGAGCGTTGGGGTCATTGCAATGATATGATATTGGGGGTAAAATCTCGAATACTTTGATGGTACCGTGATAGTGCCCAGCCAAGTTCTGGCACTACATGCTTTTTTGAATGATTAAACTTAGAGAACTGTGGACCACCCTCTTATTTGATTACCGATTACTGGCCGAACACAATGGTGTAGCTGTAGCTGTTGCATGTAGCACTGTCAAAGCTGAAAGATACGAAAATGGTATACATCGACACAATGGGAAGCTGTAGTAAGAAAATTGTCTGCCGCGAAAGTTGATTCAACTTTAACTTTTGGCGGCGCTACAAGCTGCATTTGAGATGACATATGTGTTTTCCATGTCATTTCATTTTTTTTTGGGAACGTTCAATGCATTTGAGAAGTTTTTTCTGGTTTTTTAACTTTTTAATAGTCAGCTATCACACAAATTCAGTTCAAATATAAATTTCATATGCGTTGAACACGTCTCGAATCAAAACAGATGATGCTACATCATTGTAGACGTCCTTTGCTACATAATTGAGCGTTTTTATAGATAGATTAAACTACAGCGATTATTTTAGCTACAGCTGCATCCCATTGTGTTCAGGGGATTAAGCTGAACAAACTGAAGCGACGGCGGCGCGTGGCGCTTCACCAAATTTAAGATTTTAAGCAAAAATATTTCCTGAGATATAAGATTGGCAAGTCCGTAATAGTCAACCATTTTCTTTAAATTTATAGGTACCTATGTACCTTTCTATATCAATTATTTGAAGATGTTTTAACTAAAAATTGTTGAATTCGATCAATTTTGCTCATCTGTCACTTTCCCAAAGTTTTGACTGTCACTTTTGAAGTCGTTGACAGATGGTTAGGAAAAGTTCAGTATTGGATTATCTCTTAAAGTTATGGAAATATACAATCCAATATATCAGAATTGTGCCCTTGGGTTAAGCCTTTGTCGATCTTTCGTTCATAGCTCATCAGAGATGAGGGCCTCGTTGTCCTGCAGCTGAATCCGCACCCGATGCACTTGAACACTGTACATAAACTACAATATTGTTATCACATCCGGACAGACAAGAAAAAAACATTTACAATTAAAAGCCACAGACGAAGGGCTCATATTGTTTTGAATAAATGAAAACAAGATTAGTCTTTATTCAACAAACCACGACAACAAAATGTTGTTGCTGCTGTCAATTTTAAGCTTACTTTCAATAATTATTCCAGCCTTACAAATTCCTTCTTGCATTAAATATGAAACCTATTTAACCACCAAATATCAAATTGCACCATTAGATTTTTCTGATTCATGGTTTAGTCATACTTTGCGGTTTTCACCGCGAAAAACAACTAAGGTGAGATTATGTTTGCCATATACATACAATTTTTTTTGTAATAAATTTTTTCTAATAAATTTATAGATTGGTCTTCGTTCGAGACGTTTATATGGTTGCTGTGATCCGGGCTACGAATACGAAGGCTTCCCCAGCTATAGCTGTCGGCCATTATGTTTTGGTGGATGCCAATTCGATGCACACTGTACAGGACCAAATCAATGTACCTGTGACTATGGATACCACAAGAATTCCGAGGGTGATCTTTGCCTATCAAATGAGACAGTAGCTTCTGAAAGATTTTTCGAAATAACAACACCTCCTGCAGTATTAATCGAGACTACAAGTGCAAACATTTCATGCAACGGATCTTGTTCAATGAATGAAATTTGTTCGATAGAAAATGACGTTTGTATTTGTCAAAGTGGTTTCGAACGCTCAAATGAAACATTTACCTGTGTCCCTAAATGTGACAATGGATGTCAAAACGCTGACTGCACATCACCAAACACCTGCACCTGCTGGCCACATTACGAAAAAACAATTGGCAGCAGCTCTAGCTCCTGTCATCTTAAGTGTACCGAACTGTCATGTACGTTTGGAGAATGCAATCAAAATGGTACCTGTATATGTGCTGAGGGATTTTTCAACAATGGCACTAACTGCATCTGGGCGGCCGATGATATATTCTCAGAACCCGATGAGTGCGAATGTTGGTCGAGATTCATGTGGCAGAAAAATGTGACAGAAAGCCGCTGTACCCATTCGTGTGACGATGATGAAGACAATTCAAAAGATTGTATACCTTTTAGGGAGTGTCAGTTTTATGAAGGTTACATAGTTTGCCATGCACAGATGTACAAATGTATCGATTTGGAGACTCTATCGACCACAGGAATTCCATATGTCGCACATAAAATCACGAAGGAAACTAGCCATATGCCAACGGGAATGGTATTTTTGACTGCGGGACTTATAATACTTTTCGCGATTGTAGTAATTGTTAGTTTGTGGGTTTGGAATATTCAACGAAACTGGTTAAGCAGACTTTTTAGCTATAACACCATGGAAAATACACAAGATGAAGAAGAGCAAGTTTAATTTTTTTTTTTTGTTTTGTGTATCAATATAATAGTATATTATTCAATAAAAATGCTCAAAATGTTTTTTTCTGCTAACTAAGCTTGTGGTAGCTTTTATTATTCTTTTAGTATTATTTATTAATTCATAGGTGTCACATTTGACATTGACAGATTGGTCAAGCTACTTATTGGATTATATCTCCCAAGGTAATAGACAAGAATAGTTGAGTATATCATATTTGTGACCTCTGATAAGCCTAGGTCGTTCGTTTGTTCAAGGTTTATAAGAATGTCCAGCAACTGAATCTGCAACTGGGAGTGCAACAGTTATTATATGACCTCTTTATGTTATCATATCATTTGACCCAGAATAATGATTCTCATTGCACCAATTTAAATCTAAATCTGTCCATCTAGTAATTTAATTCTAAATTAATTTCTAAGGGCTAGTTTTTCAGTGGTGAATTAAACCAGAGTTACCCAATTTGTTTTTGATTTGTCTATAGTAACGTCAAGACGCAGTTTAATTTTTCGTAGAACATAAATTCAGAAAGGCTTTAAAAAGTACGGAAGATAACATATTAAAAGCATTTGAGTAGATGCAGAGTTGACTTATCAAATTTGGTGAGTGAACTTGAGTTTAATTGTAACCCCATATTGAAAAACTGGCCCTAACAAAATCAAGAAAAAAGATTTTTGCTTAAATTTCTTTCAAATAATCAGCCAAAATTTCACCAATGAAACATATCATTTCATATTGTAAATGTTTGCCACAAGTTTTGACGTTTTCAAAGAACCACAATCGCAAATATAATTTATTTCACTGATGCACTTGAAGACTACAAAAACTACAATGTTGTTATCACATCCGTATACATAAGGAAAAATAATTCAAGGCCACGACGAAGGGCTCATATTGCTTCGAATAAATAAATACACATTATTTTTATTAGTCCTTATTTAACCAACCACGACAACAAAATGTTGTTGCTGCTGTCAGTTTCAAGCTTACTTCAATTAATTCCTCCGGCCTTACAAATTGCTTCCTGCATTAAATATGAAACCTATTTAACTACCCAATACAAAATGGCACCTCTAAACTTTTCTGATTCGTGGTTATGTCATAGTTTGCACCTTTAACCACAAAAAATAACTAATATGAAATTATTTTTGACATAAAAGATTATTTTATATGATAATAAATTAATAATGTATACCTACCTTTTGTAGATTGGTTATCGTTCGAAACGTTCATTTGGTTGCTGTGATCCAGGCTACGAATACGTAGGCTTCCCCAGCTATAGCTGTCGGCCATTTTGTTTTGAAGGATGCCAGTTGAACGCACACTGTACAGAACCAAATCAATGTTCCTGTGATTATGGATACCACAAGAATGCCGAGGGTGATATATGCCTGTTAAACGACACTATAGCATCTGAAAGTCTTATCGAAACTACAACATCTGCGTGCTGTATTTATCGAGACAACAAGTTCAAACTTTTCGTGCAACTGATCTTGTCCAAAGAGTGAAATTTGTCCGATAGCAAATGACATTTGTATTTGTCAAAGCGGTTTCGAACGTTCGAACGAGACATTTAACTGTGTTCCTATTGGTGACAATGGAATGTCAAAATGCTGATTAAACATCACCAAACACCTGCACCTGCTGGCCACATTACGAAAAAACAAATGGCAGCAGCTCTACCTCCTGTCATCTTAAGTGTACCCAACTGTCATGTACGTTTGGAGAATGTAATCACAATGGTACCTGTATATGTGCTGAGGGATTTTTCAACAATGGCACTAACTGCATCTGGGAGGCCGATTATATATTTTTAGAACCCGATGATTGCGATTGTTGGTCGAAATTCATATGGCAAAATAATGTGACAAAAAAGCCGGTGTACGCTTTCGTGCGACGACGATTGTATACCTTTCAAGTAGCGCAAATGTTATATAGGTTAGGTACATAATTTGCAATGGACATGGAAACATTTACAAATGCAGTGATATGGAGGCCCACAGGGATTCCCTATGTCGGCAACAATTAATTCTTGGAACAAATCAGAAATCAGCCAAGTGAAATTACCTAGGATAATTGTGATAGTAGCTAAAAAAGTTTTCTTGCTGTTTTGGAGATTTCGACAAAAGTGTTTGGCACACTTTTTAAGCTACAAAACCATGCAAAATACACTACAAGTTTGAAATTTCTTTTTGCATTGTCATTTTTTGTTTTGCTTATCAATTAATTATTATCTCAATAAAATTGTCCACCCGGGGTTTTTATTTTCTGCTGACTAAGCTTCTGATAGCATTTATCATTCCCCAACATGTTGTGTTTTCTTCTTTGTTCATACTACATACATACATTAGCATAGTTGCATTTCCATTTGTGGTTTGTAATATATTATTATTTCAGATAATAATACTCTAGGATAAAATTGTACAAAACAGAATATGATTTTAGTTCATTTAAATTCTTGACCGTGTTGGGAGTTTAAAAATAAAAATAAATAAAATGGCTTCAGGATTATTTTGGAAAATTCTATTTTCAGCGATTTCGTTAAGCCTTGCATCAGGCTGGGATGGTAAAATTTGTACTAAACAACTTTTACGAAAGTCTACCATTCATAAATTTGACAAATATACTCAAAGAATCGTATCAGAGGTAAGAATGATTTTCTCCAAAGTGCTCGTTTATATACGAAAATACATTTATATTTTTATTTGTAAGGAAAAAACCAGAAAGACTATAATTTTTCAATGCTGTGAAGGCTATCGTGAAACAAGTCGCAGAAATGAACTACCAAACTGTGAACCAGTTTGTTACCAATCATGTGGCAATGGTTATTGTTATAAACCTAATCATTGTGCTTGTTACTATGGATATGAAATTTCTGATGTTAATGGAAGTTGTAAACGTATTTTAAAGAGAAAAACTGTTGCTCCAACATTAGATGGAACATTTGAATTTGGATCTTCATCAACAAGCCGTTTTGATCGAAATCCTTCTTCAACAGCTTTTAACTTTCTTCCTAGCAGACATTCTGCTTTTGACACGACGAAGCCAACAACAAGTGAGGAACTTATAAGATTTGAGAAAGTATCCGCAAGGAGGAGAATTGACTTTCCAAGAGTTAAGTTCGATTCTGATTTAGGAACCGCGAGTTCAGCAAGTTCGCCTCATAACAGTTCGAAAGTGGTTGAAGCTTCAACGAAGAAGATTTATATAGAACCTTCTTTAAAAGAAGTTGATGATTTCCCAAGGGTAAAGTTCATTACAAATGGAGATTCTGATGTTGGAACCACAAATCCAGCAAATATGCTTCATAAGAGTTTTAAGGTTGAATCTTCAACGATACATCAGATTGACACGGAACCCTCTCTGAAGAGTATAGATGATTTTCCAAGGGTAAGGTTTATTACACATGGAAAATCTAAACTAGAAACAAGTATTCAATCAGGAAGAACTTTACATAAGAGTTTAGAAGTTGAATCTTCAAAACCACAAATCATTAGAAAGCCTAAGAATGATACAAACTTCGTCTTATATCAACTTCCAAGAGCAGCAAGTTCAAAATTCTCAACTGATAACACTATTGACAACAATCCCAACTCTTTCAAGCTTAATACTCATGCTAATTGCACTCTGGATAATATTTGTACTTGTCAAATGGGATATCAAATATCTGAAGAAAAATTTTGCACTCAATGTCAAATAGGAAGTAAATGTCAATGTGAAGATGGATATGCCTTTGATTCGTTTCGTTGTAAGCCATTATGTAATGGAGCTTTCGATGGTTGTATTGGAGGAATTTGTATTGATTATAATAAGTGTAGTTGTATTTATGGTGCTGTCAGCGATGATAAATTTCGCTGTTATAGCAATGAAGCCAACACTTTAGATCGAAAACTTTTTGACAGAAAATGGTACCTATTCCTGCTTGTGATTCCAGTTGTTATTATTGCAGCGGTTAGTTTTTGTATTATTACAAAACGTTCGAGATCTTCAAAATCGCATCGTTTAAGGGCTCAAAGTAAGAATGCATTTACAATTTATTTGTTCCACGAATCAGATGTCAGTACATACTGTATATTGAGATTTCTGAATTATTCAAAATACTTTGAATGATTACTTTTATATCGTCTCTTTCGTTAACTCCTTAAAACTGCAAATTAAAGTGTATTTTGACAGAACACTTGAATAAAATTGGTAAAAATTGACAGTTTTCGGAAGTAAACGAACAGGGGTAGTATCATACATCTGACAGCAGACCAATCAAAAATATGCATATACAGTACGAACTGAAATTTGACGTTTTGAAACCCCGTAAATTTCTTATAAATTTTCAAATTCGATTTCTCTCTTTTAACTTTTTTTTTAGGAAACACCTGTCAAGAAATTCGATATTTTCATACAAATAATAATAATTTTGTGAAAGGGAAGTATCACGATACTGATGGAAAGGTAGAAAATGAACCGGGTTTTGATGAACATTTTATGCAACATGGTGGAAAAAGCATTCTTATTGTAACGGTTTAAAGTGTGAATGTATTATTTTTATTGTGTAGATGTCAAAGAATTTGTATAATAAATGTTGTTTAAGTAAAAACCTTCATCTTTGACGGTTGTTTTATGTTTACTACAATAGTCAATTTATTGCAATGTTTTTTATCCTTATCATTGGATTTGGGTTAAGATAATGATGAATTATTATTGTTATTATTGTACTATTTGTACTAGAATGTCAGCTTATAAGGCTTGACCATTCTTTATTACGTCAATTTCATTGAATTTTTGAACAACAACAACAACACCAATTTTTTTTTTTTGCTGGAGATATAGCTATTTCGTGCTTTGCCACTTTTGCACTCAGTCTCCTTTTTGTGGTGCTGAGCTCTCCCCCTTTGATACGTACTGCGAATTGTAGTCTATCGAAATAAGGTATGGAGAAAAATGGAGGCGGATCAAGACAGCATACTTAAAGGCGCTTATAAAAATGCTGATGCTCCAAATACATTTGATAAACAAAAGTGGTCTAAAGCGGTGGAGTGCGTAGTGCACACGACTGCTAAAACTGAGCAAATATGATATGCGTGGGGTCGAATCCTATAGTGTGCATAAAAAGTTTTTCAAATAAAATTTGATTAAAGCTCAGCACCACAAAAAGGAGTCTGATGAGTGCAAAAGTGGCAAAGCACGAAATAGCTATATCTGCAGCCAAAAACAATTGGTGGTAGCGCCTTTAAGTTGTTGTTGTTGTTCAAAAATTCAACGATGAATTTAAGTGCGGTCAAAATATAAATAAAATTAAAGCTCGTTTCATACACGTATTTATTTCCAATTGGTAACTAATTGGCTGTATCTGATAAGTATGAACCTGATAGAAACCGGTCAGTGCGAATACGGCGCACAGAGTATCTACATAATAATGGAGTGATATTGTGCATTCCCAGTGCTTGGAATTGAAGGGATATTATGAGCTTTTGTAGTTGTAGTTAACATTTTTTTTTAATGACTTATAATGATAATTCATTCATTTACAGAAGAGATTTAAATAAAATTCGATTAGGTCAGTTTCGAATTAATAATTCTTTGCTAAAATCGTATAATTTTTTGAATTGCTTAACTGGAGCACTCATTCCACTCAATATATGGACGCTTCGTCCCTGATTTATAGATATACATATAATTGTTCTATGATTTCCCAAAATTTGGGAAATTTTTATCAAGGAATATGCGAGATATATAATACCCTTTATTTAAGTTTTGAAATTCATGCATTTTCTTCCAATAAATGTTTAGCATGAAAAGTCGTTTTTTTTTAACTGTTTGTTAAAACTTAATTTCCTAAGGGCCAGTTTTTCAATAGTCAGTTAAACCTCGGATAGTACTTATTCTTCGAATAAAACAAAAATTTGTTCCTGTTGCTATAGTAAATATTCCTATGAAGATAAACTGATGATTGAAAAATCGGCTCTAAATAAATAATACGATAATTAAGCTTCTACAATAAAAAAGAAAAAATGGTAAAATTTGTTTTAATGTTTTTTTTTGGGTTAGGGCGGAGTGCACTAGAATTAATATTTTAATGTTCTTTGCCTTGAGCTACAGTAGTTTTAGCTCCATTAAGCCACACCTTGAGGTTACGATTCTTAGAAAGCTTCAGTATTCAGCTAACTATTTTTGATAGAATTGTATCCGTCCTGATCCGATCTTGAACATAATGTAATGCGTTTCACTGAATCAGAGTAAAAAAACCATGGTTTTGACTTTGATAATGTTACAAAAGTTATAATTTCTTACGTAATAATGATTGGACCAAGACCAACCAGGATTTTATTTTTAGTAAAAATATAAAACTTTCTTTTAAATATAAAATAAAATTAATGTCTAGATGGAGCTCTGAGATATTCAATTTTTCGCTCAATCTCTTTTTCTGGCCTCAATATTTTTCCAATTTCCAACTTATTTTTCTTAGAAATAGGTCGTAATAATATATTGTTTTATGGTGTTATTTAAAAAAAATGTTAGTACCTACAAAATTGCGTACCTTACTATTTTAATACAACTATTTTTATCAGGCGAACAGGTAGGAACAGGTAATAATAAAAAAGGACACTTTTTAACTGTACACGAGTTTTTTTTTTTTCTTAAACCTGTTCCGTTTTGTCTCCAAATTAAAACAAACAATATTTAAGTTGGTAGCCCAATCATAACATATATGCAAAATTACATTGCTCTCCGTTTCATAGTTCAAACAATAATTTAGTTTGCCGAACTTAAAGCATTACCCCCTTTGACCCCCCCCCCCCCCCCCCTTGGTTACGGACCTGACCAAATTTTGTAGAAATGTGTGTTACCGCAATCCAAACAAATAAATAAAAAATAAATTGGGTGGCACAACGGCTCGTGAAGAACCAGGGCCTAGTGACTAACAACTCGCAACCATTGCTGTGTGCGCCTGTCAACAGGAATGTAAGGGACCTACAATCTTATGCCGAATCCGAACGGCTAGACGAGAAGCACTTATTCGTGACGAGTGATACTCTTGGAGGATTTGTCAATTCCTTGCAAGAGGCAGTAGCCCTGAAAAAAAAACTTTTTAGTTTTTAGGTGAACGAGGCTGGGAAGCGATCCCAGACCTCCAGCGTGACAGTCGAACGCACTAACCATTACGCTACGGGCAATCCAAACAAGTGTGCAAATTTTCATTGCTCTCCGTTTTATATCTCAGATTTTATAGATTTTTTTCCGCTCTCCCATACAAAGCGCACGACTGTGCGGCGGCGGCGGCGCGGCGGTCTCTGCATGCGAATTAGTTCCATGCGATTACAAAGAGCACGTATTCTTGCTGATGTGAAAAGTTCAACCGTGCTGGATGACGTGTAAATCGAGTCTGTCCTTAAAGTTATACGGAGCTCATGGTACAGTTTGGTAGTCATGCTCCGCTGCCAGTCGTCAATGAATTCCAGGCGACGCGACTTCAAAAGAATAAAATCAGGGTCTTTATCTTTTTGGGTGTAGAAATACTTCAGAAATAATCTTGACCCTTGAGTTTAACGAGCGCGCACCTCCACAACAGTAACATCAAGGAATAATGTCCAAGCAATATGCGCGCATGCCTATTCATCCACCGAGGAAAAAAAAAATAAGAACAGCAAGACCAAAGACACGTTTTTCTACCTCCTGAATAGAGGAACATCTGTTTCCGGAAAATTGTCGTTACATTGCGTTAGCTAATACTCAGTGAACGTATCTTAATATTCACAAGACGTAGATGGAAGTCTTCTCATAAATCAACCATCAATCGAGGCAAGGCACCAGAACAACCAGTCTCCAAATGTCCCAAGCGACCAACTTTAACTCGGGCCATTATTTCTTAGTTGTTGTCCCCAAGGTGAGGGTGAAGATATCACGTCCATGGCAAAAACAGGCCAATGCAGGATTTGGAAATTCAACGTCAAACAGCTGCAATAGGAAGCGATCTACTAGGTCATTTTCGAATCGAGGATTAAATAACTTCTTGAGAAATTCTTTGCCACCAGCATAAAGTATTGAGAACCAAGATTAACCTTTTCCAGCAATCCATCAGAGATTATGGTCTAATAGACTGGATCTTACAAAACCACCAAAGCGAAAGTAGTATGTGAAGTGCTCGCGAGCTCTATGAAGAGAAGACGAGTCAGATACACCACCATCTCAGAAAGAAAAAGAAGGATCATCCCACTGACATGCTGGGTCCTTCACAAACACCCCAGCAAAAATCCTTATTTGAAAATGAGTGCCTGGAATCACAAAATTATTAGTTGATATTTTTTTAATAAAAATGATTTAATATGCATATTTTAACCCTATGCCAAATATATAACGTTATAATCTTGAAAAAAATCAAAGTGTGTAAAAAAACTAAGATTTATTTTCAAAATAAAAATATGAAAAAAAAACATATGTATAATGATCTCCTGGACATTTTGATGTCATATCAGCCCATACCTAATAAAAGAAAAGAGCCTGTAAATCAATTTTGCAAAACGACGAAAAAGTACGTTACAAAAATATAAACTGTCTTTAAAAAAAAGTGGAAATGTTACTTCTTGGATAGCATAACGAGGGCATGTACTTTGTTATGAAAGAAAAATATTTGCCCGATCACGCCCGAAGCACGCCTTGTAAACAAGACATTTCTACTCAACATTCACTAGATTCCGTCTACCTACTTGCTGCGGGGGGGGGGGGGGGGGTAACAAAGCTTTGTAAGGACCGGTTTATGTTAGCTAAATATGTGAGGTGTATATACAATGCAAATTGAATGTCATTTTGTTAATTTTTTTATTTTTTGTGGGTTTTGACCGGATTCTGAGCAAGAATACTCCTCTGTGTGCCATCCCAGCGGGAAAAATTGAAAAATTCATAGAGGAAAGATCAGCTTTTTCCTTGAGGAATGGCAGCTGCACCGTCCACTTTTCAGCTGATTCCTTTGATGAAATTAAGATGGGCATGTCCTAGGCGGGAAGCACATGCTGAAAATCCGATGAAAATTCGCCACCGAAATCACTACTTCGTTGGAAGTTGTTTTTTCACCGACCCAGATGATGAAAAACATGGTGGTTGCATAATCTATGAATTCACTGCATAAATGTATGTGGTTTATTCATCAGTTCAATATTTTCGATGAAAATGGTAATGAAAATTCAATTATCAAATCACAAGATATAAAAGTAGGTAGTTGTTTATTCAGCAATTAGTTAATTCAATATGAAAAATGTGAAGAAAATTAAATAAATAGTAAATTCATTAACTCTGTTGTGAATTATTTGTGATTGGTTAATAAAAATATAGAATTAAAACTTAAAATTAATGTTAAATCACTAGGTCAGTGGTTGTTGGTTAATCACCACTTCATATGCGAAGTGGTGATTAACCAAAAACCTGAAATACTTTGAGAAAATCTGAGATTGCCTCTTTTTAATGGAAATTCATTAGTCCTCTTATAATATTTACTGTCAGTAGACAATGTCAACACAGAGAACACAAAAAAAAATTAACTTCTATCAAAACACACAATGGCGGTGCACACTTTACAAAGCATATGAGTGGACATAGACGATAAACTGATGAACTTCTACATGACTTTTCAACAGTTTTTTCATCTTATAATTTTCCATAACAAAAGCAATTTTATATTCAACGACAGAAAGGGTTGTTTTCTAAACACAAAGCAGAAAGTGGGTTCAAATCTATGAACTGAGGAAACCTCGCATGACTCTTACTCACTAAATCATTGCATGACGTTTCCTTTTATTATTTGGCTAGTGAATTGATTGAAGAATTCAGCTATAAAATTCATTGGGGACGATATTTCCCGCTGGGATGATGATTCTTACGCAACCAACATAGCAAAACCACTGATTGACGATGAGCTCCTTCAAACACATTAAAAAAAAATGGCACTTTATTGAAGTACCTGAAGTGCTCACGAGCTCTGTGCACACATGGGTGATCATCCTGGCTCCTGGGGCACATAAAAGGTTCGGAAGTTTTATCAAAACGTTAATAGAAGCTCTCAAACTTACAAGCTCCGAAACGAAGTCTGCAAGAATAAGCCTGTAGATTCTAAGTCGATGCCAAGAGATGGAAAAAACATTTCTGCAAACTGTATAACGGCGATGGCCAAATGAATTTCGCTGTCCCATAATTTGTCCAATTCAATACCGTGATCTCAACTAAGTGAAGATAGCCATTTCTAAATAAATCCATTAAAACTACTGAGGCTAATACAGCATTACTGCTGAGTTGGTGAAAGTGGAAGAGCGATGTCTTAATAATGATCTGGATCTTCTTATCCAAAATTTGTTCGCTGAAAAGCATATACCCGGTTAATGAAATGTCATTATCATCAAATATTGTACAATACAGTTTCGGTACTACTTTTTCTATGGACTTAAAACTCCATTAATTTCTTATTAAGATTTACAATAACACAAGATTTTTCTATTTTGTTTAAAATAATTTCGTAACTATTTGTTGATGGGAAACTTCTGAAGAAATTATAACAAGCAGCTGTCCGAAATACTGTTCTAAACTTAACACTGGTTTCACATTGCCTTGAAATGCGTTACATTTTATCTAACGGTTAGCTGTATAGGAAATTCTCAGACCTCGAATAAACTGGAGAAACTGTTGTTCCGAACGCTTTATTCAATAGAGCTTTTTACGAATCTGTCAAACTCTCAGAAGTGACATCTAGCACTTTGTGGATATTGTCAATGAATAGGAACATCCCCACAAAGTGATGAATAAACGAGAGAGCGATACATATTGCTATTTGGTAAGGAGCCCTATAAAGCTGCGTATTTAATCAGGGGAATGTTCGTCAGTGAAATTGAGTTTTTCTTCAAATATTTCGTTTGTCACCAATGACTAGTTATACTATATCAGATGTTTGACTGAACAAATTTATAAAAGTGTAAAAAACTTTTTTTTGCATCACGTTACTTATTTTCGTAGAATATGCCCATCAATAGCTGCATACAGCTCTTCCCCTGACCGTTCGGACGCAATATATTACTTTTTACCTCCACAGGCCATGAACGATGGCCGGACTATGAACATGTCTAAGAAAAATCCCATGGAGTCCAAGAAATCCATGTCCATGCAGCAACATGTCGAAAAAAATAACGTTTTAAACAAGACATGGAGGGCTGTTCAAAGCTTGGCCATGAGATGACGTTTCATGTGCGTGAGTTATTGTCTGGTTTTTCTTGAATGTGTAAGTGAATTTTGTTATAAAAGATAGAAGTAGTTGTGAAAGGCTAATAAACGACATGACATGATTTGCCCAGTGAGTAAAAACGCACTGTTTGTTGATTGGATGGCCTGTGGAGTCGGCCTGTTAAGATCTCATGATTACTTTTTGGCTCATGCTATATAAAGAGAAACTGCTAGAGGTCAAAATCAACAAAAGGCTAAGCTCTTTTTCACATTATGAAAGGTACTGGTACCTTTATTTTAATCTTTAAAGAAAAAAAACTTAAAGTAGCTAAAATGTAAAATTTGTACAAACTAAAATAACATCTTCATTTAATACACTAAATTGGAAGACAATTTGTAGACTTCTCATGATACTTAAAACCACGATAGCAAATACATCTGTTTTTCGAAAAACATATTCCATTTTCACATTTCCTGAAAAAAAAAATACATAAATCAATGCTTGAAAATTATTATTTTTACTTAAGTTAAACTTACTGATAGCATTTTGTCTGACAAACTCCATCTTTCAGATGAAAATCCTCCATACAGCTACACACATTCGTTTCGATGCACTCTCCTCCCAGTCCACAATCGGGTTCACAAACCGGATTGCAGCCATTTTCCTTCAATGTATATCCCGTACTGCAACCGCAACTCTCTGGTTCCGTGCAGTTTTGCTTCCATCCATTGCAGCCGTCCGAGCATATGGGCCGGCAGAATTGTTTCGACACGTCCAATTTATAGCCCTGGTGGCATTTACAAGTGCCGTCTAGATAGCATTGCCCATTGAGGCAACTAATTGGACATGTAAACACACAGTCGCCACTGTCATTCTTTACAAAACCGTTATAACACTCACATTCGCCAGGACTGACACAATATCCATTTAGGCAATTTTCACAAACTGGCTTGCAAATAGTTTCCGTAGAATCGCCATGAGGCTCATAACCAGAGCCATAAGGCTCATAACCATCGCAACATATTTCAACAATGGACGTTTCCATTGTGGAACCTACTCCGATAAACTTTGGGTATCGATAAGAGTTCATGGCAAGAGTCCTAAAATTAAAAATAATTTCTAGCCACTTCCTTAAACTTCCTTCTCTAACTTACTGGATTTCTTTTTTACACTTGTTATTCAAATTCTCTTCTGGAGCAGCGATAGTGGTTGTTAAATGTGGCGAGGATTCTGATGGTCGATACCTCCCACGTTTTTTATAATCCGTATAAGCTGCATCACTTACGACGACGAAGGCTAGAGCCAAGACTATTGACAACAATTTTATAAACTTCCAATCGATGTTCATATTTGCTAAAGACTGGCTCGGTTTTAGTAAGAAAAAAAAACTTAATAAGAGTTCTTATCGTTTCATTAAAAAAAAAAAAAACGTTTTTCTCTTTGAGAGAGGTCTGGAATGTGTTTATTTTTTTGCAAAGCTTAGTGATAAGCTCAAGCACTTATCAACAATTTTGTTGTAGTACTATGCTCAAATACAATTCAAAATTGTTTAGTTACGCACAGTACAAGACGACTTGTGTGTTTGTGTGTTATCATGAAGTTTCTATTGTTTTTTTTTTTAAGTCCGAGTTTAAGGTCAAAACAAGTACAAAATATTATCAAGGTCCTACAGAATCTACATAAATTACGGAGAAAAGATTTATTTTTAATTTTAGTTGTATCTTTTGAGGAAAAGCAAAACAAAAATATTTAGGTTAGTGGAGAAAAATTCAATATTTGCTAGCAATACATTGAAACTGATGGTAGCGCCTCTCCTAGGACTGTAGCCGAAAATAAAATGCAGGGTCTTTTCCTTTCTATTCCTTATACAAGGCGCATAATGAAAAATTTATAAGGTCTTGAATAAGATGGGATTCGAAACTTTGCTATGGTCTCCAAAAAAAAAAAACACCAGCGGAAAATATTCATAAGGAGATTCACCAATAACAAACCATAAATATTAAGCTGCAGAACGATTAGCAGTAGGAGATCGAAATTTTTCGATTATGATTTCATTGTGTTTGTATGGGATTTTTTGTTTCGCATTAAGGCTCTCCCGAACCAACATCAATCGCCGACGACGGCAGCTTTTGTAGCTATTTGGCATTGTTTATTTTCTTTTTTGTTATCATTGTGAATGATTCACCTTGCAGAGCGAATGTTCCGCGCTGGTTTGGTAGATAAAAGTTAAAAATTTGTGTCATACTTACTTGCTTACTTTAGATGGCGCTCACAGCCCAGGATGGACTACGGCCTCAAACAACAAGCCCTTCCAGCCAGCTCTGTCCCTAGCTAGCCACTTCCAGTTGGTTGAGATCGTTCTCCACTTATGCGCGCCACCTGTTTATGTGTTGTTCCTCTGCTCCGGGTTGGATTCGAAGACTTGTCGGGCGTTGCTATCCATACGGTCCACGTGCCCCAGCCTTCTCAGCCGCTGTATTTTCAGCTTTTTGAGCTGGTCAACGTCACTGTATAGCCCGTACAGCTCGTAGTTGAATCAACTACTCCACACTCCTTCGATACACATTGGACTGAAAATCAGACGAAGAATGTTCCTCTCAAAGCACACTAGCAGTTTTTCATCTGATTTTTTCAATGCCCATGTTTCTGTCTCATAGAGCATGACCGGGACGATTAGGGTCTTGTATAAAGTCTCCTTGGTTCTCTGTTCTCTACTTAAAAAAAAATTGTGTCAACATTTTTTATATAAAATCTGTAGATAATCTTAAATCTTATCTTAAGAAAAATGCACATTTGGTTTTTCTGTTGTTTTGAAGATTAAGGCTCTCCCAATCCAAAGCGAAAATGGCGCGAAAAATTCGTTGACGGTAGTTTTTGTTATTATTTAGCATTGATTATTTGTCATTTTAGTTATCATTGTGAATTATTCGCCCTGGTAGAGCGAATGATTTGCGTTGGTTTTAGAAGAGCCTCAAAACAAAATATTTTTTTTTTTTTTATATTTCACGCGCGCAAAAGGGGTTATGGCTGCCCTTTAAATGTTTTTAAAACAGCACGAGCGATTAGGTAAGTAGGAGAGGATTTAGAAGGAGATACCGATGTACATTGGTTTTGAACGTTTGCACATCGAAATGGGAGGAGGAAGTCGAGTCAGGTAAAGCATTCCACATTCGTGTGGTGCGACTGAAGAAAGAACCTCTGTACATTACAGTACGTCCGAAGTTGGGCTCGAGGGTGAAATGATGGGCATTCCTAGAAGCGCGAGTATTACGGTTGAATTTTTTAAGGGGAGGAATGCAACTGGCTATTTCGCTAGAACACTGATTATAATAATAGCGGTAAAATAGAGAAAGACACGAAACATTACGGCGGTGTTCGAGAGATGTAATTGTTTCTGTTATAGATCTTTCGCCTATCATTTTTAAAGCTCTCTTTCGAATTCTTTGCACAAAATCAAGTGAGTTTTTGGAGCTCCTGCCCAAACATGAGAATTGTACTCAAGTTTTGGACGAATAAAGGCTTTGTAGATCACAGCCAGATCAGAAGGGGAAAAAAACTTCTTTCATCTACGGAGAAAACCTAAACACTTAGCAGCGTTTTTGGCGACATCAAATATGTGGTCATTCCACAAAAGGTGGTCTGTGACACACATACCGAGAACTGAGAGCTGTTCGGTTTCCTCGATGCAAGTGCCGCCCATGGAAAGCGGCATTGGGGGTGGGTTTTGCTTTAACGACAGGAGACAACATTGAGTTTTAGAAGCATTAAATTCTACGCGGTTTTTGTTTCCCCATGGTACAATGCTGTCGAGATCAGAATTTAATGAGCTTATCATACCCTGAACTATCACTCCACTGCTTTACGAAAAACCGTCGAAAATGAAACGCCTTACCCCAATTCGTAACGAATTTCCCTCAAAAAATGCACCGAGCCGAACTGATTGTTCGGCTCTTATCGTGACGAGTCAGCATCTGCGGAAACCTGGTTCTTATTTTGGTTCCATAAGATTGTGCATCTTGTATGAAATTACGGAAAAACGACCCAATTTCAAAATTTTCCTAAGAATAGCCCTACATCTTAGGATACTTGAACGAAAGTTTTGAATTTTGGCCTTTTCCCATATCGCTTAAATGTGTACCATGCGACTTCGTTGTTTGTCATCTCGAACCTCATAATTAAATGAATCTAAAACGAGATTTGCATGGTGCGTTCATAATTCTGCAATACGAAAAAATCGGTTTTTATTTTCTAAACAGCGCAAGGGAAAATAGCGGGACTTTTTTTTTGCTCATTCACTTGGTTACTGATGCCATTATATAAAAAAAATAGTAAGGTGTCGCTTCCATTTCCATTTTTCTAAAAAATGCATTTTTACAGGTGCATTTATACTTATGCAAAGTACTGTACATTTTAAAACTTTAATTAAATCGGATGCGTCTTCATTGATTGAGTATTGTTTTTTAGAAATCGCTAATGGAATAAGTATTTGTTTGCTTGGAGATGTGTATAGCCCTAATAAATATGTTGACTTTTCTCAGTTTTATTTATAACTTGAACGGTATTCGTCCCTTTACTTGGAAGTTATTAAATGCGGTGACTTCAATTGTAATTTCTTGAAAAAGAAACATCATTATGCTTTTTTAACAAAAAAAAAATATTCATTTTATATCCATTTAATAACAATATTCAAACACATTTTTGTGCAACAACGTCCACATTACTATATTTACTTTTTGTTAATAATACAGAGAATATACTGCTTTACTCGCAACTCGAAGTACCCGGTTTTTCAAAGCATGACTTATCATTCACAACTTTCAAAATTACCCCACAACTCAAACCTTCATTTTACAAGTATAGGGACTTTATGGCTGTCAAACCTTATGAACTTGAAAAAAGTATTCGTCGGGTAAACTGGCAAGTAATTAATTCTCTAGTTTGGCCTGATGATCATGTTAATTTCCTTCAAAGCTCAATTAATCAACTATTTAACATACATTTACCGCTGAAAACAAAACTCATGCAGAAAGATAGGAAATCCTGGTTTACGACGGATATTTTAAATTTAGTAAAGCAACGTGACCTAGTATACATGCGATGGAAGCGTTTTCGACTTCCTGAAATGCTTTCTACTTTTCGCACACTAAGATGCAACGTTTGTAAGAAAATCAGAGAAGCAAAATGTAGACTGTATTCAAAGGGCTTGAACAACAATCTACCATCGAAAACGTTATGGCAGAACATTCGAGAGTTCGGTGTTGGTAGGCAAAAAGAACATTGCTCCTAGGATGTATGCCCAGACTACTTAAATGAAGAATTTGCCAGAATGATCTTTGAAGAATTGCGGTTGTTCACCCGGCAGAAGAGAATGAAGGCTATCGGGCTTTTGATCCCGATAGTGAACATTCTTTTCAGTTTCAAAGAGTTAATGATGAAGATGTTTAAAGTGCTGTGCTTAAAATAAAATCTTCAGCTACAGGATTTGATGAAGTACACCCAAAATTTATCAAAATGATACTACCTCACACTCTCCCTGCTTAAACACAAGTTTTTAATACAATTATAATGACATCTAAATTTCCGTCTTCTTGGAAAATTGGTAAGGCTATACCAGTTCTTAGGAAACCTGCTACTCGTTTATCGAAACAAGAGTTTAGACCAATCTCTATACTGTCGTTTCTATCTAAAGTGTTTGAAAAACTTCTTCACAGACAAATTTCAGAATTCTTAAAGACTAATAAACTCTTGAGTGATAGACAGTCTGGTTTTAGACAAGGCTATAGCTGTATCACAGCTACTTTAAAGGTTTCAGAAGATATTAGAAATGCAGTGGATAGTGATTTAATGTCATTTTTAGTGCTTGTAGATTTTTCTAAAGCATTTGACACTGTCAGACACAGGAGACTCATATCTAAACCAGAGGAGCAGTTCCGATTTTCAGACAATGCTGCAAATCTGATTTTCTCATACCTTAGTGGTCGAAGCCAAGCTGTTGTTGTAAGTGAAAAAACATCTCGCCTACTAAATCTTCTTCCGGGATCGATTCTTGGCCCACTTTTGTTCACAATCTTTATTAATGACCTTCCACTTCAATCCAGATACTCATCAATAGACTTGGGATGATCGAATTAAATTCATCTTATGAACTTTTACTATTTACTGTAGGCTTTCTAGCCCATTGTAAAAGATTGTATAAATAAATGAAATGACAAAAAAAAAAATGAAAATGTAAATCAAATTTGCACATTATGTAACTCATCGACAAATACAGCTCTGTTTTTTTTAAATGAAAAATATTGTAGTAATCATTGTGTTGCAGTTGCATGGAACAACCAATTCATTTGGATATCATTAAGCTCTATCCCACGGCTTATATTTTAATAGATGTGGTTGTAACTGCAGAACCCACAGTGACATTTTTTTATTGTTTAGATTAGGAACAATCTACACCGGAAAATTGCAAAATCCCCACTAAGTTAGAGAGTTAGACTAATTTTTTTTAGTTAAAAATCTGAGCTCGAAGATGAAAGTTCTATGGGAAATTCTTTTATTTATTGTTTTTAAAATACTAACAACTCACAGTTTAGAGGCAAACTGTCCATATAATGAGTTCTACACAATTCAGGAATCATATTATCGAAATGAAAATCGCCGAATAACTCAGCAAGGTTTTTTTCCATGGCAGATAAAATATAAATGGATACAGCAAAGAGTTCCTGCAATCAGAGTATGCATCATCATGAATTTCATAATGAATTGCTCAGTATTTTAATTTAGTTTTCTATTATGTGTACCTCTACAAACATAGGTGTTGCATAAAGTGCGCATAAAATCGAGATGTTGTCCTGGATTTATGATGAATACTTTTTCATCGTGTGTTCCTGTTTGCCCTATAGAATGTGTTAATGGGATATGTTCGGAGCCAGGCAGGTGCACTTGTTATGAGGGATTTCAAAAGGTTCTATTCAACGCGACCTTTTGTGAGCCAATTTGCGATGGAGGCTGTCAACATGGGACTTGTATTGCTCCTGGAAAATGCAACTGCTTCGAAGGCTATCAAATTAACGAAAATAAGAATTGTTTGCCAATTTGTGACAGTGGCTGTCAATTTGGAAAATGCATTGCCCCGAATAAGTGTGATTGTCAAACGGGCTACATTTTGAACGCTCTTTCTAACACTTGTGAACCTTTCTGTCATGGAGGATGTGTAAATGGATATTGTTTGAGTCCTGGCGAATGCGCATGCTCACAAGGGTATAAAATGGAAGAGTTCAATTTTTGTTCACCAATTTGTGACACCGAATGTGTCAATGGCAAGTGTGTTGCACAGAACAAGTGCTCTTGCAATATCGGCTACAAATTAAACTCTCAAGGTAGATGTGAGCCTCATTGCAAGAATGGTTGTGAGAACGGAGTTTGCGTTGCTCCCGATGAATGTTCGTGTAATGATGGTTTCGTTATGAACGCTGCCGCTGCGGATAACCACTGTACTCCGATCTGTGATGGTGGTTGCATTTTTGGTAAATGTATTGCACCGAATCAATGTAACTGCGATTTTGGTTACCAGCTAAATAATTCAATTACATGTCAACCAATTTGTGAAAATGGATGCCAAAATGGCGTCTGTGTGGCTCCAAATGTATGCAATTGCTCTGAAGGTTACACATCTGACAAGGACAACCGTTGTGTACCGAATTGTGCAGGTGGATGTCCATTTGGCAAGTGTATTGCTCCAAATGTTTGCGAGTGTCAGCCAGGATACACATTAATATTAAACGGATCTGGATGTGAGCCGAAATGCTCAAACGGTTGTTCGAATGGCTTTTGTTATCATCCTGAACTGTGTGTTTGCAATCAGGGTTATCTTATGGGACCGGATAATCGCTGTGAGCCAGTTTGTAGTAATGGTTGTTTAAATGGTGATTGCGTTGAGCCAGAAATATGTCAATGTCATCAAGGTTTTCAAATGCCAGGCGACTCGGTAAATAAATGTGAACCGATTTGTGATCCCAAATGTCAGAAATCAGATTGTGTAGGGCCAGAATTGTGCTTGTGTTGGCAGGACTATGTGCCATTTAATTCTACCTCCTGCCTGCCTCATTGTGAGAAAAAGTGTTTAAATGGTTATTGTGCTTCGCCAAATAATTGCACCTGTAATGAGGGCTATGAAGCTCACACTTATGAGCCGAATGTTTGTACACCAGTTTGTGAGAATTGTAATTATGGTGACTGTAATTCACCTGGACAATGTTTATGCTGGCCAGGATTTGAAATGGATAACGATATTGGAATTTGCGTCTTGCCTAGGCAAAGTTCTACCAGCAGCACAACCACGGAAATGACAAGTGAAACTGACTATGAAACTACGTTATCATCATTTTCGGAAACATTTGCAACATCTGAGCAGATGATTTCCTCAACATCGGAACATATGATTTCCTCAACATCGGAACATATGATTTCCTCAACAATGATTGTGGTTTCTTCAACATTGTCAATCGAGCTCGGAGAATTTTCAACACATTCGAGTACTTCGACTTTAGGCATTACAGAAAATAGTATCAAAGAAGACATTTTTATCGTTTGCAAGTGTTGGTCTCCTAAAATTTCCAACACCACAAATTGTTTAACCGAAATAGAAATAGAGAATCGAGAAGAATGTCAGATGGATAAAGTTATCTTGGAGCTGAGTTGCAACGGAACTGATTATAAATGCAAAACAGTCCTTGGAAAGACATCTCCAGTTGTTCAAAACCGGGATTGGTGGTATTGGATCACGATTTTGGTAATTTCGGTAGCAACAGTAACTGGAATAGGAATTTTTGTTAGGAGATATTGGTTGCGAAGACGTAATGAAAATAATGAAAAAGGTAATTACATTTTTTTTTAATAAATCACTTATAATTTATTAATATTGTTTTTTTTTTTAGCAAATCAGGAATTCTCGGTACAGTATGTGGACAGTTGTATATATAATGATCTAGAAATTTAGAAATGACTTATTTACCAATTAGTAGTATTGTATTAATGAATAAAATAAATTTACTTAAACAAAAATGTTGCACTGTTTTATTAAGTTATTCTAATACCTGGATCGAAAAATTTGAATAAAATGATAAGTCCTACGTTAGATTTTGTAACAATAATAAAACAACATTCAGAGAATTTGATGTTCAAAAGGGTAGAACCGTGCATTGAAGAGGACACAAGCGGCCACAAGCTTTTTTTTAAAGCGAACCTCTGTCTATCAACTCCTACTCTCAACTCGGCCGGGTGAACATCGGGTGCCTAGTACCTTACTTGAAGATGGGGTTCAATTCCCAGTGGACGGTTTATGGCGAGAGCAAACGAGAGAGAGGGAGACGAGTGCTCCCACTAAGGTACTTCTCCTTTATCTAGGTGCAGATGGAATCAACGGTGGCGTCTACAGTTCCGTTTAGGTTGAACTACTTAGTGAACACCTTATATGGGCTACTTCGACATATTCGTAGCTCAGGCCTATAAGGAGCGGTTTATCCGGCTCCCTACCCTTCCAGGTCGGGTGTTGTGCGTCGAGTAACTTCCCTAGCACGAAAAAACTAACCGGTTCCGAAACAACTACAAGCCTCGAATATGGATGATTTTAGGGAGATTCAAGGAACAGAGTCAGCGACGTTTTGCTTGCGGGTTTGTGATAAGGGGACTTATGCAAGAAGTCTTGGGCTTCCGAAGTGTAAGCGAGTGCCTGGTCACGATCCGCACCAAAGGCAAATTCAAGGACATTACTCCGATCTATGAAAAAAGAAGCATTCTAGGATCTCCTGGAGACAACGTACGATATGTGCACGAAGTACGACGTGAAGATCATTCTTGGTGACTTCAACGCAAGACTCGGAAAGGAGGGTATCTTTGGTTCAATAGTCGGAGAGCACAGCCTTCACGACGGAACTTCCGGCAACGGATACGGGCTGGCCGACTTTGCGACGAGACGAAACGTCATCATCTCAAGCACCTGTTTCCCACATCTCAATATACACAAGGGGACTTGGCGGTCACGTGATCAACGAACCGTCAACCAAATCGACCACGTTGCGATAGACGCGAGAAATGCTTCCAGTATCTTAGACGTCCGAACGTTGCGAGGGGCCACCATTGACTCTGATCACTACCTGGTGGTAGCGCTAGACTACGTATGCGGATATCCATGACGCCATAACGCAGATCGGATGCTGTGAAAAGGTTCAATGTCGAGAAGCTTAGATCGCAAGAGACCGCCAGAACTTTTGCGAACCTCGTAATTCTTAATCTCTCAGGAAGACCGCCACCAGCATCAAGTGCAGAGGACCAGTTGAAACACTGTCAAGAAGCCATCAGAAGTGTCCCCCTTGATGTGCTAGGTATCACTAGGCGACCATAACGAAACCCCTAGTTCAATAAAAAGTGCCGGCTGGCGCATGCAGCTAAGGACGAGGCCTACCAGGCAATGCTGCAGAATCTTACAAGAGGTGCTGAGAGAGTAGCCCGGGAGCTCTACGGGATGAAAAAAAAGAGGAACACCACCGACTTATCAGGAGGAAAAAAAAAGATCACGAGAAGTGGGTGGTTGAGTCTATTGAGGGTTGTAGCGGCAGGGGAGATGTTGGAAAATTTTATCAGAGAGTAAAACGATCCACACAAGGATAAAAAACTAGAACGGAAGCCTGCCGAGATAAGACTGGGAATATGGTAGTAGATACACAGTCAGTGCTAAGGACCCGGAAAGAACTCCTCTCTAGACTGCTTAACGGCGAAGACAGTGAAGATACCGCTAGTAGGAAAACACTTCATTCAACTTTGACGATGATGGCTAACAGTTCCGTCCACCCGACCTTACCGAACTCATCTGCAAAATTTGGTCGGAAGAAAGTATGCCCGATGAATAGATCCTTGGTATAGTGTGCCCCATCCAAAAAAGGGAGGTGTTGTGAAATGCATCATTAGTCTCCTAAACGTCGCTCATAAAATCTTGTCGGCTATCCTGTGAGATCGTTTATAACCTTTTGTCAACGATCTGATCGGCCCCTATCAGTGTGGTATTAAGCCAGACAAGTCAACCGTCGATCAAATGTTCACACTCTGTACAGGATGACGATGGAGAAATCCCGCTGCTCCATCTAAATAAGTAAGTCTGCTATTACACCATGCATCTAGACGCGTGCAACTTTTAGAACATATGTAAGTGCAAAAGAGAAAAGAAATTCGAAAAGATGAGACGGAAGAAAATCTGCCGTGTGTCGCGTGGGTAAAATATTCGTGCAACAAGAAAATTCGAAAAAGTTCGAAGAAGTTGCACGCGTCTAGATGCATGGTGTAATAGCACACTAAGAACACAACCGAACCCTTTGATGTCGAGAAAGGTTTGAGGCAAGGAGACGCGTTATCATGCAACCTGTTTAACATCGCTCTTGAATCAATTGATCGCAACGCCCAAGTCAACACCAGCGGAACAATTTATAAAAAGTCCGTTCAATTAGTTGCGTATGCAGACGACATAGACATTGTCGGCAGCAAAAAAAGCGCGCTGTGAGAGGCGCATTTGCGAGCATTGAATAGGAGGTGGTTAGTGAAGACAAGACGAAGTATTATGTTGTCATCGAAAAAAGGAATCTCCAAATTGGCATCGTCGACTCGGGCAAAATATCACGATGGACTTCGTAATTGTCCTGGACTCCTCTATTAGATACCTCGCGAAATGACATCAGTATTGTTTCTTCGGTCTATGAAGGCATTTAAGTTATTAATATAAAATATTTAAAAATCCATTCTCAAAATCCATGTGAATTGCGAATAAACTTTTTACAATTACCTTGTATTTGATGAATTTTCGATCATTCTTGTCACTTCAAAACGTCTGTCGTGCATTTATTATTAAAAACTAGTTGAATTGAAAAAAAGGTTGTGTTATATTCAAAACATTTTCAGAAAACGCTTTTGCTTTCAGTGCTTTCAGAAAATTTGATTCCTTGAAAGTAAAAAGTCGCTTTCAGAAAGCATTTTCCTTTCCTAGTGTGACAGCTTTCTGAAAGCACTTTCAGGAAAAATTTTAATCGGAATTTTCGAAACACTTCCTTTCAGTGTGTGACGGCATCCTAATCGTAAATTCCAGGTGAGATTTCTGCCTCGGATTTTATCTTTTCCACAAGAGTCAATTACCTACTACTATTTTTATCCTGGAAAATGTTATCAATTTTCCCCCGAAAATTGATTTACTTTTTCGAAAATTGTTAATGTTTTGTAAATAGCTACACACCTCAGAAAAAATTCAGAAAAACTTAGCTCCCTATAAGACTTGTTATGTTAATTATTTATTAATAAAAAAAAGCAACAATTTTTTTTTTTTGTAAGGGAAGCTTTATTATTAAAATGAACATTTAAACTTAATGAACATAGAAATCTTTTAACTGAATTAAGACTGAAGATATAATTTATACACTTCCATCTGCAAAATCTTAGATAGGTATACCTTTTTAAAATTTAACAAACTTTTATCATTTTTTTTTTAAGCTTACACACTATTTCTCTAAGTAAATAAAGTATACGATTGGGGTTGCTTCCGGTAAACATTTCCAACTATTAAACCAACAACAGCTATCGCGATCAGCATTCCAACTCCAAGAGGTACTGCAGCCATACGCAATTCATCGGAGAAATATTTATGATTATCCATAGAATTTTTCATTTGCAAATGACTTGAATGGGAAATCCAACGTTTTTTTGTTTCTGTCGGTGCTGTTTCTACAGGAGGCTTAGTGATGGTTTGAGTTTCATCAGCATCGCGGGCTACATCATCCTCTTGGTCACTTAACATTATTTCAAGTTCTTCTCCAATGGCTGGAGATGGAGACGCCCGAGCTTTTTGTTCAACTAGCAATTTTAGAAAAATTTCGTCATTATAATCGGAAAATAAGGTGTTTGTATTGTCATCATTTGTTATTGACGAATTCACATTGGATTCTTTCCAAAATCTGTCAGGAAGTTTTGATTGAATTAAAACTGACGGTTCCCAAGTTGTGATGGTGGTTTTTGATTCTTCCAACGCTGAATTCTCCATATCACTTGATGACGGCGAGTAAGTGTGATCATCTTGATTATCAAAAATATTTCCTGACCAAAATTCGTTTTCGTTTTCAATAAAAATTATTTTAGAACCTTCTGCAACTGCTGGAGGTTTAGTAATTTGTTTATCTATGGTTTTTAATTCTTCCAACGTTGAATTATCCATATTAGCTGATGACGACGACGACGACGGTGAGGAAGTGTGATCGTCTTGATCATCAAAATTATGTTCTGACAAAAACGCATCTTCTAGTCCATGTTCGAATTTAGTCTCCAGATTGATAAAATTCTTACGATGTCGACGATTAGCACACTTTTCATAACCATAACAATATCCATGAGTGCAGTTCGAACAAAACGGTTCACAAACATTAGGCACTTCCGTAGGTGTATGTCCCGGCAGACATTTGCATTTATTTTTACCTACACATCTTCCGCCGATACATTTATCTGCACAAATATGCACACAACATGTGTTTTTCTTGTTTGCCTTAAAACCTTCGGGACAATTACAAATTGAATTTTTACATTTATATTTTGGTTGGCATATTTTTTTCGAATCGTTTATTGTTACATTGAGTAAAAATATTAAAGATATTAATAATAATTTCCACGAAACGTTCATCTTGGAGGACTTGAAGTATTAAACTAATTATGTGCAAAAATAATTTAGACATTATTATAGAGGACCGACTTTTTTCTGAGGTTTTAACATTTGTTCACACATATGCGACATGTGAAGTGTTATCAATAAAATGATATGTATTGTTTTTATCTCACAGTTTTTGTGGCTTACTACTGTTTTCTTTTTTTTTATCAAAAACAAATACATTGTAAGTATACACATTGTACCTGATAATTATAAAAATATGATGATTCAAATTAATGTAGGAACATATTTTGCCGGGGATGTTGGAATGAAAAATAACGACCGGATAAACAAAATTTATTTTAAACTTATTGGTATGTTAGTGTTAAATTTTATTGTGGTTTGCGGTAGCAAATCCCGATAAAATGTCGCTGCTTTCATTATAAATGCTGCTAACATTCTTTTTTTCGTTTTCTTTTCACCTAATAATATTGAATAATATTGAATAATATTTGAGTCCATTTAGTGCGATTTTAAATATTTTTTAGTACAAGACTAAAAAATTGTATTTTACTAATTTTAAATGAGTTTAGCATCGTGCGTACTATCTCCTAACATTTTACTAAAGTTAAAATCACCAAATGGCTCTTTTTGTATTTTTAGTTGTGATGCACTTTGTATCTAATGGCTGAGGTTTTATACTCGCCACCTAGGTTCTATATTAACCCTCTACTGCATACAACACCATATATGGCTTTTAGTTTTTAAGTTAAGATTTTCGACAGAAATCAACAAAAATCAAAAAGGTTCCATTTGCTGTTAATTGTGGCTGTGGAACATGCATTGTTTTGTTTCCTTGTTTTGTTTGTGTTGAGTTGCGTATACTTCAGTTTAAGCTATCAGTTTGCATGGTCACGCGTTATCAAAAAATTCACTAGATAAATCATTTTTTTTTAGAAGATACAAGTAAGAGTGGTTGGAAATATAATTTTTTTTTGTAAATATATATTGTCGTTAGTAATATGTGTTTTTATTTTTGAGTTAGTACATGCATAGCCCAGAAAATGAACATTTTATCAAACAGCCATATATGGCTGTCTATCAGTGGCATGGCGTCCATATAGCACGATTCCTACCGTCTTTTAAAAATTGCACGAAAAATACTATCTGATAAACATAAACATAAACTATGCAACCCAACCAATTGAATTATAAAATTCGCACAAACACACAAACATAAGCTATCGAATAAGCACCGTCAATTCATTCTTCTCTTCGCTCTTTGCTAAACTGCTGAACATACGCTCTCTTTAAAAGAATTAATTTAGAATTAAAATATAATACTACGTTTTCATTAGAGCCGAAGTGAGGTGATTTCGAAATTTGTCAAAAAAGTGTTTTCATTATCAAATTAGCTAATTTCATTTGACATCTCATTTCGTTTTGAATCTGGAATGGCAGTTAGCCGTTTATTTTTGTTGTTTTCTCTTTCTGTTTTATGTTGTTGAGTATAGTGTATTGATATTTTCATACAAAAGCTTTTAAGAGCTTTTGAAACTGATTCCCGCTGGATGCATTCACCTAATTCCAACCTAATTTCGTGCAAATGAGGTTGAAATTACCTCATTTCGAAATGTGATTTTGTATGGGAAATTTGGTAATTTCGGATCTCATTGGAAATTTGCAACAAAATTGCCTCATTTGGCCCAGTGAAAAAGGCATATAAAGCACGTATTTCACCGTCTTATAAAATTTGTTTTGTATCCATTTCTTCCCTTAGCATTTTTGTTTATATACTCTGTCCAATGAATATGTGCAGTACAGGGAAGATAAGACGTTTGTATCTCACTCTAACTGCAAAGGAATGTCATTTAGTTGTGTGAAAGAAATAATTGTCAAGGGTTTCCGTACTGCATACTATATAAATGCAAAAAGCTCAGAAGGGCTGCCATCTATCCTTTATTATTTAGTTTAAAACAAAGAAATTCATTTTACTAAAATCATCAGTTGAATTCTTAAAATGCAAATCCCAAAATCTAGAATCAAAAATTATATCTCGGATATGAAAATTACGAAATTCAAAATCTTAAATGTTAAAATCTGGAAAATGTCAAGATTTTCTAAGTCAGAGTTTTTAGGTATTATGTCAACTGAAATAAATTGATCTTATGTTTTTCGACACCACCAAGCGGTAAGATAATAGGCGCGTTTTTTTAAGGGTATCCCCGTCGGTCTGATCCAACTAAGAAAAAAAAAAAAAAAACAAATTCATTCTTCAAAAAAACAAAATATATGTACATACATACATTAGTCAAAATATTAGTTTTTATTAACTAATACAGCTGTCAGTATATGTATGTATGTATGTATATCACAGGATTTTACTTTCAATGTAAATTACACCGTATCACATTACGTATTTAAATTAACGACAAGTAACTACTGTTGCTTTCGTCATTTAAACTTATTATACGTAGGTATGTGCATAGGTTCAAAATAAATACATCAATACAAATTATGTGCCAAACCGCACGCGTTCGAAAAGTCACTCAAATAAACCCTTTTTCTTATTTCAATTGGCCAAATACTTTTTTAATGGCTTTTAGTTTTTTTCCAAACTACCAAGAAAAAACAAATCTATGAAACAAAAAAAAAGCAAACGGTAACAATTTTGTCTTCAAGTACCTTCAAAAGCGTATAAAAAGCTTCCATCCTGAAAGCTCCCTTATAAAATCCAAAGAAAAATATGCATTTGTAAGCATTACCATTGCCACGGTTACTCTGATTTGATGTGCTTATTTTTGGCACACACAAAACACAAAGAGGATTGTTAACGAGGATACGATACGGCATGTTATAGTGGGCTCTACGCTTGATAATACGACAAAATGCACATACAGACAGTGGTTATTAAAAGGGATTTACAGCCCTATTCTGCCGTTGTGAGGCTCACAGGTCACAATTTTTTGTGAGATTGTTTTTGTGAGGTTTCTTATGAGGCGGTCACAATTTCGTATTCTGTGGAAGCCCTCATTAGAAAGCTCACAAGAAACTCACCACAGGAAGGTGAATTCTTAACTGTGAGGTCGGCCAGCTGATTTCTCAAAACAAACAGATTTCAAAGCAAAGAAAATCTGATTTGGAAAGCATTAAAATTTAATAATAATGCAATCTATTGGTGAGCAATTCATTTAAATGTTTAAAAATTGATATTTATATCTTATAATTCTTATGTTATGTTCAAGATAGTCAGACAAATAAACAAGCGTAGTGGGGGGAGAAGCTGGCCAAGAGAAACCCAGAAATCCTATCTGGTGACGCATAATGTGGAATATTCATGTGTTTTAAGACTTTCGCATTGGAAAATTTCCCTAAAATCTCGAGAAAGGAAATTAAATGCAGAACGTCGACGGTCCACAAACGAATAAAAAATTAAAGGAATTTCAAGAGAGGGCACTGTAGGGCCTTGGAGCAATAGCATTGGATGTGTTATCAGATTTGTCCATTTGGCTTTCTGATAACAATCATGTTTCATCAACTACTTCACGGTTCCTAAATTGTCTTACTTTATGTAATAAATATATTGCATGAAAGTGATGAGGCCTGCAAGGAAGAGTTCATGCTCCAAAAACTACCGCAACCTCATTGGATACACCATTAAATACAATCAAGCAGTTTGTAAAACTGGTTGTCTTAATGGAATTTGCATTCAACCTGAAGTATGCCTTTGCAATAAGGGTTATATGAAGGACCCTGACACTGGATCCTGCAAACCGGTATGTGAAAAAGGTTGTTCAAACGGATTTTGTTCTCAACCTGAAGTCTGTAGATGCAATGAAGGATACGTCATGAATTCTGCAACAAAATCGTGTGAACCAGTTTGTGAAGATGGTTGTGTTAATGGATTTTGCTCTCTACCTGGAGTCTGCAAATGCAATGTAGGATACGTAATGAATTCAACAACAGAGTCGTGTGGACCAGTTTGTGATAAAGGTTGTCCCAATGGGTTTTGTTCTCATCCTGAAGTCTGCACATGTAATAAAGGATACACCATGGATTCCACCATGGAATTCTGTGAACCAATTTGCAAAAATGGTTGCCCCAATGGCCTTTGCTCTCAACCTGAAGTTTGCACATGCAATAAAGGATACAACATGGATTCCATCATAAAATCATGTGAACCGGTTTGTGAAAATGGTTGTCCCAACGGATTTTGCAATCAACCAGGACTATGCACATGCAATAAGGGATACATCATGAATTCCACGACCGGAAATTGTGACCCTGTTTGTGAAAATGGTTGTCCAAATGGGTTTTGTTATCATCCTGAAATCTGCATATGCAATACAGGATACATCATGGATTACCTAACCGGATCATGTGATCCAGCGTGTGAAAAAGGCTGTACAAATGGATTTTGTTCTCAACCTGAAGTCTGTACTTGCAATGAAGGATACGTCATGATGTCTGCGACAGAGTCGTGTGAACCAGTTTGTCAAAAAGGTTGTCCCAATGGGTTTTGTTCTCATCCTGAAGTCTGCACATGCAATAAAGGATATAACATGGATTCCACCATGGAATTCTGTGAACCAATTTGTGAAAACGGTTGTCCCAATGGGTTTTGCTCTCATCCTGAAGTCTGCACATGCAATGAAGGATACGTCATGAATTCTACAACAGAATCGTGTGAACCAGTTTGTGAAAAAGGTTGTTCCAATGGGTTTTGTTCTCATCCTGAAGTCTGCACATGCAATAAAGGATATAACATGGGTTCCACCAAGGAACTCTGTGAACCAGTTTGTGAAAATGGTTGTCCCAATGGGGTTTGCTCTCATCCTGAAGTCTGCACATGCAATGAAGGATATGTCATAAATTCTACAACAGAATCGTGTGAACCAGTTTGTGAAAAAGGTTGTTCCAATGGGTTTTGTTCTCATCCTGAAGTCTGCACATGCAATAAAGGATATAACATGGATTCCACCATGGAATTCTGTGACCCAATTTGTGAAAATGGTTGTCCCAATGGGTTTTGCTCTCATCCTGAAGTCTGCACATGCAATGAAGGATACGTCATGAATTCTACAACAGAATCGTGTGAACCAGTTTGTGAAAAAGGTTGTTCCAATGGGTTTTGTTCTCATCCTGAAGTCTGCACATGCAATAAAGGATATAACATGGATTCCACCATGGAATTCTGTGAACCAATTTGTGAAAACGGTTGTCCCAATGGGTTTTGCTCTCATCCTGAAGTCTGCACATGCAATGAAGGATACGTCATGAATTCTACACTACAACAGAATCGTGTGAACCGGTTTGTGAAAAAGGTTGTTCCAATGGGTTTTGTTCTCATCCTGAAGTCTGCACATGCAATAAAGGATATAACATGGGTTCCACCAAGGAACTCTGTGAACCAGTTTGTGAAAATGGTTGTCCCAATGGGTTTTGCTCTCATCCTAAAGTCTGCACATGCAATGAAGGATACGTCATAAATTCTACAACAGAATCGTGTGAACCAGTTTGTGAAAAAGGTTGTTCCAATGGGTTTTGTTCTCATCCTGAAGTCTGCACATGCAATAAAGGATATAACATGGATTCCACCATGGAATTCTGTGAACCAATTTGTGAAAACGGTTGTCCCAATGGGTTTTGCTCTCATCCTGAAGTCTGCACATGCAATGAAGGATACGTCATGAATTCTACAACAGAATCGTGTGAACCAGTTTGTGAAAAAGGTTGTTCCAATGGGTTTTGTTCTCATCCTGAAGTCTGCACATGCAATAAAGGATATAACATGGGTTCCACCAAGGAACTCTGTGAACCAGTTTGTGAAAATGGTTGTCCCAATGGGTTTTGCTCTCATCCTGAAGTCTGCACATGCAATGAAGGATACGTCATAAATTCTACAACAGAATCGTGTGAACCAGTTTGTGAAAAAGGTTGTTCCAATGGGTTTTGTTCTCATCCTGATGTCTGCACATGCAATAAAGGATATAACATGGATTCCACCATGGAATTCTGTGACCCAATTTGTGAAAATGGTTGTCCCAATGGGTTTTGCTCTCATCCTGAAGTCTGCACATGCAATGAAGGATACGTCATGAATTCTACAACAGAATCGTGTGAACCAGTTTGTGAAAAAGGTTGTTCCAATGGGTTTTGTTCTCATCCTGAAGTCTGCACATGCAATAAAGGATACGTCATGAATTCTGCCACAGAATCGTGTGAACCAGTTTGTGAAAATGGTTGTATTCATGGATTTTGTTCTCTACCCGGAGTCTGCAAATGCAATGAAGGCTACGTCATGAATTCTACAACAGAGTCGTGTGGACCAGTTTGTGAAAATGGTTGTCCCAATGGGGTTTGCTCTCATCCTGAAGTCTGCACATGCAATGAAGGATATGTCATAAATTCTACAACAGAATCGTGTGAACCAGTTTGTGAAAAAGGTTGTTCCAATGGGTTTTGTTCTCATCCTGAAGTCTGCACATGCAATAAAGGATATAACATGGATTCCACCATGGAATTCTGTGACCCAATTTGTGAAAATGGTTGTCCCAATGGGTTTTGCTCTCATCCTGAAGTCTGCACATGCAATGAAGGATACGTCATGAATTCTACAACAGAATCGTGTGAACCAGTTTGTGAAAAAGGTTGTTCCAATGGGTTTTGTTCTCATCCTGAAGTCTGCACATGCAATAAAGGATATAACATGGATTCCACCATGGAATTCTGTGAACCAATTTGTGAAAACGGTTGTCCCAATGGGTTTTGCTCTCATCCTGAAGTCTGCACATGCAATGAAGGATACGTCATGAATTCTACACTACAACAGAATCGTGTGAACCGGTTTGTGAAAAAGGTTGTTCCAATGGGTTTTGTTCTCATCCTGAAGTCTGCACATGCAATAAAGGATATAACATGGGTTCCACCAAGGAACTCTGTGAACCAGTTTGTGAAAATGGTTGTCCCAATGGGTTTTGCTCTCATCCTAAAGTCTGCACATGCAATGAAGGATACGTCATAAATTCTACAACAGAATCGTGTGAACCAGTTTGTGAAAAAGGTTGTTCCAATGGGTTTTGTTCTCATCCTGAAGTCTGCACATGCAATAAAGGATATAACATGGATTCCACCATGGAATTCTGTGAACCAATTTGTGAAAACGGTTGTCCCAATGGGTTTTGCTCTCATCCTGAAGTCTGCACATGCAATGAAGGATACGTCATGAATTCTACAACAGAATCGTGTGAACCAGTTTGTGAAAAAGGTTGTTCCAATGGGTTTTGTTCTCATCCTGAAGTCTGCACATGCAATAAAGGATATAACATGGGTTCCACCAAGGAACTCTGTGAACCAGTTTGTGAAAATGGTTGTCCCAATGGGTTTTGCTCTCATCCTGAAGTCTGCACATGCAATGAAGGATACGTCATAAATTCTACAACAGAATCGTGTGAACCAGTTTGTGAAAAAGGTTGTTCCAATGGGTTTTGTTCTCATCCTGATGTCTGCACATGCAATAAAGGATATAACATGGATTCCACCATGGAATTCTGTGACCCAATTTGTGAAAATGGTTGTCCCAATGGGTTTTGCTCTCATCCTGAAGTCTGCACATGCAATGAAGGATACGTCATGAATTCTACAACAGAATCGTGTGAACCAGTTTGTGAAAAAGGTTGTTCCAATGGGTTTTGTTCTCATCCTGAAGTCTGCACATGCAATAAAGGATACGTCATGAATTCTGCCACAGAATCGTGTGAACCAGTTTGTGAAAATGGTTGTATTCATGGATTTTGTTCTCTACCCGGAGTCTGCAAATGCAATGAAGGCTACGTCATGAATTCTACAACAGAGTCGTGTGGACCAGTTTGTGAAAAAGGTTGTCTCAACGGGTTTTGTTCTCAACCTGAAGACTGCACATGCAATGAAGGATACGTCATGAATTCTACGACAGAATTATGTGAACCAGTTTGTGAAAAGGGGTGTCCCAATGGATTTTGTTCTTATCCTGAAGTCTGCACATGCAATAAAGGATACAACATGGATTCCACCACAGAATCCTGTGAACCTATTTGCGTAAATGGTTGTCCGAATGGATTTTGTTCTCATCCTGAAGTCTGCACATGCAATAAAGGACACAAATTGGATTTCACCATGGGATCCTGTGAACCAGTTTGTGAAAAAGGTTGTCCCAATGGGTTTTGTTCTCATCCTGAAGTCTGCACATGCAATAAGGGATACATTATGAGCAATATTACCGGATCCTGTGATCCAGTCTGTGAAAATGGATGCCCTAACGGATTTTGTTTTCAACATGAAGTCTGCAAATGCAATGATGGATACGTCATGCATTCTACAACAGAATCGTGTCAACCAATTTGTGAAAAAGGTTGTCTGAATGGGTTTTGTTCTCATCCGGAAGTCTGCACATGCAATAAAGGATACATTATGAGCAACATTACCGGATCGTGTGATCCTGTATGTGAAAATGGGTGCCCAAATGGGTTTTGTTCTCATCCCGAAGTGTGCACATGCAATGAAGGATACAATATGGATTCCACCACGGGATCTTGTGAACCTGTTTGCGAGAATGGTTGTCCGAATGGAATTTGTTCTCATCCTGAATACTGCACATGCAATAGTGGATACATTATTAGCAATTTTACTGGACTCTGTAATCCAGTTTGTGAAAATGGTTGTCCCAACGGATTTTGTTTTCAACCTGAAACCACAACAACCTTCCAAGTAAAAAGAATGACTCTCCTCAAACGTTGCTACAATCCGTTATACCTACCTATGTAAATTCTTACTTTTTATTTCTAGATGAAATTTCCTCCAAAAGATGTATCAAAATCAAATTCAATTCCATGTTTGTTCTTATTTTCCTTTTTTTTTATATTTTGCAGTCATTATGTCGAGTACACGTGATTTGTGATCTGGCAAGGAGCAGATCGTAATTTTTAAGTTTTTATGAGGCTCACAAGTTGTGAGGTTTTTGCCAGAATACGAAAAAAGTCACAAAATCGAGTTCACCTCAAGTTATGAGGTTATTGTGACTTGTGAGGCATCATTGAGGTTGCCAGAATAAGGCAACCTCAAATAAATATTTTTTTTTTTTCATAAATGACTTAGATTGCAGCGAAGGATAATATGCTAAGACAATTAGGAGATATGAATGATCCATTTGCCCTTGAAAACACAACTTTTATTAAATTTTTTCGTTTTTCAAAAACTTTGTGCCTAGATATTATCCAGGAACTCAAACCACATGACGACCAAGACAGTGCACTACCCTTTGTCATATATAATTTGTTTGTTTGTTTGTATAATCACAATTTGGCCTTTTCATTTTTTATTTTTTTTTTTAATTCAATTTTCTTCAAAATGTGGGGTCGTTTTTATTTGCTAGGAGATCGGGGTTTCTCCGAACAAAATCGATGAAATACTCGAGCTGCTCCCTTGAGGCTCGATTGATTTTCTAATCATCTAGAATATATAAAATTATAATTATTAAATATAAACATCAATGTTTAAACGAATTGCTTATTATTATAAGATATTTAATTCCGCCAAATAAGTTTTATTTTTTTTTTAGTCTGTTTGTTTTCAGAAATCAGCTGGCCTCAGCCTCATAAAAACCTCACAACAAATTGTGACCTGTGAGCCTCAAAACGGCAGAATAGGGCTGTAAGTCATTTATAAAAAAAATTTATTTGCTTTTGTTAATATGTATGTAAATTCTTACTTTTTATTCCTAGACGAAACTTCTTCCAAAAGATGTATTAAAATCAAATTCAATTCCATATTTCTTCTTATTTTGCTATTTTTGTATAGTTTTGAGGGAAAGATGTGTCACGTATGTGAGTTGTGATCTGTCAAGGACCAGATCATAATTTTCAAGTTTTTATGAGGCTCACAAGTTGTGAGGTTTTTGCTAGAATACGAAAAAAGTCACAAAATCGAATTCACCTCGAGTTATGAGGTTATTGTGACTTGTGAGGCATCAGTGAGGTTGCCAGAATAAGGTTGTTAAGATATTTGTATATGCACCAGGCACCCTTTGCAGAAGGAAAGCTCTCCGATAAGCCCTGTACTGCACATATTCATTAGACAGAGTATAGATCCTCTTTGTCCAACACGCAAGAACATAGGAAAAAATTAGACCTCGTGTTATACTGGCACTTGGTATGGAGGAAATCTTAATATTCGTTCTGTTGGGTAAAAAATAACACGCTCTTCTTCGACTTATTTGCTATGAAAGTTGTTAAATACATTTTCTATTTTTGTTTGTTTGGTTAAGCTTATAGTAAGGGCGTTAATGGAGCCAACCTTGCGCTTCATTCTGACGAGATGAACTTTGGTACACTAATAGTCCACATCCTAGATTTACTTTTAAGAAGTGTTGCCACGGTGGAAACACTGGCAGATCGGAGATATAAGGGTTGCCTTCTGACCATGTTTTAACACGAAATTTCATATAAATTAGCCTATATATTGGGAACCAGGCATCGGTTGATTTCGTGGAATATCTCGTTGGATTAAAAATACTTGAAGCCATAGGAATATTTTCATTTTTTGACCCCACCCCCACCCTTGTAATGGGGGGGAGCAAAATACCCTCGGCAAAATAAGGGTTTTTATTTGTCAGAAAATAATGGTTATAAAGCGAATATTCATAAATTTTTAAAATGAGCATCGACGTAGAATTTTATACTCTACAGCATATCCGAAGTATATTTTTATCCATGTATTAGTTTTTTGTATAATCGCTTTCAAAATGGGAGAGGGGAAAGTGGGAGTATATCAAAGCACTATATATTTGTCTTGGTATAATCTAAGCATATGGCACATGACCTTAGGGTAATTTTTAATGCCCAATCTTATGCAATCAAAACATTTTCAATATAATTTCCCTAGAAAAAGTTATAACCTTTTTATAAAATGATGACTAAATTTTCAGTGAAACGAGCATAACAATACTAAATTTTAATGGTATGGTGATGAAACTTGCCACACGTGTCTCATTTGTCGTAAGAAATAAGAATCAAAAGATTCCATAAAAATATCTAGGGCTAAAGGGTGTTTTTTTGAGTGAAACAGAAAAGTGCAAGACTATGCCCCGTAAACCCCCCCTAGAACTAGTACGTTGATAAAAGTTGGTAGGAATGTTTTGTTTTTTATTGTTACCAAGAATAAAAAACGATAAATCAAATATCTATTGTCAAAGGTGGTTTTTGAGGGCAAATGTTTTATCTGCTCTACTTAAAAAACGACGATTTCTTTCTTAATTATGATTGTATCGTCTTAATTGTACTTAAATTGAATTCAGCGTTAACAAATACCATAAAATCATGTACCATATTGAATATTTGTACCCCGATTACATACAAATAAAATGTTGGCTTTATAACCAATATTTTCCTTCCGCGTAAAAAATACATCCCTGGAACCAATATATTTGCATGGATCCTTTTGGGTCTTGGTTCTAACAAGAAATAAAACATTTCTACCAAGTAGTTTCATCAACATACCAGTTTTGGGAGGGGTTTAATAGTAATAATAATTCACTTTTCCCTTTCACTCAAAAAAAACAACCTTTCGCCCAGATATTTTTAAAACTTATATTTTAAAAATGTTTTGATTGCATAAGATTGGGCGTTAATCTGCTTTATTTTTAATTTTAATAAAAATATACTGCAAACTGATTCCTATTTAACAAAATCAGGATTTCTATGTCTTATTTTCCATTAGTGCAAATTAGTTTTTATGTTAAAAGGATTAAAACTTAAATGGAAACAAAAAAAAAGCACGGATAAAATCAAGAAACATAAATCCAGATAAAATGAACGAAATGAAAAATGTAGACCATCAGAAAATAATTTAATTTAATGGCTCTACCAAACCAACGTGAAACATTTGCTCTGCATGGCGAAGCATTCACAATTATAACAAAAATGACAAAAATAATTCTAGCAGAAACTGTTGTCGGCGAATGTTTCGCGTTGATTTGGGAGAGCCTTAAATGTTTTTTTCATTATAGTATAGGTACTGATGCATAAAACTAAAGGAAAAGCATAAAGAAATATTTCTTTATGTTGAAGTTGCGCTAGTGGAATCATCTAGTTATATATAATGCGTATGTATTTGAATTAGGGAAACGAAATATATGCTTTAAATATCATATATATTTGATAATTCATTACTAAAACAAATTATTAACGCATAAATCATGCCGTTTCTTAAAAACATAACTCAATATAAAAAATATAATTTCCGATGTTGAAATTTTCTAGCTACGCTACTGCCTTCATGTCAATTTTATTTTTATCTCTACACCTTCAAAATTTGTCTCTAGAAAAAAGATGTAGAGATAAAATTTTTTTTGCGTCGATCTGCATAGTAGGCTTAAGCGTTGAAGTATTCGGTTTACTTATATTAGGTCCGATCCTTTACTTTGTGCACAGAAAATCACAAACTGTCAGATCTTGGAGAGCAACGTTGATATATTCTCAAAAATATCATAACTGTGCCAAAGTACGGGAACGCAAATTCAACCAAATTCCGTATTACCTAATGTGCTGGACAAGTAAGGCACGATGTTTGGCTTTCATTCTTTTGCTCTCAAATTGACATTTTGCTGTGCTGTGATTTCCAGTCCGAAGAAATTTCTCGGACTGAAAATCACAGGTACGGGAAATTATTTACTCTCTCGTGAGCGTTGTTTTTTGTAAAAAACTGTCAAATTATTGAGTACGGCAACGGCTTTGGACTGAAAATCACACAAATGCACAGAAAATCACAGAAATTTAAAGTAAAGGACCGGACCTATTGTGTTTGTGTATCAAATTTAAAAATAAAAAAAAAATCCAATTTGTCTTGTTTAAACTTTGTTTTTATAATGTGTATTCGTATTGTATGAATGGCTTTATGGTTCGATATTCAAAAGTTTTAATTAATGTGTTTTTATAAAAGTATTAATAATTTTTAAAAAGAAGTTTAAGCTCAATGCATTAATAATAATAAGAATCAAATTAAAAATTGAGTGAGTTAATTAATGAATTGAAAATTAACCACATTTTTTTGTTTAAAAAAAATTTTCTATTGTGTCTGTGTTCTTATCAGTTCTGTATTGGCAAACGTTATTATTTTTAATATAAATGTTTTCTACTATCGCGTTAAAATTGTTTAAGGGTAAGTGAATTATTTTTTTACTTCCAAAACAAATATTTTATATTTCTGTGACTAAGACCAATTCCCTGGAACGAATTATAACAGCAGTATTCATTAGAAACCGCTATGCACTGCACAAGGATTTATGTAGCCACTATACAACGTTGCATAAATTGTTATGCATAAAATATTTTTCATCCCATTCAAAACTTTCAAAACTGACAAAGGAAACCCAGCTGTCTGTGTGCTGTGTGAAAAATCAAAAGAAGTAATTCTGCTGGCGATTGGATTCATTTTGTTGTTTTTATGAATTTCTTTTAATATTATTATAATTAGCCAGTTACTTTGTTGGTGTTTTGTGTTTGCAAATAAAATTAAAAATATTTGAAACAAAAAAACGTCGTTTTTGATTTATTCCATGAATTTTTCCATTCACTCACATCATGATGTTTTTGTTGAGGAGTAAAATAAAAAGGCTTATTTTGTAATGTTTAAAATGTATTTGTATTTAACCGTGAAAGTGATGAAGGTGAATCTTTGTATAATTTAATTTAAATCACGCCCGCCGTCGAGCATTTGCAAAAAATGTAAGATTTGATGGAAAATCTTAAAATCTTTTACATGTATTAAGTAGATTCTATAAAATAAAGTGTACAAAAAAATATTCTTAATTTTATTTAAACAATATCACAACAAAAATGTACAATAAATTGACAAAACTAACATTAATTATTGTTGTATTTAATTTTATAAAATATTTTGATAGTCAGATTTAAATACCTCAAAGATTACAAAAATAAGCGCCCCCCCTAATATCTAACTACATTACTGTTGTGTATGAGTCAAAGTGACATTCCGATACCAAACAACCCTTATGTTGGCTCTATACAAACTCCAAACGCGTTTAGCTTATGTTGCATCTATTCAACGTTGCATAAGTTTATGAATAAGGTTTTTGCGTTCAGAGACATTATAAAGATTGCATAGCACTATGCACTCGCTATAATTCGTTTATGCATAAGGCTGTAAGTATTTAAGCTGAACGTAAGAACTTATGCGAGACGAATATCCTTGCAAACAAAATGCTTCCATAGTGATATATACGAATATACTTATAAATCTTATATGGTGCGAAACAAAAATGTCCAGATTTACGGAATCATTCGTTTGATTAAATCATACAAAAGTATGTGTCTGCGAGTACTTCGAGAACATTTGTGAAATCAAATATTTTTGCCTGGCAAAAGTTTGGCGTTTTCTGTCCACCCATGTATTGTATTCTCATCTTCACTATATGAAGAAATATCCAAACATTTGGGTAGAGGTGTCTTTTATTTGTCGTTGCATTCATCAAAAGTAAGAGTAAGTATGTATGCCAGTGTAAATATTTACAATTAGTAAAGTTAACTAATGAATAAATGGATGAATGTAAGTTCAGTGAGTATATATAATAGTAAAAATTTCATATCTTCGGTAGAGTATGTAGGTAAGGAAAGTAAGAAAGGTAAGTAAGTACAAAGGTAAGAAGTAAATTTAAGTATAATTATAGAAGAGTAAGGAGTGCATAAAGTCAGTATGGATGTGGTAGGTAAGTATGAAAAATATAATTGGAACAAGTCAGTAAAGCAAATACGATTTAGTGGTTTTGGTAATTATAGTCAGTTCTACAATAAGAAATTGTCGAAAACTTACGCGTTTTTCTCTCCTCATTACCGGTCCAGGCGAGTCTCCAGACAGCTCTTAAATTCTAAACAGTCTATAACTAGTCTACATATTTGACGATTTATCGGAAATTTTGATTAAAAATTACAAATAATTCGTATTATGTACGAATACATTCGTCCTTTTCAAATGCATTTCGCGTATCTAACAAATTTTTTCAAGCAATTTTTGCAAAAATAAATCATTTCGGGATATGTACGAATGCATTCGATCTTTTTAAATGCATTTCGTGTATTTAACTAAATTTTTCCAGAAGGTTTTGCAGGAAAACCAACATTTTGTAATATGTACGAAGTCATTTGGCCTATTTAAATGCATTTCGTGTATTTTACTAAATTTTTCTCGAAAATTTACATATATTATATATACAATATTTTGGTTACATTCATCCCTTCTTATATTTAAAATTCATCATTTTCGTAGATTATGCAAAATATTCAGAAAAAATTTCCTACAATCCACTAAAGATTTGTTTGTGCCTATATATGTTTTGTATAATTTACTAACGTATCTGTTAATCTCTTTTCAAATAATGCATATGCTATGGTAACATGATAAGCTTTATAAGGCCCGTAGTTTGGGGGAGGGGGTAGAGTTGTAATGTTTCATTACATAGTATCGTACTAAATCCATATGATACTTTGACGTTTATAAACGTCAAAATGAGTTATCTTTGTGAATTTTTTACATGATCTGTCACTCTTGCTTGGACATGTTAAGCTGGAGTTTTTGAATTAAATTGGTTCAGTAGCTATGATACTTTTTAAAAAGTATTTACAACGTTGGGTTTTTGAGAGCATGTTGTTTTGGTGGCATCTGTCAAATCTGTTGTCTATAATTCAGTTAATGAAAAAGCACGTCAAAATGATAAAATTTTATTAAAAAACTATGTGTTCGTTAGTACAAAACGTATTTTTACGGTGCTACGTGCAAGTGTATAACAGAACCGGTACAGAACAGGTAGTCGATTTCTCGCCGTGCACAAAACTCTGCCTTTCTTCTATTTGGAGTATTTTGATCGAAACGTGAAGATCTACCCGTAGAAGATCTAACTGGTGCAGGAGCTTAAAGCTCATGACAATATACAACGCGTGCCGTTTGTTCGCTACCTGGGCTTCGAAGCACTTGGAAGAGGATCCTAATTTTTGCCAAAGAATCATCTTTATCGACTTAATTACCATACATGGGACGCCACGAGCCCACACGAGGTTTTTCAGGGCACAATGCATCATCAAAAAGTTACCGTTTGGTGTGGATTTTGGGCCAGGCGGCGTCATTGGTCTGTACTTTTTAGAAAAGGCAATTGTTAAAGCAGAACGCTGATACCCAGGGGACCTAGACGATATGTGTTGTTCCAGCAGGACGCCATGAAGGTACTACTAACCACACAGCGCAGCCGTCCCCACGACTGACATTCTGCATGATCGATTTGAGGGTAAGGTTATCTCTCGCCTAGTTGACGAGTGAATTGGCCCCCAGGTTCATGCAATTTTACCCCCTACACTTTTTCTTCCGGGATTTCCTGAAGACCTGCTGTGAGAATAAACAATAATCAACCGATGCCCTTAAGGTGTACTGTACATACACCGAAACCGCTCCACTTTTTTAGATTTGAATATATACATATAGTGGATACGAATCATTAAATCCGTTTGGTGACTCTTGGCACCAGCCCTGGATCTACGGAGGGGCAAACCAGGTCCCGTGACCTAGGAGGCAGCTTACAAGGGGCCCTATTTATGTGCCAAAAGTGTGAACTGCAGACAGTCTTCAATAGTCCAATCAAATGAGATGTGACAAATTTCTAAAAAAAAATATTGGAGAGATTTTGTCCTCTGTCTCTGTCTACAGCATATCAAAATTCCCTAAAAATCTTCGCATTAGCTTCTTGTATAGAAGCTTTTTCGGTAAGGAAAGAGCGAAGTAAATATTCCAATTCCAACTGCTCAAAACTCTGAAATCCCCACACCTGATCCCCATAAAACAAGACTGCCTGTGCTGTCCCATTAAATACTTCATGCATCATGTTTTTTTGCAATAAGGCGGTTATCATAAATTTTCTGCTAGTTTTTGCATATAGTGACTTTAGCGTTATGATGGATTTACATGTATATTTGTATGCAAATGTGAAGAAAATTAGAACGGTACAGATGTATGCTAAAAAAACCGAGCGGGGTCAAGAAAATGAACATGTTCGTCTTTGATTTATCTATAAATACCATTAGATTCCACATTTTGCAGTATTCTTCCAGCTTATTGATCAATGATCATCATCTGTAGAAATGTCGTGGATTTAGCAAGAATTGCAATATCATCTGCGTCCATGATGACATTTATTCTTAAACTAGCGAACTCTACTCCACATGACAGCCACTCTTCTAGGTCGACCAGAAAAATGAGCAAAAAAAATCGGACTAAGATTGCAACCTTGGATTTTTTTTTAATTTTTCAATTAAATCAAACAAATTAATTGACAGTCTTAGATTGTACAGCCAATAAAATAAGGACTGTTGACTTTTCGAACCAAATGCTGCTTTGAAATCGACGAAAAAAAGCATACAGAAAAAATCATGTTCTTCTTGGTATGCAAGTAGCAGAACTTAACTTCATATATGTGATTTATTGTTACATTTTTGTATGCTAATTGGATTCGAAATAAATACAAAATAAAGGGTAAATGAATTTTATTTAAATCATTCAAATACAAAAAAATGCATTTCAGCTAATGCATTTCTGATGGCTTTATAGTTGCTTGCTGTCATCAGGAAAATCTAAAATGAGATGTATTATTATTTTTTTTTTGACTCTATAGTAGATAAAAAGGGCATACCATTTAATTAATCCCAAAATCTATAAGTCCTTTCATTTCGACAAGGTCTTTCAATTATTATAACAATAATAGCTAATATTATCAGAAAACCTATTCCGAGAGGTATTGAAGCAATTTGTAATCTTTCGTAGAAAAGTGAAGCAGATTTTTTAGTTGTTACTGTAGTATATGCAGCTGATTCTGTGGTAGATGAACTTCCGCTTTCGTTATTTCCCTCTGTCGAGCTTATGTTTGTAGCTGTTTCTGTTGTTGATGAACCATCATTGTTATCAATTACCACCAGATAACTTGTACTTTCAGTTGATTCTGGGGTTGATGAACTACTGCTTTCGTTATTTCCCTTCATCGAACTTGTATTTGTGGTTGTTTCTGTTGTTAATGAATCAAGGTTGTTACTTATTACCAGCGGATAGCTTGAATTAGCTGTTGATTCTGAAGTTGATGAAATTCCTTTTGAATTATTTACCTCCGCCGAGCTAGTACTTGTAGTTGGTTCTGTTGTTGATGAACTACGGCTAGCACTTGATTCTGCGGTGGATGAACTACTGCTTTTGTCATTTCCCTTCGCCGATCTAGTGCTTGTAGTTAGTTCTGTTGATGAATTACGGCTAGTACTTGATTCTGTGGTGGATGAATTACTGCTTTCGTTATTTCCCTCCGCTGAGCTTGTACTTGTAGTTGGTTCTGTTGTTGATGAACTACGGCTAGTACTTGATTCTGGGGTGGATGAACTACTGCTTTCGTCATTTCTCTTCGCCGATCTAGTACTTGTAGTTAGTTCTGCTGTTGATGAATTACGGCTAGTACTTGATTCTGTGGTGGATGAACTACTGGTTTCGTTATTTCCCTCCGCCGAGCTAGTACTTGTAGTAAGTTCTGTTGTTGATGAATTACGGCTAGTACTTGATTCTGTGATGGATGAACTACTGGTTTCGTTATTTCCCTCCGCCGAGCTAGTACTTGTAGTTGGTTCTGTTGTTGATGAACTACGGCTAGTACTTGATTCTGGGGTGGATGAACTACTGCCTTCGTCATTTCCCTTCGCCGATCTAGTACTTGTAGTTAGTTCTGTTGTTGATGAATTACGGCTAGTACTTGAATCTGTGGTGGATGAACTACTGCTTTCGTTATTTCCCTCGGCCGAGCTAGTACTTGTAGTTGGTTCTGTTGTTGATAAACTACGGCTAGTACTTGATTCTGGGGTGGATGAACTACTGCTTTCGTCATTTTCATTCGCCGATCTAGTACTAGTAGTGAGTTCTGTTGTTGATGAATTACGGCTAGTACTTGATTCTGTGGTGGATGAACTGCTGCTTTCGTTATTTCCCTCCGCCGAGCTAGTACTTGTAGTTGGTTCTGTTGTTGATGAACTACGGCTAGTACTTGATTCTGGGGTGGATGAACTACTGCTTTCGTCATTTCCCTTCGCCGATCTAGTACTTGTAGTTAGTTCTATTGTTGATGAATTACGGCTAGTACTAGATTCTGTGGTGGATGAACTACTGCTTTCGTTATTTCCCTCCGCCGAGCTAGTACTTGTAGTTGGTTCTGTTGTTGATAAACTACGGCTAGTACTTGATTCTGGGGTGGATGAACTACTGCTTTCGTCATTTTCCTTCGCCGATCTAGTACTAGTAGTGAGTTCTGTTGTTGATGAATTACGGCTAGTACTTGATTCTGTGGTGGATGAACTACTGCTTTCGTTATTTCCCTCCGCCGAGCTAGTACTTGTAGTTGGTTCTGTTGTTGATGAACTACGGCTAGTACTTGATTCTGGGATAGATGAACTACTGCTTTCGTCATTTCCCTTCGCCGATCTAGTACTTGTAGTTAGTTCTGTTGTTGATGAATTACGGCTAGTACTTGATTCTGTGGTGGATGAACTACTGGTTTCGTTATTTCCCTCCGCCGAGCTAGTACTTGTAGTTAGTTCTGTTGTTGATGAATTACGGCTAGTACTTGATTCTGTGGTGGATGAACTACTGCTTTCGTTATTTCCCTCCGCCGAGCTAGTACTTGTAGTTGGTTCTGTTGCTGATGAATTACGGCTAGTACTTGGTTCTGGGGTGGATGAACTACTGCTTTCGTTATTTCCCTCCGCCGAGCTAGTACTTGTAGTTGGTTCTGTTGTTGATGAACTACGGCTAGTACTTGATTCTGTGGTGGATGAACTACTGCTTTCGTCATTTCCCTTTGCCGATCTAGTACTTGTATTTAGTTCTGTTGTTGATGAATTACGGCTAGTACTTGATTCTGTGGTGGATGAACTACTGGTTTCGTTATTTCCCTCCGCGGAGCTAGTACTTGTAGTTGGTTCTGTTGTTGATGAATTACGGCTAGTAGTTGATTCTGTGGTGGATGAACTACTGCTTTCGTTATTTCCCTCGGCCGAGCTAGTACTTGTAGTTGGTTCTGTTGTTGATAAACTACGGCTAGTACTTGATTCTGGGGTGGATGAACTACTGCTTTCGTCATTTCCCTTCGCCGATCTTGTACTTGTAGTTAGTTCTGTTGTTGATGAATTACGGCTAGTACTTGATTCTGTGGTGGATGAACTACTGGTTTCGTTATTTCCCTCCGCCGAGCTAGTACTTGTAGTTAGTTCTGTTGTTGATGAATTACGGCTAGTACTTGATTCTGTGGTGGATGAACTACTGCTTTCGTTATTTCCCTCCGCCGAGCTAGTACTAGTAGTGAGTTCCGTTGTTGATGAATTACGGCTAGTACTTGATTCTGTGGTGGATGAACTACTAGTTTCGTTATTTCCCTCCGCCGAGCTAGTACTTGTAGTTGGTTCTGTTGTTGATGAACTATGGCTAGTACTTGATTCTGGGGTGGATGAACTACTGCTTTCGTCATTTCCCTTCGCCGATCTAGTACTTGTAGTTAGTTCTGTTGTTGATGAATTACGGCTAGTACTTGATTCTGTGGTGGATGAACTACTGCTTTCGTTATTTCCCTCCGCCGAGCTAGTACTTGTAGTTGGTTCTGTTGCTGATGAATTACGACTAGTACTTGGTTCTGGGGTGGATGAACTACTGCTTTCGTTATTTCCCTCCGCCGAGGTTGTACTTGTAGTTGGTTCCGTTGTTGATGAATTACGGCTAGTACTTGATTCTGTGGTGGATGAACTACTGCTTTCGTTATTTCCCTCCGCCGAGCTAGTACTTGTAGTTAGTTCTGTTGTTGATGAATTACGGCTAGTACTTGATTCTGGGGTGGATGAACTACTGCCATTGTTATTTCCCTCCGTCGAGCTTGTACTTGTTGTTATTTCTGTAGTTGGTGTAATTCCGTTTCTGGTTGTTTCTTCAATTAAAAACATATTAACATATTAAAAACATTAATAAATCTGTTGCTACAAAAGAAATACGGAAAATAAAAAAATTCAAGCGAAATGTAATTCAATTTAAAAAAAAAAACGTATCTTGGTAAAGGATACTCTACTTTGGAAACTTTAAGCAATTGGCATTTCTGAATATTGCCTTTATGGCATAAGGTACGATTTTTATCTTGAAAATCTAAAATAAGTTTTAATGGTATATGCACATTATAAACTTTTGAATAGAACCAATGTTTCGGTTGATTTTAACATTATTTGCAATGTTTATTGGAACGGCTCGCGCAATTCGGTATGGCTGTGTACAAGTTCATACTATGTGTTTGTCGATGGGTCTGTACCTCGAATTGCAGCAGAAATCCGTTGAAGCGATTACCTTCAAACTATTAACTAAAGATTTTCAGGTGATTCAATTTTTGTCTAGTTCTAAAAATACCGGTTTCCATTAAACACGCATTTTTGTATCTCGAAAACGACTCTTATACGGTTTGATTAAAATACAATATTAAGATTATGGTAAATACTTTGAAAAAAAAAAAAAAATTTCCATTAACGGTTATTCGAAAGGTAGATATCCGTCATAAAACTGATTTTCTTATTTTAAAATTTCTTATCAACGCTGCACTGATTTTGATAAAATTTTTAATATAGTCCATCCAAATTTAAATAATTTTGCAGATCGCAAACTATAAGTATCACTAGGGTGGAAATACTTGTAGTTACTAACTTTTTTTCAAGAATTAAAAAAAACCACACCTGAATGAACTCCGAGTAATGATCTCGTTATAACACCACCTCTCTATACAATATACAATTTTTTTTTTTTTTTCAATTATTATTATTATAGCTACTTATTACGGTAAAAAAATTGTTTGATTTTTTTTTTTTTAATATTCTTTAAAATAACTTGATTTAAAATAAAATTCCCGGCTGTAAAAAAAAAGTTACAAATTAATATTGTAAAGTTGCGTTTATATTTTTTTTTTAAATATTTTTGTTTTCTAATTTCTGTAAAATCTATAAAATCTTGATTTTGACGGAACTAAATTAAAAATAAATTGAATTTTGTTACAAATGAAAAACCCATTATATTGTGATGCAGGGGCCTAGAGACCAAGAAAAGTAAGTGTCTTAAAATGCCAATGATAACTACTTTCATAATTATTACATTATTTTATGACTTAAAATCTTTTTCTGGCTAAAAATAGGTTTCACACTCTGCTTGTTCCTAGCTATTTTTAATTCTTTAAATTTTGCTCCATATAAATGGTATATGGGCCATCTGGATTCTTTTTAAATCTGAGTTTATTTTGACACTGACAGTTGTTTCCCGCTCGAAATCTTGACAGAAAGTCAGTATAATACCTCCTCGGAACGAAATGAGTCGCTTTACGCTTGAACATCGTTGGGGAATATTGAAAATTTATTTCCAAAGTAATTGCTGTGTAGCCCAAACAGTGTGTTTTTTGAAAAGAAATTTTAGTCGAAATGAAGCACCCACCGCGCGCCTGACATGTTAACAAAAATGGCGCATCTGGGCATTGTATTTAAAATCTATAGTAATATCATGAAGAAAAAAACTGGCGCTAGTCGAAGTGAGGACAGTAAGAACTAAAATTTGGCTGACATTTGCGAGACTTTTTTGGTTTGTGTTTAAGGTCTCTACACTCGGTTGGTTTGTAAATAGAATAGAGTTAGAGCAGGACAACAAAAATGAAGACAAATATATGAGATTGCAAGGGAGATATTTTTAAGTTTTTTTTGTCAGTTTTTTTTCTATAGGAAGATGGTATGATGCAGGGACTGTTTTAAGTGGTTGTTGTTATGTTTTCTGGTAGTTGCTATTTGAAATTGGTAGCTCTAAATCAGGTTTCTGGTAGTTGTTACTGAACACTCTGCCCTTTCTTCGAACAGTTCAACACAAAGTACTTCTATACGAATGTCAATTTGCAATCACAGTGTAGGTTCGAATATTTGCTATGCCTATTTTAATTTCGAATGATTTGTAACTATTCATATTTGTTAGGATTATCTAAGTACAGAAAACATGTTCGACCCATTACCCGCACTTGGTTGTGTTACCTCAACGACTCACATGTAATTATTTCAATTGGAAGTCAAACAGAAACCTAAATTTTTGAGCGTCGTAACAATTTTTGTTTCCATTACTCAACAGCGATAAAAAAAACTGTTAAGCAAGCAAGTCAACCAAATTTCAGCATTAGTCTTTTGACACCAAAAGTGAGGAATTTGTAGAAATGTTCAAATTTTAATTACAAAAATGTGTATCACTTAACTTTAAGCTATAAAATGATTGTGAGAATAAACTCTAAATCGCTTTTCCAAAAATTAATTATTTTTGAATTCATATTTGGCGCGTTTTAGTGGAAAGCATTTCAGATAGCGCGGTTATATTATCCTCTCGATGAGAACAACAAAGTTAAGAATGTGTCGATTAGATAGCCAACCGATAAACGGGCTACGTCTAAGAAAAAACTATTTAAATCGAAAACGAACATTTTCTGTATAACTTTGTTCAGTAATTCAGTAGTTTTTGATTTTTTCTTAAAACAGTCCCTGGTATAATGTGAAGTATAAGAGGAAGTAAAGCCGGAAAAAAAACAACAACAATTGTGTGTCTGTTGCTTGGGATTGCATTCTTGAAGTCTTTTGATTGCAATCAAAGTACTGCTGTCTTTTGACTACTTTGAAGTCTTTTTCTCTTAGAGTCTTTTTGTTTCTTTGAGTTTTTTTCTGATTTATAGTTTAAAAATACATACAAAAAAGACTTCAAAGTAGTCAAAAGACTGCAGTACTTTAATTGCAATCAAAAGACTTCAAGTTTCAAGAATGCAATCAATGTAAACGACTTATAAAAGACTTCAATAAGTCTTTAGTATTGCATTCTTTTAACTTAAAGTCTTTTAACTGCTTAAAATGATTGCAATATAAAAGACTCCAAAATTGACTACGAATTACATTGTGAAGTTAAAATACTAGGGTGAAGAAAAAATACTTTAAAATAAGTTATTCAATTGATTGCAATACTAAAATGATTGCATTCTTTTCCAACTCTGGTAGATACGTATGGAGACGGACATTATTTGTTGTTACTTTTCAGCGGCTGTGAGTGGTTGGTGGTAGAATTTGGAAAAAATTTTAAAAATCCACTAGATTTCGCTCGAAAATAGCTTGCAAGATAGAAGTAATGTACACATGTAGGTATGTATTTTAATTCACTTGAAATTAACAATTTATTACGACTATACCTACGTGTAGACATGAAGGTACCTACATTATATCTACCTATATAGGTAGAAACAATTTAGTGAAATTTTTGTTACTTTCAGTGTATGTGTGTGGGAAACCCTATGCAATGTTGAGAAAGGTAAGTAGTGGGTGAAAGATAGAGTAATCAAAAGTTAGAACCGAAAAGTTTCTGTTTTCAAAATTCAATGGCGCAAAATTTTAAACAGCCCATTATTAAGGATTTAGTATGATACTACTTAACATTTTATTGATTCTTTAACAGTTTACTAAAATTTTCTAAATTTTAAATACTTTTTAACTTGTATCATACTAAACTAATTTCCTTCATAAAATTCAGCTGAACACGTCCAAAAAAGTGACAGCTCGTGCAAAAAATTCACAAACACCCCTGATTTGACAATTTTAAACGTCAAAGTGTCATATGGATTTAGTACGATACTAAAAAGATAAAATAGCCATTCGGTGATTTTAACTTTAGTAAAATGTTAGGAGATAATATGATGCTAAACTCGTTTAAAATTAGCAAAATACACTTTTTAACCTAGTAGTATACTAAAAATGATTTAACATCGTACTAAATCAACTAAAATTTTGCGCCAATGCTTTTATCAATTTTAAGTCAAACAGTGAAAACCAGGGTCCTCCTAGGATTTTTTCTTTTAAAAATATTTAAAAATAAATTAACAAATTTTCTCATAAACCTAAGGCTGCGCGTACAGTGGTGCGAAAAAGAGATGCGATGAGTTTTTCGCATACCTATCGCAAGCGTTCCCCTCACAAACTCTTCTGACCACTTGTTCAAGGGAGTTTGTGCGAGAAGGCTCATATTGTTTGTTTTGAACAAATCAAAAGAGTAAAATATTAATATTTCAGTGCTTTAATAATAAATATAAATTTTTAATTTATCTTCTGATGATGAATCCATATTATTGACACTAAACAAACGAGCAACACAGCCGCACTAAATCGCTTTTACTGTGCGCACTATGTCGCATCTCGAATCGCTTTTCGCATCGCTTCTCGCATCGCATCGCTTTGTCGCACCACTCTTCGCGTAGCCTAATAGACCGAGAGCTCACAGCAAGTTTTGGGTGTGAACGATAGCAAAAATTCCCTTTGTTTTAAGATAGGTCCATACTATTCATATACAAATATGAAAGTCTGGCTGGTCGGGGTTGGGGCCTTTGTACGTAATGCTGCATTGAAAATGCATTTTTTTTCTTAAAGCTCCAGGTACGAAGGGTAGGAACTTCAAAATTGTATTTAGCTAAAGAGCTGAGCGCCCTTAATATGAATATGAGGTTCAAGACCTTTTCTGTGGGTCCAAATGTCTGCAAGACGCACTCAAAGATTGAAGCTTTGAGTGCGGCTTGCAGCGATTTGGCTCTTCGGAAAATATTTTGGATTCCATAGCCATGTCTAGGGCACTCAGCTATTTAATTAAATATGATTTTAAAGTTCCAACACTGCATTTTTTATGAACTGCATTTTAAATGCAGTATTGCATACAAAGGCCCCAACCCCGACATGCCAGACTTTCATATTTGCATATGGACCTATTCTAACACAAAAGGAATTTTTGCTATCGTTCACACCCAAAAATTGCTGTGGGCTCTTAGTCTATAAGAACAGTCAAGCTAAATGATATAATTTCTGGTTGATATCATCTGCTTACCCCCAGTTTCACAGTGGGAGTTTAAACTTAAGATCAGCTGAACCTTAAACTGAGTTTAAATTTTTGGTTTAACTCTTCCGGTTTCACAGTGAAATCTGATCTTCAGATCAGTTGAACTTCGTTTAACTAGATTTTATGAAAAAGAGTTGGCAGCGTATGTTTTTGCTTTGCCAAGTGACGTATTGCAAACAGTACGTAGCTTTCCTTGTCTATTCTTTCTCTTTATGAAGCAAAGAACAAGCGAAACAGCAATAATTATTTTGGGTTGATGATAATTTGTTGACATTTTTTTTCAAGTGACACGAACTTATTAAAAAAAAATGGAAAATAAACCAATAATTGTGCAAAAAAAAGAGAAATACCAACTTTAACAGCAGACATGGATTTGGTAATGGAATTGGTTATGAAAAAAAAGTAAACAAATTCCATAATGTATTATGTAGTGGTCCCAAACGTTGAACTTAGGTTTAAACGGCAGAATGATCTCGGTTAACTTAAACTAAAAATTGAATTCAGTTCAAGGTTTAAACGAAACTATGAAACCGAGTAAATTGTTGATCTGAAGTTTAAACCAAAAGTGGAGTTTAAACTTGCACTGTGAAACTGGGGGTTAGTGTTTAATTGCTTTTTTTTTATATTTAGCGCGCGCTAAAGGGGTTATGAATACCCTTAAAGTGATAAACACAGCACGAGCGATTAGGTAGGTTGGAGGGGATTTGAAAGGAGAAACCGATGTACATTGGTTTTGAATGTCTGTAGATCACAATGGGAGGGGAAGATAGAGCTGGGTAGAGCATTCCACATTCGTGTAGTGCGACTAAAGAAAGAATCTCTGTACTTAACTGTACGTCCGAAGTTGGGCTCAAGGGTAAACTGATGGGCATTCCTAGAAGCGCGAGTATTACGGTTGAATTGTTTAAGGGGAGGAATGCAACTGGCTATTTCGCTAGAGCAATTTTTGTTAAAATAACGGTAAAATAACGAAAGGCATGAAACATTTCGACGGTGCTCCAGAGATGTAAACGTTTCCGTTATATTTCTTTCACCTATCATTTTAAGAGCTCTCTTTTGAATTCTATCCAATAGACTCAAGTGGGTTATTGGAGCACCTGCCCAAATATGGGAGTTGTACTCAAGTTTTGGACGAATAAAGGCTTTGTAGATCACAGCCAGATCGGAGGGGGAGAAAAATTTCTTGCATCGACGGAGAAAACCTAAACACCTAGCAGCATTTTTGGCGATGTCAAATATGTGGTCATTCCACAAAAGGTGGTCTGTGACACACATACCGAGGACCGAAAGCTGTTCAGTTTCCTCTATGCAAGTGCCACTCATGGATAGCAGCATTGGGGGTGGGTTCCGCTTTAACGACAGGAGACAGCATTGAGTTTTAGAAGCATTAAATTCTACACGGTTTTTTATTCCCCAGTGGACAATACTGTCAAGATCAGAATTTACTGAGCTTATCATACGCTGCCGTTCAAGTTCCACATCCGAAGGACATGGATGTGAATCAAGAAACGAATATGAAAAGCTGAGGGTACTGTCGTCAGCAAAACAGTTTAATGGATTAGAAGTTTCAGATAAGAGATCGTTTATGAATATTAGGAAGAGAGTCGGAGACAAAACGGAGCTCTGGGGCACACCAGTATTTATTTTGTGGATTTCAGATTTGAAACCGTCCAATACAACTTGTATTGAGCGATCCGAAAGGTAATTTCTAATCCAACGAAGAAGAGATTCATCGATACTAAATGCACGCATTTTCGATAAGAGAGCTTGATGCCAAACTCTATCAAATGCCTTTGAAATATCAAGCGTAATAATCTTACTTTCTCCAAAACGATGTAAAGATTCGTGCCACTGTTCGGTGAGATATACCATCAGATCACCAGTGGACCTATTGCTACGAAAGCCGTACTGCCGGTCATTAAGAAGCTTTCGTTCTTCGAGATATTTCTTTAGCTGAAAATTAATCAGCGTTTCCATGACCTTGGAAAGAAGGGACGTAAGTGCAATTGGTCGATAGTTGGAGGGGGAAGAAGACGCATTTTTTAGGGAGAGGCTGGACAAATGCTGTTTTCCATCCACTCGGAAAGAGACCAGTAGAGTAGGACAGATGGAAAAGCTTACGCAGTGGTTTTGCCAGCCTTGAAGAACACCTCTTCAGAACAATGGGAGGGATACTATCCGGGCCAGCGGATTTGTGGACGTCGAGATTAAGAGATAAGTTTCTTTATTTTTCAACATTTTATTTATTATTTTTTTATTTATTATTCTTACTTTAGTTTTTTTACAAACAAAATAAATATTCTTCAAAAAGAAACTAAAGCATGACACAGTTTTGAGTATTTTTGGTAATGCATGGAATATGTATGTGTTTTTTTGCAAATAGCTTTGCCATTGATCGGTTCAACTGTTTTCGATAACATTGAAAAAAATGATTCTGGAGTCGACCCACACCAGTAACTTCCCATTGGTGCACTTGAAAACCATATATGTACAATGTACGTACATACATATATTAGAAAGTCCGTTATTTCCCAAACTCATTTTTTTGGATAGCACACCCCGTCAAACGAAAGTTTAAGCCGAAAGAAAAAATTATTGACCAAAAAGTTTTTTTCCGAGGGCATTAACCCGTGCCTCTAAGGTCATACTTTTCCCATACAAATTTGTATGGGAACTTTACACTTTTCACATTTTATTTTTTTGTTCTGGAACTATAACAGTTATTCTAAATTTGTTTGGGAATCCTGATTGATTTATCGGTCCTTTAAAAAACTTAATTAAATTATAATTTATTTCGATTTTTTAAGTTAAAAAATACTTTAATATTATATTATTTTCTCTTATTTTTCTTTCTCGATCTTCAGCAGTTTTTGTTGTTTTTTTTATTGATTATCATAAAGTAATAAGGTCCTTAAAGAATTGCATTAAAAAAAAAAGAAAACAAATTAGAAATAATTTATTTCGATTTTTGAAAATATTAAATATTAACAAAAAAATAAAATGTGACAAGTGTAAAGTTTCCATACAAATTTGTAAGGGAAAAGTATGACATTAAAGGCACGGGTTTAATGACTTCGGAAAAAAACTTTTTCGTCAATAATTTTTTCTTTTTGCATAACCTTTCGATTGACGGGGTGTGCTATCCAAAAAAATTAGTTTGGGAAATAACGGACACCCTAATAGACTAAGAGCCCAGGGCCGCCAGACATACGTCATTTTATCAAAGCTGAGATTTTGTGTGTGAATTTATACCTTGGTAGGTAACAACGAATGGATACTACAAATCTTGGATCCGGGTGCAATTCAGAGATAATGAGTGTTATTTTACGTCATTTTATCAAAGCTGATTTTTTGATATGTTAAAAAGTAAGGTGTCACAAACTTTGTTTGACACTTGCCAGACCAGGGGCGTATACAGCCTTACTTCTTGGGGTGAGTCACGCCGAAAAAAAAATAACACAGACTTATACAGTACTTTGTATAAGTATAAACGCACCTGTAAAAATGCATTTTATAGAAAACAGGAAATGGAAGCGACACCTTACTATTTTTTTATTTAATGGCATCAGTAAACAGGTGAATTGAGCAAAAAAAAAAGTCCCGTTATTTTCCCTAGCGTTGTTTAGAAAATAAAAACAGATTTTTTCGTGTTGCAGAAGTATAAACGCGCTATGCAAATCTCAATTAAGTTTCATTTAATTATAAGTTTCGAGATGACAAACAACGTAGCCGCGTGGTATACATTTAAGAAATACGGAAAAGGCCAAAATTCAAGACTTTCGTTCAAGTATCCTAAGATGTAGGGCTATTCTTAGGAAAATTTCGAGATTGGGTCGTTTTTCCGTAATTTCATACCAGATCCAGAATCTTATGAAACGAAAATAAGACCCGGGGGTCCGCAGATGCTGACACGTTGCGATAATAGCCGAACAATCAATGTTGCATCTAATGGGGTGCAATTTTTGAGTGCAATTCGTTACGAATTGGGGTTAGGCGTTTCATTTTCGACGGTTTTTCGTACTTTGCAGTAGAGTGATTGTTAGGGGCAAAATGGTGCCAGCTCCAAATCTGACAACAGCCAACAAACAAAAGATGTTGGGATTTACCCGTCAAAATATGGACCGCTATTGGAAAACCGTACTTAACATTTTATTATTTAACGCTTTAACTCTTCTTATTTCAAAAATTAATTTAATACCACAATCTAGTGCAATTTTTTTTACAAAGATTGTTTTCAGTGACAACAAGTAATTAAGACTTGATGGGCCAGATGGTTTTAACGGTTATTGGCACAAAAAATGCATTAAATTGTGGCATTAATACATTTTTAAAATAAGAAGAGTTAAAGCGTTAAATAATAAAATGTTAAGTACGGTTTTCCAATAGCGGTCCATATTTTGACGGGTAAATTCCAATATATTTTGTTTGTGGGCGTTTGTCAGATTTGGAGCTGGCGCCATTTTGCCCCGAACACTCACTCCACTGCTTCTTAAAGTACGAACAACTGTCGAAAATGAAACGCCTAACCCCAATTCGTAACGAATTTCACTCAAAAAATGCACCGAATTATATGTAACATTGATTGTTCGGTTATTATCGCGATGTGTCAGCATCTGCGGACCCCGGGTTTTATTTTCGTTCCATAAGATTCTGGATCTTGTATAAAATTAGGGAAAACGACCCAATCTCAAAATTTTCCTAAGAATAGGCCTACATCTTAGGATACTTGCACGAAAGTCTTGAATTTTGGCCTTTTCCGTATCGCTTAAATGTATACCACGCGGCTTCGTTGTTTGTCAGCTTAAACGTAATTTGCATAGTGCGTTTATACTTCTGCAATACGAACAAATCTGTTTTTATTTTCTAAACTTATTTACTGATCCCATAAAATAAAAAAATAGTAAGGTGTCGCTTCCATTTCCAGTTTTCTATAAAATGCATTTTTACAGGTGCGTTTATACTTATGCAAAGCACTATTTATAAAAAGTCAAGTGCCATATATTTTTTTGTTTTATATTTTACTGTGGGTATAAACAAGAAAAGGGAAAAAGTTTTAATTAACTATACTATAAAACATTTATATAAAAAATAAATTGGGTGGCACAACGGCTCGTGAGGAACCAGGCCTAGTGAGTAAAAACTCGCAAACATTCCTGTGTGCACGTGTCGACAGGAATGAGAGGGACTTCAATTTTATGCCGAATCCGAACGGTTAGATGAGAAGCACTTATTCATGACACGCGATAACTCTTGGAGGATTTGTCAATGCGTCCAAAGAGACAGTAACCCTGAAGTTTTTAGTTTTTAGGTGGACGAGGCTGGGAAGTGAACCTAGATCTCTAGCGTGAAAGTCCAACGCACTAACCATTACGCTATTGGTTGAAATTAGCTCATTTGGAAATAAGAATTTGTATGGGAAATGATGTAATTTCGGATCTCATTTGGAAATTTTCAACGAAATTACTCATTTGGCCCAGTGAAAACGTATAGTATTAGTATAACGGGCTATTCGTTTCTATACCTTAATGTAACATTTTTTTAGGGCTTGCCACGAGACTTGAAAAGTCTCGGTCTCGATCTCGCATGACGAGAATGAGACTAGACCAGGCGAGACTGCCTTTAAAGCAACCGAGACGAGACTGTATATTTAGACCGACATTTACAGAGAGTCTAATAAATTATAAAAATCCAATTTCAGTTAATTTATTTTCTTCTGCACATATTCAAACGATAATTGAAAATATTTCGTTCCAATAATCAACGGTTTGTCCGGAAATCGTATTTTTCGGAGACGAGACCGAGACGAGACTTAATTATACTAGACCGACACGAGACCGAGACGAGACAGAAAATTTTCGATTTTAACGAGACCTAGACTTACAAAAGTCTCTCAGAGTCTCGTCTCGTGGCCAGCCCTAAATTTTTTGTTTTGGAGGACCTCAGCAACAGCTTTTTTTTGTATGTGGTTACTAAATAATTATTTCAGATCAACAAAATTATCTTGAGTTCTCGGGGGGGGACATGACCCCGTGACCCCCCCCCTGTATACGCCGTTGTGCCAGACACCTACATGGGTGCCTAACGGCAGCCAGACACCTTAAAAGTGGCAAAAAAATGGTGCCATTTACGTTTTAGTATCAAAGCTAGTTTTTATATATGTTGTAAAGACAACTATTTAATAATGTTTCCCAAGCAGCCAGACACCTACACGGGTGCTAAACAGCAGCCAGACACCTTAAAGCTCAAACTATTAGTACCATTTACGTTATAGTATCAAAGTTAGTTTTTATATATGTTGTCAAGAGAACTATTTAACAATGTTTCCGAAGCAGCCAGATACCTACATGAGTGCTAAATGGCAGCCAGACACCTTTTCATTCAAACAATCATTATTAATAGGTACCTTTAACTGGCCGAACACAATGGTGTAGCTGTAGCTGTTGGATGTAGCACTGTCAAAGTTGAAAGATACGAAAATGGAATACATCAACACAATAGGAAGCTGTAGCTGTAGTAAGAAAATTGTCTGCCGCGAAAGTTGACTCAACTTTAACTTTTGGCGGCGCTACAAGCTGCATTTGAGATGACATATGGGTTTCCCATGTCATTTTTTGACTTTTTTTTGGGAACGTTGAATGCATTTGAGAAGTTTTTTCTGGTTTTTTAACTTTTTTATAGTCAGCTATGATTTAATTTCAGTTCAAATATAAATTTCATATGCGTCGAACACGTCTCGAATAAATTTCCAATTCAAAACAGATGTGATGATGCGCTACATTATTGTAGACGTCTTTTGCTACATAAGTGAGCGTTTTTATTGATAGATTATACTACAGCGATTATTTTAGCTACAGCTGCATCCCATTGTGTTCAAGGGGTAAGACGGAACAAAAGCTATGCAGCCTTACTGCGAGTGTGTTATCATACGAAAAACCCAATTGAGATACATACTATGATATGGCATAAGATATGCAATATCGCAACGTTGCAAGACCATTCACTAGAATTCGTAGAACGAAGTTTAACAATATTGCCTTCATATTCATCAAAAGCAAAACCAAATAATTCAAAATACAAATGCTAAAGCCTAGAACGCTGCTGATGCGAAACGAAAAATCCCATACAAAAATGACATTACGAAATCATAAACGAAAAGTTTCGTTGTGCTTTTCGTTCTGTGCTACGCTGTTCTACCAGCGAAATTGACGATTATACCAGTTTGTTTTGACAAGTCTCCACTCTTTTTTCGCAATGAATTAATTGACCGGCCCATTAATTGTGTGCGGAAAAATGACATTTGGGTTTGTTCGTGTTGTTATTTGTTGTTTCTTTCATTACAGCACTGTTTTTGTTTGATTTATGTTCGTTAAATTTCGATTTATTTATTTGCAATTTATTTAAACTCTCCATGATTATTTGTTCGTTGTGTTTTCGTAAGCATTTCGTTGTCTTTTTGGAGACCGCAGGGAAATTTCGTTTCGCATCAGCAGCGTACTAGGCTTAAGAAAGAAAAAAGAATAAAATACCTACGTATACCTTATACTATGTATATATACTCCTATATCCATAAGCGCATTTTTTTATTTTCTCGTTTCCTTTTTATTATCGTCATTGCCTGGCGCCTGGTCAGTATTTCGGTGTACGAATTCCATTTATTTAATCCTCTCTGTCTTACTAAATATCTTTATTATTCTTCCTTTATCTACACTAAGGTCTCCAATGGCGATTTCAGCGCTTATTTCTGCCAAATTCTGAGGAGAATAAGTACTGCAAAATTGAGATCCATGATAGTACTATAGATAATAAATAAAATTATCTGGGGATCAGAAAACCGGCGCTTGATTAATGAGATGCCAATATGCATCCACTGAGTGACAGTTTGGGGCGGATTGTAGAGTGATGGCGTCATTGGACCATTTTTCTTTGAAAATGAGGCTGAGAACAACGTTTCGGTCAACGGTGGGCGTTACAGAGAAATGTTAACCGACTTTTTTTTACTGAAATTGATTTGACGACCTCTGGTTCACAGGATGGCGCCCACACCACACAGCCCATGCCACAATCGATCTTTTGCGCACCAAATTCCCAAATCGTGTTATCAGCCGACGCCGCCGACGACATGGCGATGTCAATTGGCCGCATCGTAGTTGCGATTTGACCCCTTTGCCCCTTTTGTAGACATAATCAGATTTATCATTTATCTTTTAGGCCGTGCGTGTCAATTGCATTTACATTTTTGGTTAAATTTGATGCCACTTAAATTTGATCCGATTTTTTAGGAGTGAATAATATTGAAGGGTTTTGCTGTGTCAGTTGCATTAAATGAAATTTTTTAAAACATACATTTCCCATTGACGTTCCTTGCGTTAAGGAACCTTTCCTAGACGGTGTAAACCTATCCAAAAATGTTCAGATACCTTCATTTGTTGTTGCAATAGCTCTTTTCAGAAGGAATTACAACAAAAATCTATCCAAATCGCTTTGGATACGATCTTGAACGCGGAAATTGCATTTTGACAGTGGCAGTCATGGACCCAGTATACCTGGACTGCAAGTCGATCATCATTCTTATACAAAAGTTGCATTGAAGATGGTTTTACCGATTAAAAGCGACAACAGTGCCTATTGTTCCACGCCGAATGTTTCGCATTGGTTTGGGAGAGCCTTTAAGGTGAAACATTCGCTAGTCAAAATTTATTTGCAGCAGATAAATGAGAGTGAGATAAGAGATAAGAGCGAGCGAATGTTTCTCCGCCGCAGCGAATGTTTGGTGTTGGTTTGGAAGATCCTTAAGGGGGCTACACATTACCAAACCAGTTTGACAAATCTGTTCACGTTTGATAGTGTGTACTGCCTGCTTGACAAAGGCGTTCTGTTCACAAATTTTTTTTGATACTGTTGAGTGTTTGACATCAAACAGATTTGTCAAACATGTTTGATAATATGTGTACCTCAATTTCATCCACGATAATTGAAACTGGGAAATCGTCGAATGTGTTTATTGTTGACCAAATTGTTTTCGAAAAATCCAAAGTATGAGTTCCTTATCATTGATATCGCTAATAAGTCAATTTTGGTTGATAAGCGTTAGTTAATTAGAGCGTGTGAAAGTCACATACTAATGTCGTTTTCGATTTTGGAACAGTACTACTCCTTTTTGATCCCAATCGAATTATTTTCTTATGTACCGAGACGAATTTGCAAATTATTTATGTGTGTGTGAGTAAATTGTCTGATATTTATGTACATATATTTTGCACGTTCACTCGAGTAGAATTGATTTGACAACTAATTCAATGAAAGGGTTTATATGTATGTACATATATGTGTGTTCCGGGTCTACTCCTTTAAAAAATCCGGAACAGAAAAATACTCCGAAAACATTTCTCGGAATATCCAATCGAATTATTTTGGAGTAAGCGGAGTCAAAAAGTGTAACTCCGAACCTCCAACAGAAAACGATATAAATTTAAAATACTGTGAACAAACTAATGGTGTTTTCGATTGGTAAATTCAGATTTCAATATAAAAATTGATTTATTTCATGGTGAATCGAACGCCATTTCAAATTGATTTATTTTTTGCATTGTATTCGCGTAATTTTATGTATGTTTCATCACATCACAAAACTCGTCATCACTTGATGCACTTTCATAAGAAAAAAATGAGCTTTATGAATTTACAAATTAATTTTTAACAGCTTCCATTTTGTATCAGAAACGCTTCCCTTTATATTAAGAACAGCGAAATTGATGATTATACCAAATTGTTTTGACAAGTCTCCACTCTTTTTTCGCACAGAATTAATTGCCGGGACAATTAATTGTGTGCGGAAAAATGACATTTGGGTTTGTTCGTATTTTTATTTGTTGATTCTTTCATTACAGCACTGTTTTTCTTTGATTTTTTCGTTAAATTTTGATTTATTTATTTGCAATTTGTGAAACTTCATGAATATTTTTCGGCTGTGTGTATCGTAAGCATTCCGTTGTCTTTTTGGAGACCACAGGAAAATTTCGTTTTGCATCAGCAGCGTACTAGGCTTTAATACAAACGTCAAAATTTATCCACTAGTTAGACTGCTTTCACACAAGGAAACTGAGTTGCCGGCAACTGGGAGTTTGTGGGCGAGAAGTACAAGAAGTAAGGGGAATGATTGAGATTTTCGCACATTCCTTCTCACACTGTCTGTTATGTGCGTTCAGCCAATAGACTTTATATGTAAACAAACAAAAATCTCTGGCAATTCAGTTTCCTTGTGTGAAAGATATAAGGCAATTAAAGGAAAACGTTGAAAAAAATCTCCAGCAACTGGTTTCCCTATGTGAAAAAAAAAAAATAAATCGGGTGGCACAACGGCTCATGAAGAACCAGGGCCTAGTGACTAACAACTCGCAACCATTCCTGTGTGCGCCTTTCGACAGGATTGGAAGGGACCTACAATTTTATGCCGAATCCGAACGGCTAGACGAGAAGCACTTATTCGTGACAAGTGATACTCTTGGAGGATTTGTCAATTCCTCGCAAGAGGCAGTAGCCCTGAAAAAAAACTTTTTAGTTTTTTAGGTGGACGAGGCTGGGAAGCGATCCCAGACCTCCAGCGTGACAGTCGATCGCACTAACCATTACGCACCTATGTGAAAGGGGACTTAAAATTTAAACAGCACTTAGAAGAAGAAAAAAGAAATAGAGGAAGAGGTATTTGTCACATATACAGTGTACGTGAGTGAAGCAATTTTTGTCTCCCAGAACTGTCAAATCGTTAGCGCATGAATAGAAAAAAAAATTGATACCAGTTAAAACACAAATTAATATACCAATTACTTTGAAAAAGCAAATATTTTAAATTGAATTAATTAGACATTGAAGTGATATTCCAATAAATTAAAAAAAAAACATGAAGTGCGTTGTTCAGGGGTGTGAAATAGACAAAATAAGTCAGATAAAAGCATTTTCTTTCACAAGTGAGTTTTATTATAATTTTCTCAAGGAAAGTGCTGTAAAGTGTTTGTATTTAGATTGATAAACTATTAAACAACATATTAAAAATGGATTAAGCTTTAATTTAAGTCAAGAATATTAACATTTAGTTGAAAATGTGCACATAATTGATTCGTTAGAATTTAATTGAGGGATATGTCAAATTGCATTCCCTGCAAATAGTAGCGTATGTGGATGTATTGGAGCTTGTCAGGCGCAACTATCTTTTAAGCGCCCTTCTCATGAGGAAATTATTTTTTGTTATGAAATCGATTTTTTACGTTTTAAGTTAGTAATAAAAAATCTATTTGTTTCGTCGTCAACTTATTAGTTCATGTTTCAATGTTAATTTATATTTTTAGTAAGCGTAAGGTGTCGAGTTCATGTTTGGTTGTTCATGGCTCATGATTAAAGTTTAATCCATTATAAATAATATATTGTTCGATAGTTAATTAATCTACATTAGTACAAACAGTTAACAGCACTTGTTTTGAAAAAAAAAATAATAAAACTCACTTGTGACAGGAAATGCTCTTATCGCCTTTTTTCGTCGTTTTCCACACGATTTAACAACGCACTGATTATTTTTTTTTTTTGATGATGAGCACAATTTTTATTTTATTCACTTGAAAAGGTTTGTCTTTTGAAAGTATTTATTTTATTTTTATGTATAAAAAAATCGGGTGGCACAACGGCTCATGAAGAACCAGGGCCTAGTGACTAACAACTCGCAACCATTCCTGTGTGCGCCTTTCGACAGGAATGGAAGGGACCTACAATTTTATGCCGAATCCGAACGGCTAGACGAGAAGCACTTATTCGTGACAAGTGATACTCTTGGAGGATTTGTCAATTCCTCGCAAGAGGCAGTAGCCCTGAAAAAAAACTTTTTTTTAGTTTTTAGGTGGACGAGGCTGGGAAGCGATCCCACACCTCCAGCGTGACAGTCGAACGCACTAACCATTACGCTACGGGCTACTACTATTTTTATGTATATGCGTCTTAATTTGTAAGACTTTTTTATTGTTCTTTTTTAAAATCACACTAGCGATTTGACATTTCACATTGACAAAAATTGCTTCACGCACGTACTCTTTCTTTTTCTAAGAACATACCACTAAAACAACTACGGAAAATAACACAAATGACTATTCTGATGGCGCCCTAATAAGTTGCCGTCAAAGAGCAATCCGTCTCTGCTGTAATGCATTTGTGTTTGTGAGATCTCACACCATTTTAAAAATCGCTTCACTTTTTCCAACAAGGGCAGCTCCTCTATTTCTTCTTCTAAGCCTGAGCAGAGCAAGTTGAATTAAGACGATTGTATTCAACTCAATAACGTCAAAATTTAGCCATGGGATCAAATTTAACGCACTTTTAACGCAATTGCCACACGCCACACGGCCTTAGATTAGAAAATAAAGAAGTTCTAAGCTGATTTAAATGCTTTACGAACATTTTCTTTATTTCTAATATCTGCCAAAATTAGTGAAGCTGGACTTCCCATCGGAACACCTCGTTTTAGTTGATAAAATTATTAAATTAAATTCTAAGTAATTATTATCTTTTACACAAAATCTTAGAATTTCTAAAAACTTTAATTTCGGAATTTTGGTATGATCCTTGGTAATTTCCCAACCCTTTTCAACCAATTCTAGTTCTTAAGGAATAAAGATACAACGTCAACAAGAATATCATCTTCATCTAAGATAGTTGGTAAAACTTTTGAAATAAAAATAGAGTTAGTAGTTATGTTATTTAAAACCTTAAAAACTTTGAAAGTTGATAACACGGTACCTACAGATGTTTAGTGCCATAACTTAGCTGGGCACTACCGTGCCCTTTGATTAGCTACAGGTATTGCATGTCTACTGTTTTGAATTAAATGAATTTAACAGAGTAAATTGCAGTGCAAATTCGTAAAAATTAACCATGTACCTTTCCAGGCTTGTAACTAAAAATCAGAATATGACTTATAACGAGCACTAGATTTCAGAGACTTTGATTCCTACCTTATGATATACTTAGGGTTACCATTTCAGAAAATGACAAAAGGGGGATTTTGAGTTTTATTTAGCTGGACAGCTGGGTTTCAGGGGGGACAAATTTTCAAAATCCTCTACTTTTAATTTAAGAAATAAATACAAAAACCAAGTAGATTTTTTATAATAATATTAATTCTTTTTAACAATGGTTCATTATATATACATGTATGATGTGCCTACTGTCAATTCCCCTAGTCCGTACGCCGGAAAACGATGTGCCAATACCATATCATCCCATCATCTTTTCTAAATACTTGGTACCGTTGATAAATCATTCGATAGTCAAAAAACCATCAGCTAGACAAAATCAGACACGACCAGACAGAAGAACCATTACGAACACGCAACGGTTACGACATCATCGCGACGCATCGACTTTTTTTTATTATTATTTGCTAATCTTGTTTGAAGTTTAACTTAAATTTAATATTTCTGAATTAACTATAATTTTTACTTTTATTTTATTTTAGTATTTAAAAAAAAAAAACTTTTAAATCAGTTTGACTGAACAAAACTGTCTTTTGTCGGCGGACACCTCCCACAACATACATTATGTACCTACTTAATTAAAAAAATAAAGAAAAAAAATATATGATTTAAAAAAGGAACAGATAAGTTCAAATTCTTCATAAATTATATTTATCACCTGATTTTATTTTTTGCAAAAAAACTACCATTTTCATATTTTGTAAAAATCATTGCAACTCAATTTATAGTTATGTTTAACAATCAATTCTGTTTCAACTGATTCGACAAGTAAACTATTTCTGTCTTTTCGCCAGGTGTTAAACATAAGACATGTATTCAGTTGTAAAAACTTTCAAAGTTATGATGGTAGTATCCACAGATTTGCTTAAGAAAACAATTAAAAAGTAAATATGAAAAAGAAAGTAGTTTTTGAATGGAAAAGTTGAAAAATTGAGAATGTGTAAAAAAGGGGGACATTTGCGTCCCCCTTTATCATTTTCTGTGTTGGGGGACAAATTTCTTGATAAGATGAAAAAGTGGGACTATCCCCCCAAAAGGGGGACGAATGGTAACCCTAGATATACTCTGAACGAGTGTTGCTCAGCTGCAGAGGATGATTTGCCATATAAAATTGTGATTTAATTGACTGCTTGGCTTGGTAAAAGTTCGCATATAAAATTTGCCACTGCGATTTCTCTATTACGCTTGAATGGTCTTTCTAGGACAATTAGATACCCAGATGTAGCCAAAAGCCGAAAAATACAGATGATGATCCTTTTTTTTTTAAATGCTGGTCTAACCCCAACAGGGATTTTTTTGGTAACTTTCACATATGATTGGTGGTACTGTTCTGAACATGTCCACTAAATTTCAGCTTTTTAATAAATATTAATGGGACATGGGTATAGTTTTTTTGTCGAATTTGCACTGCAATGTACTCAGTTAAATTCATTTAATTCATGACAGTAGCGATGCAATAGGTACCTGTAGCTAGTTTGTATTAACTTCCCTAATTTTGTCATTCTAACCGTCTATATTTGTCACTTAAATAGTCTTTCTAGGGCAAAAAGAGTTCCACAGATATAACCACAAACAAATAGTGCAATATGGCTGCGTTTTTTCAAGATGATGGTCTTACGCACTGTTCTGAACATTACTACCAAAAAATATACCTGTTAAAAATGTTGTCCGGGTTAGGATTTTTTTTTTGTCTAATTTGACTCTACTATAAGAAAATGATGAAATGAATAAAATCATTTTCTAAATAATATTTCGATAAAACGAGTCTTAAAAAATATTTATTTAGATACACAGGTGCAACGAAAATTGAACTGAAATAGAAGTGTTTCTTACCTTTTATTTGATTTGCACCTTTATCATGCTCCTCCTCGAAATTACATAAATCTAAACAAACATATTCCTTATTTGGAGCAAGCTTATGTAGGCTCACTAAAAAATCACAATTACTGCAATTTTTAAAATTCACTTTGGTACACACTCTTTCACATTCACAATTTGTTGATACATTTAATTTTACATTTAGAAGAAATATTAAATAAAACAAATTCCAGAAAACGTCCATCTTGGAGGACTTAGATTCAATTACTACTCTTAAATGGTTTCAGTTTGATAAAAAATTTTTTTATCAGCACGATAATTTTTTTTAAATTTTTTTTCTGTGAATTACCCACCCGTGTTTCGCGTTCTGTAGTTATAGTGAAATTAAAGTACACCTTATCTTATTTAAAAGGAAATAGTAAAGCAAAAAAAATCCATAACTGCATCGCATGAACTTGCTCTTGTAGTAGTAGGCATATTGACGGTGGGGTATATTAATGGTCTATAATTTTTGTTAACATAAAATATTTTTGTTTGTTAAAAAAATGTGGAAAAAAAAAACAAAAATAAAAAAAATTATTGTTATTATTGTACTCTTCGTACAAGAATGTCAGCTTATTAGGCTTGACCATTCTTTATTCCGTCAATTTCATTGAATTTTTGAACAACAACAACAACTTAAAGGCGCTACCACCAATTGTTTGGCTGGAGATAAAGCTATTTCGTGCTTTGCCACTTTTGCACTCATCAGTCTCCTTTTTATGGTGCTGAGTTTTAATCCAATTTTATTTGAAAAACTTTTTATGCACACCATAGGATTCGAACCCACGCATATCAGATTAGCTCAGTCTTAGCAGTCGTGTGCACTACGCACTCCACCGGCTTAGACCACTGACGTCACAGGTCGAGATGTGTTATTTGTTTATTATTATTTAAAAAAAAATTATGATTTTTTCTTTGATTTAATTTTTTCGTAAAACAAAAAATATACAAAATTACAATACAATATTTGTTGAATAAATTAAAAGTAATAAATTGTTACAAAATCAACCAAACCAATAACGAGATATTCCGTAATATATGCCAGCAAAAGGCAATTTTCTCAAAAAACCCCAAAACTTTATTTCTGCTGTTCGATTTTTTTTGCAAAAGCCTATAATAAGAGGTGTTATTTTGATATAAATGGCATTTTTTGATATAAATGATCGGATGTTCATTTCAATGTAAAGAGGAAGGTATGCCATTAAGAATGGAAAACAATATGAGCCAAATGGCCGGCACGGCTACGCTTACACAACAATATACTTTTTATGAAATTTTCCATCACCAAATCGCAAAGTGGCTGCTGTATGCCCTGAATAGCTTCACGAATTCCATCTTTGAGGTCTTGAATCGACGCTGGGCTGTTGGCGTAGACCTTATCTTTCACGTGACCCCAAAGGAAGAAGTGGCAAGGTGTTAAATCACAAGATCTCGGTGGCCAATTGTCATCACCGCTTCGAGAGATAACACGGTCGGGAAATTTTTCACGTAAAAGATCGATGGTGTCGTTGCTTGTGTGGCAAGAAGCGCTGTCTTGTTGAAAGTAAACGTTGTCGAATACCATGCAATTCCGGCCATACAAAATTATTAATCATCTCTCGATAGCGCAATCCAATAATCGTAGCTGTTGCTCCAGCCTCATTTTCGAAAAAGTAAGGTCCAATGACCCCCCCGGACCATAAACCGCACCAAATAGTTACTCGTTGAGGATTGAAAGGCTTTTCAACAATAAATCAATAAACAATAAATAAAATAAAAGTTTTCCGAGCCCAAGATGCGACAGTTTAGCTTGTTGACGATTGTTGACTTTTCGATGAAATTCCGGATCATTTTCATGCATTTCAGGGACCCAATCAGCAAAGAGACAACGTTGTTGATGATCGGCCGGCTTGAGTTCTTGTGTCTTTATGCATAATACGGAGTAATGACGTTTGTGGAATGCCCAATTCCAAAGAACGACGAGGAATTGACAAACCTTGGTTTTCTTCAACACTTTCACATTCGCTAACTTGTCTCAACAGCTAAAATTTATCCACCAATTTCTGAATTGCGGTCCGACAAAGTGCTTCACGACGACCAAAAAATGTTTAAGTTTTACGAACCGTCTCTGCCAAATGTTCACCATTTTTATAGTTTAGTTTATTTATTTAGTTTAGTTTGAATTTTAATAATTTCAATGCATTGTTGAAGCGTGTATCTTTCCATTTTTATGAATGGCGTAGTTTCTACTTGTCAAATGTCAAAAAATTACAGGGTCAAAAGTGATAACTACCGAAATAGCGGGCTATTCAAAATAACACCTCTTATTGGAAACCCCTTAAGTATTTTTAAAACTGTTCTAGAGATTACAATGTACGAAGTTTAATCAAAATCATTTGAGCAAACTTGATTAGACTGAAATCGTTGTATAGAAGCTACCCATTCTAGCTGATCAAAGAAAAAAATTGCAATTCCCTTCTAAGGGCGTGTGTCAATTGCGTTAAAATTTTGGTTAAATTTGATCCCAGTTAAATTTGATCCGTTTTTATAAGGGTGAATAAAATTGCAGGGTTATGCTGTGTCAATTGCATTAAATGGAATTTTTTAAAACATACATTTCCCATCGACGCGACGTTCCATGCATTAAGGAACCTATCCGAGATGGTGGATACCTTGATTTGTTGTTGCAATGGCTTTTTTCAGAAGGAATTACAACACAAATCTATCCAAATCGCTTTGGATTTGGATACGATCATGAACGCGGATATTGCATTTTGATAGTGGCAGTCATGAACCAAGTTTACCTGGACTGCTAGACGATCGTGATTCTCATTTGTTAAGCATGGCACACAAGACGTCATTTTCAACTTTTGGTTTGCATTAGAATAATTTAGCATTTGAGTGTGAATATGTTTCTTTAATCATTTTAGATATTCAACATATTTGGAATAATAATTTTGTGTTTCCTTATTCAATAAAATACACGGGATAAACCATTATTGTCGATTTTTAATTTATTCCGAATAACTGGAATGGGTTTTTCATTCCATCTGAAGCGCGGAGTCAAAAGAATACCAAGAAAAAAACTCAATGCTCATGCGGTCCCCCATCTAAGTACTAACCTAACCCGTTTTTGTTTTTAAACCGAAAATTTCCGTAACGTCTTTTTTCAAAGGGCAATTAACCCTTTATTAAATAAAAAAAATAATTGTCGTTGCTTTTGAGAGGCGAGAACGATAAACGATTTCATGATCGTCCTATTTATCGATACCAACACAGGGGAAACATTTTATATTGCCTTTTTTCAAGGGATAAACTTTCTTCCTCTGCATCATCTTCGCTGTTCCAAAAAGATGACGCCCAATTCTCCCAGAAATATGTAATTTGCACGAAACATTTTTTATTTTATTATTTCAATTAAAACAGAGCTCTATTTTTATTTAATTATTATTTATTTTAAGATTTTTTCCTTTGAAGTAAAAAGCGAAAAGTTTACACAACTGAATGATCAACTCTAGAGTTGAAAATCAAAAGTTGAAAACGTCAACTTCGAGTGAATAAAAACAATATCTCAAGTTGACTGTAAAAATCCCTAAGTTAAGTTTAACTTTGAGTGGATATATTAGGCCTAAGTCGTTTTCAAATTGCCGCTAGTGTATCGATTTTTTTTTAATAAAGGGAACCATCGTGATGTTGGCTCCTAGCAGTCCAGGTATAATATAATAATTCACAACAAATTTGAAACAAATCCGTCCATTCTCCTAGGCTCCAGCTCGATGTACATCAGGACGCGCAGACGGACAGACCACGGACGCACAGACGCACATACAAACACAACGACGGACGTCCGTCATGCCAAAAATCACTTTTTTGTACTTCTGCACCATTGAAATATTAATTTTAATATTAAAACCATTATTTTTTTTGTTTACTCGAAACCAATACTTGCCCTATAGAACAACTACCTGCAAATGAGCAAATGAGTAACACGTGCTTGCTCTAAATGCGAAAGTTAAGATAAATTATAAAAAAAAATCATACCTAGCTACAATGTTTACTCGAAGGCATATTAAATAATTGTATATTTAACATTATCAAATGATATTTGCCAAATTAGAAATATTTAAATCTTCACACCAAAAATATTTGTCCTACGAACACTGTAATATCGGTCGAATTCATAAATGTAAAAGTTCGGTAACACTGCAAAGTTTACTTATCATTTCTGAAGACAAATATTGTCCGTTAGAAGATGTATCTACTTTTTTATAATTATTGTTGTTTTCTTTTACCAATAACATCAACTTTTTTGAAAAATATACAGAAATAGTACCATTTTTTAAAAAATTATACAGTACTTATACAGTATTTTTACATTTATGAACTTGGGGATCCTTATCCATATGGAGGATGTGAGTGCAAAAGTGGCGTAACCATATTTTGAAAAATTGCCTTATTTTGTCTCTGATTTTATTTGTCTTATGGCCAATTTCATAAACATTTAACTGGCTTTAAAAGTTTTAAATGACGTATTTTGTATGGAATAAACGTCATTTTAAGACTTAAAGGCCTGTTAAATTTTTAAGAGGGCTCGAGGATTAGGGAGATAAATTATTTTGAACATAGTTTTAGATTATTGAATATATAATTCTTCAAATAAAAATATAACATTACTATTTAAAAAGCATGTGCTTGATTAAGTCGATTTTAAACCAAAGTGGGTTACGCCACTTAACAACAAATTAATCAATAACTAATAATTTTTAAACACCCTCATTATATAGGTTTTGAAATGATACTACTTAAAATGTTTCTAATTTAAAATCAGCTTACTAAATTTTGCATACTTTTTTAACTAGTAGTGTTATACTAACCAATTTCCTTCATAAACTTCAGCTGTGAACACGTCCAAAAAAGTAACAGTTAATGCAAGAATATCACAAACATACCACATTTTGACCTTTTTATAAACGTCAAATGGACTTAGTACGATATTAAAAAGATAAAATAGACATTATTGGTGATTTTAACTTTAGTAAAATTTTTGGATATATGTAGTATACAAAGGGCTTAATTAGTTTTAAAATGAGCAAAATACAATTTTTAAGCTAGTTCTTTATCTCACCCCTACATCATGGTTAGAAAGAGAGGGAAAATAGTTGATTTTTCATTTTTTTTAGGCCGAGTGTCAATTGCGTTAAATTTGATCCTATGGCTAAATTATGACATTACTGAGGTGAATACAGTCGTCAAAATTTAACCTGCTCAGGAGCTCGTTTAAATTTTAACCAGTGGATACATTTTGACGTTTATATTAAGCTTCTTGCACATTACTTACACCATCGACCTATTATACCTGGACTGCTAGGAGCCAACATCACGGCGAAGATGATTTATCGCTGAAAGGTGGCAATATAAATGCTATATGCAATTTTAAACTTTTATTTTCACGGTTAAACATTGTTACTTTTGTATGTTTTTTTTTTCCGAACTTACCGCGTATTAAATAAGAAATATTTATTTATTTCTACTTCCCGACGTTTCGAAGAAATTGCTTTCTTCGTGGTAACGGGATAAGACTGACGTTTGACGTATGTTGTTGTTCTCTTGCTCTTAAGTTGTACCTGTGCGATGTTGTGAGTGCACTTTCAATTGGAGTGGGTACAAGGCAATTTGGATCATGTTGAATCGAGTGTGCATATTCTTGTGTGCAAACAAAGCTTACAACGTCAGGCAATTCGTTTGCTATTTTTGTCGGTTTGAGCTTACTAACTAATGGATCCCATGTTGTTGATAGTTTAAAGCTAGCATCTCTGTTAAAGTTGTTATTATTTTCTTAATTCAATAGCTTCTCTGAATATCCTCGGTACATAAAACCTTTCGGTAGCAAGTGATCTGGCTTGATCAAAACAAGTATAATAACTTTCGTTATAAGCTAAATGCTCACAAATTGCAGACTTTGTGAAAGCATTATTTTGGACAGATTTTATGTGCTCATTTAAGCGTTGAATCACGTGGAATCACGTGGACATAGCATTAGAATGGGTATAGTTTTAAGCAAAGAACTTGGAGGCCTAAGATAAATATCTTACAGGATATTCCACCAATAACAACCGAAAAACGAGCCTTCTTACCGTACATAAAAGGGATTTCAGATGGAATTGGACGAATTTTGGGAAAATACGGAACAAAATCTATTTCCAAACCACCAACCAAAGTCCGCCAACTTTTTAAAAAAAACACCAAAAGACACTCTTCCATTTCAAAATCCCGGAGTGTATTCTGTACCATGCAGTTGTGGATTAAGTTATATTGTCGAAACTAAAAGAGCAATAAAGACACGCTTAAATGAGCACATTAAATCTGTCCAAAATAATGCCGTCACAAAGTCTGCAATTTGTGAGCATTTAGCTTATAACGAAAGTCATTATATTCGTTTTGATCAAGCCAGATCACTTGCTACCGAAAGGTTTTATGAACCGAGGATAGTCAGAGAAGCTATTGAAATAAGAAAAAAATAAAAACTTCAACAGAGATGCTAGCTTCAAACTTTCAACAACATGGGATCCATTATTTTGTAAGCTTAAACCGACAAAAATAGCAATATCGGTTTAAAAAACAAAAACAGGTTCTCGTTCGATCACCGAAATCAAGCATCTTCGGGAGCGGTTAGTACTTAGATGGAGGACCGAATAAGCATTGAGTTTTTTGTCTTGGTATTTTTTTGACTGCGCGCTTCAGATGGAATGAAAAATCCATTCCAATTATTCGGAATAAATAAAAAATCTAAAATAATGGTTTATCCCGAGTATTATATTGAATAAGGAAACACAAAATTCTTATTCCAAATATTTTGAATATCTAAAATGAATAAAGAAACATATTCACACTCCAATGCAAAATTATTCTAATGCGAACCAAAAGTTGGAAATGACTTCTTGTGAGTCATGCTTAACAAATGAGAATGACGATTGACTAGCAGTCCAGGTATACTAGGTTCTTGACTGCCACTATCAAAATGCAATTTCAGCGTTCAAGATCGTACCCAAAGTGATTTGCATAGATTTGTGTTGTAATTCCTTCTGAAAAAAGCTATTGCAACAACAAATCAAGGTATCCACCGTGACCGTCTCGGATAAGTTCCTTAATGCAAGGAACGTCGATGGGAAATGTATGTTTTAAAAAAATCCATTTAATGCAATTGACATAGCAAAACCCTTCAATTTTATTCACCCCTATAAAAACGGATCAAATTTAACTGGGATCAAATTTAACCAAAATTTTAACGCAATTGTCACACGGCCTTAATGTATGTTTTTATATTTTTAGCGTTTTCTTTTGTGACGTCAAAAAATAGTCAAAGGATTAGGTCCAATGTGATCACCGTCATAAATACATAAATGAAGATGATGATGTAATACAAAATTCAAAATTTTACATATATTGGGCAACCCTACCTGAAGTGCGTTCTTTTTCTTTCTAAAGTTAACTATAGTTGACTATAGTTAACTCTCGTCGTTCCTTTATAAACTTTGAGTAACTTTTTGACGTCTTAGAGTTGTTTCTAAACTCAAAGTTGAAGTGTCAAAAAGTTACTTTTGGTAACTTTTTCCAACTCATCTCAATGTTAGCTGAAATTGAAATGTTTTCATTTTGTGGTTAGCTTGTGTTTGTTTTTCGTCTTTTAATTTGGAATTGTTTTCAGTTTTTTTAGTTATTTATTTGCAATTTTATTGTTTTTTTTTATCGATTTTGATATTTTGAATTGTGAATTCTGAATAATTTACTTTCTTTCGAAATTGTATTCTTCCAATTTGGTAAATTGTTTTATAAAGAAATGTGTGCCGATAATGAATAAAAGAAAAAATAGCAAAAACAAATTGCTAATATTTTGTTTAATAAATTGATTTCGTGCAAAAATAAAGCTAATAGTGATTTAATTTGTAAAATAGAGGCATTTTTAAAATGCTAATACAATTTGTTCAAATAAATTTGATGCAATAACAATCTTTTCTTGATTATTATTTCTCATTACTTTCGATTTTTTTGTTCAACCCCTTTCGTTTGACAGATCAACTATATTTTTAACTTTGATCGTTCCTAAATGAAAAGTAACCAAGAGTAACTTTTTAAACTATGACATTGCAACTCTTGTTTTTAACACATTAACTATAGTAACAAAAAAGAACGCACCACTGTTAGTATACTTAAGCATTATTTGCCCTATCTTCAAGAAAAAGAACAAAGTTGAACTTACCGAACTTCGCTAACTACATGAGCAATAAAGCAGCTACAAGCTACTTTACTGTCTGAAGGCGTTTATCAACAACCTGATACATCAAATCTAATGATATGGACTTGACGTATCAGGTGACCTTAGAAAATTTGGCGTCACCATCCTTCAAATTCCTATTTGAATTATGGCAGATTTAGGAGACAACAAAAAAAAAAACCTAAACTTAAAATCGACAACCACCCACATGTTTTTATTTAATTCAAGGTCGCTTATATGCTAGAGACGAATTTAAATAAATCAATGTCTGCAGTTTTGGAGAATACCGGCAAAACTCGAGAAGGATGACAGTCAAGAACGCAAACAAATCCACATAAAGTTTTTGATGAATTTACCTTTTACTTATGATTCATTAATACAAACTTGAATTTTGATTGTATTTCTTATTTTTTTTTTATTTTTTGTTTCTTATCAGCACCTATATGTTTGTGTGTATGTGGGGGAGACCAGTTGGAACTACCAAAATAGAATTGAAATCTTTATACAGGAAATACAAAAAAAAAAAAAAAACAACAGAAAACAGAAAACCAAACTACTATACAGGGTGATTCGCATACATGCAGTGCAGTAACGCTTACGGAACTAAACTGGCGGATGTTATTTCCAAAAATAAAAGAAAATAACACCCGAGGGTAACCCCCTCGGTTACCACAAAAAGACCTAATGCTACGAGTACACGACATGTAAAATGCCACATTTACATGCACCGTGACGTCATTGTGACGCATGTGGTCAACACTGCATGCGTCAGCAATGCCGCATGTTAAGGTGTGGCATTTTTGCATGTCGTGTACCCGCTCGGTGCATGCTGAATGTGATTCAAATGGGACAATTTCTTAATATTTGCATCATTCACATGAAAAATGTCCCATGCATGCGCTGGCACGAATTTCTGCTGCCGCATTTAATTCATGCATGAATTCTAGCATATTAATGTTTGAAATTGTAGCCACAGTTCAAAAAACGCAATTTCTAGATTGTTAAGTTGTAAATTGTGAATTTCCATTGAGATGCAATTTCAATAAATTAAGAATTTTATAATTACACATTTTGTGAGATTTAATTTTTTGCTCTGGAAAATTTTATTTCAGGGCAACCTGTTGACATTTGGAACGCAATATTCTCGATATAAGTAATTTGCAATGAAGCAGTATTAAAAGCCTGTAAAAATCCGAACGTAGGGGCTTATTATTTTTTTTGTGTTCCGGAAAAATATGATTTTATGGCAACGTGCTTAATTTTGAAACCAAAGATTTTCGATACGTCAAAATATAGTTTTCTTAAATCTGTAATGCCATTAGCATTCAAATTTCATCGAAGGATGGCTACAATGTCGATGGATTAAAAAAAACTTTATGAAATCCAATATACAACAAAATCCAAGAAATCCGATATTTTAAGATTTTTTTTCATTACTTTGACATTGAAATTAACGAAGCTTAAGAAACAGTTCTTTCACGTAAGTCACGTTAGTGCAACATGGATGTATTTTGCACTTTTGTACTTTTTGCTAAAATTAGGTGAACTTAGTCAAAAATACGACAATTGTTCTGAAAGATGAATTCAGCCAGTATACACAATTTCCAACTGTTTTTTTTTCAAGTGGGTTTATTTAGCATAGATATTTATTTCTCACTTTTGAACTTTATGTACAAAGTACAAAAGTAAGAAATAAGAGTAAATGTCTATACTGAAGGCAACTTTCTGCTAGAAATCAAGTGGAAATTGTGAAATTTGAATGAAAACGAATAAAATATTACGTTTAAGCTAGATGGAAGCAGGCATGCATTTTTTAACACCTTTTGTATGTTACTCGCTACAAACAAAGAATTAATTTTAATTTTGTGTTATTTCTTGAACATTCTCCTTGTGTAAATAAAATATAAATCAAGAATCGGATACAGTTCGGCAAAGTTAGAGCTAGTTAAAAGAAAAAAAAATCATATAAAAACCGTTATAAGTCGACTTAGTTTTTCGACTTGAAAATAACTTAGGAAGTCATAATTTTCCTCTGGTCCGGTGACGATGGGACACCCTGTGTTTCCAAACAGGAATCTCTAATTAAGGAAAATGTTGCTTATAATCACGTCGCGTTGCGTTATCGGCGGGCGGTTTATTGTGGTCGAGGTGAAATTTCTCAAATTCCTCAAAAATTGAATTTTTCAAATGAGAAAAAATAATCTATATAATACTAAAATTTGAATGTCACTTTCATTTATGTTTGTATATGTTTTTGATATTTTTGTTTTTGTATATCGAACAATTCTTAAGTAATTTTAATTTTATTCAAAGCAATGTTGACAAACAGTAATGTTTGGCTTTGAAAATATTTATTCCTATGACTAACTTTATCTGAATTCTCAATGAGCAGATAAACTTACTGTTCCTATTCCTAGGAATAAGTTATATCTGCCCATTGAAAAATAGATTTTTACTCTATCTGAGGATTAAATACTAACTGACTGCTTATCTGACTATTGAAAAATTGGCCCTTAGTAGGCTTTTGAATGGGTATACCTTTTGGTAAGGAACAACTGCCTTCATGGGTTTTTATTACTGAATATGTTTGTGTGGAATTTACGCTTACGTACACAACATTCGCTTGAATCCATCAATGCAATTTCTAAAAGAATGGTCACACTGGCCATTTTTCAATATTATTGGTATAACTCGAAAACTAAGCTGAATTTGAGAATTTAACTCAAGACACTTTTTGTAGGAAATTAGATTTTCTATCAAAATTGGTGGCTTAAAAAATTTTGTTAAAAAAATTTAATCAGATTTAATCACTGATTTAAGTTGTTTTTTACTAAATTGCTCATAACTTTTTTTTTTAAGTTAAGGTATGCGCGAAAAATATCAGAATAAAACAAAGTAGGAGTTCAAACCTTCAATATGACGGATTGAACAAAATTTTTGGATGAAAATTGGCGAAAATATGTATATCCTTTTAAAAATCACCTTTTTTATATTTTTTTTTTGCAGCTTGAGCTCGTAAGCATCTTTTTGACTTGCAATTCATGAGAACCATATCGATATGGCAAGTTTCCCATTCTTGAAATAATTTAATGTCGAGATTTTGATCACATACATAATATGTCATTACGATAATAGAGAATTGATCACATACATAATATGTCATTACGAAAATAGAGAATTGGAAAATAATGGGTCCCGCAGTATAATGTGTCCGTCTATCAATTTGTTACACCAAGGCCTACAATCTTTCTTTCTTCCCTTAAAATTCCGGCCTATTCAATAGCCGATAGGGAGGTCATGCTGATTTTATATACTGCGAAAGTTATACAAAATAGCAAAAGACCAAATTGCTCTTGTAGCTAACCACAAGAATGTAGTGAGACATTGACGATGTATAGCAATGGTGCCTATGTTAATATTTAACGGATATCTTATGTGCTAATCAGATGTTCAGCGTTTTCCATGTAGCGAAATTAATTTACACATGTTCTTATGGGAGTATATTCACTCAAAGTCTGCATTTAGCGCAGCGCTGCACGATATCTCTATTTCTAAATTTGCTGCCCAGCATCAATGCAGCCACAACGGCAAAGAAAAAAATCTTAAATAATTGGTATTTGGCATTAATCATATTGATATCACGTGTCATTCTTTAAAAAAAAAACTGTTGGGCTTGGTGATTTTTTTTTTTTGAAGAATCCATGAAACCGCTCGGAGCAATATTTTGGTGCCAGAATTAAAAACTTCGAAAATTTCTTTTTCATGTCACGGGAAAAAACACATTATCTTCTACATTTTTTTTAAATCAATATAAAATCGTGGTACAACCAAAAACCCCACTTGAACCGTTCGTGTCTTCACCCAAACAAATCGGTTGTAGAAATGATGAAAATCGCGGTTGATTTGATTGCATTTGTTATCACAATTGACCCGAAAACCAATGTTTTCAATTTGACCAAGACATGGTTGTGAAATCTATCACCAAAATAAGAAAACAGACAAAATAAGAAAACAACAACATCTGCTGCAGAATCTACAACACAATTTGTAGAAAATACAAATTTTGTTGTGATTTTCACAACTTTTTGCAGTTAAATTGAACGTTTTGTTGTAGAAAATACAAATTTGGTTGTGGTTTTCACAACTTTTTGCATTCAAATTGAACCCTTTGTTGCAGAAAATACATTTTTTTTTGTGATTTTCACACCTTTTTGCAGTCGAATTGAAATCTTTGCTATCAAAACTACAACCATTTGCTCTCATTACAGTACCCTACAAAATTAACCTTCGATTCGAGTTCACCACACCAAAAATTCACCACAAAGAATCATCTAAAACCTTAAGGTACAGTGTTATTTGTAAAATTTCTGTTCCAAAATAACAAACAAAAACGTACAAATTCAATAATTAATATTTCTTTTTATTTAAATAAATGATATTAATGACAACATAAATTATTATTATTAAAACAAAAATTAAAATTAGATCTATTATATAGCAACGAAATTTACATCCGAGATTTTTTTAGGTGTTGTCTAGAAATAGAAGTGTCTATACTAATTTGAAAGTCATTAAGACAAATTTTCATATAATTTCATCAAATTCGCACTTATTTTGTTAAACGCATGTGCAGCGTTTTTCATGCAGCGAAATTAATTTACACAGGTTCTTATGGGAGCAGTTTAACCAAAAGTTTCTAAATTTGTTGCGCAGCTAGGCCAACCAGACGGCCTCTTTTTACCGGACAAGTCCTCTTTTTGAACAAAAAATATCCGTCCTCTTTCTTTTTGAAAAATATTCCATTTGGCCTCTTTTCTCATTTCTTACCGCATAAATAGGTATTTCTACAATTTTACTTTTTCATTATTATTATTATTGGCTGTCTCTGATTGAACGCAGCCATCTTTCTAATTGCTTGAACCTGGAACGTATCATGAACAAAATTTAACGAGTGAACACCTGAACGATTGATATTTTTCTTTGTTTGACACTTCATGTACATACCGTTAAAAGACTTCCTCTACTCAACGCAAATCAAAACAAACAATATTCAAGTGCCGCAAAGTAAATTTATTTTTTTTTTTAAATACCTAAGCGAAAGTGTATATTCAACGATGAATTAAAAGAAAAATATCAAATGTTTTCACAAAAGGATGAAAAAAATAATCATTATGGCGCAAAATTTTAGACGATTAAGTACAATGTTAAATCATTTTTAGTATGATACTAAGTTCAAAATTGCGTTTTGCTAATTTTAAACGAGTTTAGCATCGTACTATCACCTAACATTTTACTAAAGTTAAAATCACCAACTGGCTATTTTATCTTTTTGGTATCGTACTAAATCCATATGAGAAAACCCGAATATTCCAGGTTCGAGTCCTGGTGGTACCCAACTTTTTTTCCTTTTTTTCTTTTTTTTTTTTTTGTAAATAATGAAGTTAAAATGATAAAAATATAAATATGGTATACTTATTTGAAGCTCATGATAGGTTTCCATCAACATATAATTAATTTACAACGCATAAAAACAATAATTGTGTTCATCAAATTCAAACCTTACAAATGCAGTGTACTAGTTAGCAAAAGGTTTAAAATTTTGGAATAGATAGTAAATTGCTAAATACTTAGCAAATTGTTAACGATGCTAAACTCGTTTAAAATTAGCAAAACACAATTTTGAACTTAGTATCATACTAAAAATGATTTAACATCGTACTAAATCGTCTAAAATTTTGCGCCATTGATTTGAAAACAATTAAAGACGAAACATCAGACACTATTATATCAGGATTATTGTTAAGTATTTTAGAAAAACATAAACTTAAAAGTAAATGCATAGCTATGTCCGGAGATAATTGCAATACGAATTTTGGCGGATATAAACGGGGAGGACAAAATAATGTTTATTTTAAATTAAAATCAAATGATCTTCCCAACTTAATAGGTGTTGGGTGCCCTGCTCATATACTTCATAACAATATTCAATTTGGATTTGACGGGCTCCCAATAGACGGCCTTATTATGAATATTTATAATCATTTTTCCATATATACTGTTCGCACTGAAAAGTTAAAAGAATTTTGTCAATACGTTGACATTGAATATGAAAATTTGCTTACTCATTCAAAAAATCGTTGGTTATCGATGAACCCAGACGTTGAGAGAGTTTTAAAATTGTTTGAAGGCCTTAAATCTTACTTTTTGTCAATTGACACTCCACCATTCCTTCTTAAAATGTTTTTTGAAAATAGTATTAATGAAGTTTATCTGTGGTTTTTGTACTCCTTAATGTTTATCTATAATACACAAATAGATGTCATGGAAAAAGAAACTAATTCTATTATGGAAACGTTAGAGTGTATTAAAATCATTGAAAATACACTGAATGAAAGAATTAATGAAAAATATATTCCAATGAGTGTAAAAGAAATTTTAAAAAAGTGCACTGAAGAAGGCAAAATAAACGAAGTTACTGCCATGACAAATAACTTTTTACAAGTCTATAAAAGATCTTTGGAGTATTAAGAAAAATGGTCAGTATCTCTTAAAGAATTTCAATGTTTCAAATGGATGTCTTTAAAAATGACTCTAAATTGGAAGGATTAGTTTTTTTACAAACCAAAAAAAAAAAAAAAAAAAATAAATGAGCCAAAGTTGTTTGACCAGTTTTGTAATTTAAAAACCTTCGTTCAGAATCATTTAAATGATAAAGAATTTCAGGAACTTCAAGTTTATCAAAGATGGCAGGAATATTTTAAAGCTCTTTCTATTTCTTAACATAAGAGTGAACTTTTATTAATATGTCAGTTTGTTTTTGCTATACCGGCTCATAATGCTAATGTCGAAAGAATTTTTTCACTTATATCTAGTCAATGGACAAATGAAAGAAATCAACTTAGTGTCGAAGCAGTAAAAGCTATAGTTCAATGTAAACATAATTTCAAAAGTATGGGCGAGTTCGTAATTGCAGAAATCTGCGACAGATCTGCCGCATGTCTGCTTAGCTTCTGCGTATCGATTTTATTTTTCTTCTGCCCGCTGAAAGTAAGCAGGCGGCAGTTTTTGAAAAAAATTGTATTCGTAGACATCGCAGCCCAGAAAATTATTTGTAAAAAATCAGGATTATTAAAACAAAACAAAATTGTTTTGAGATACAATTTTCGCGCGGTACCTATAGTGCTGGAGGCGACCGTAAAAAGAAAAGAATGATGCTAATTCATAGCTTTAGTCTTAACATTAACAAAACCGCTGGTCGGACAAGGTTTTTAGGTGGCAATGGGTAGAAAACGCACTTTTTCGGTTGCATTTTCGGTTAAGGATAACTAAACCATGATGGATTTTTTATAAATGGGGTATCAAATGGAGGCTTGGTCTACCCTCTTTACAAAACCGGTGGTCGGGCAGGCTTTTGTTGGTTGTTGTGGCGAGTCCGACCAATTTTGTAAGAACAGCTATTTTTGTATCCATTGCGTTTAACACGTGGACAACTATGCAAAACTATTTCATATAGGCTAGAAAAAAGCTTTTAGCACTTAAATGCATTTTAAATGCAAAGGATACAAAAATAGCTGTTTTTACAAAAGTGGTCGGAATGTATGTACTTCAAATCCATTTCATATACAGGGTGAGCCAAATACAAGTTTCCTTTTAAAAATGCAGTAAAATTGTTGTTCGGTCCTTTACGGTTCCCAACCAAAAAAAAAAGTTAAAAGGGGTCGCAGCTCCGAGGCGGCCAATTGACATCGCAAAGACGGCTGGACTGTGTGGCATGGCACACCATCCTGCATGAACCAGAGGTTGTCCAAATCCATGTATGGATGTATTTAATTGTAGTAAAAAAAAAAATTTGGTTAACATGGCTCTGTAACGACTACTGTTGACCGAAACTTTGTTCCCAGCCTCATTTTTGACGAAAAATGGTCCAATGATGACCCACCCTCTACCTATGTAAATGTTTTCCTGTTTTAATTTCAATTTTTTTTTTCTGCAGAATGTTTTTTTTTTCTGCACAAACTGCCCGACGTCGACTTTATTTCTGCGTACTTTTGATGTTTACGAACGTAATTTGTTTTGCAGGCCTACTGAAGTTAGAATTCAATTTTTGTTTACGTTTACGAACACAAACTTTGCAGATATAAGTTAGTCAGACGATTACGAATTCGCCCCATGTCTTGTGCCCAATTTTATGAATATTTGATAGAAACTATTAAAAAAAATTTCCTCAAATGAAAAGTATATTTTTAAGTTCTAAAGAACAGTAACATACATATTTCAACCTGTAAAGTGTATAATAAATATTATATATGTATGTACATATATTTTGCTTTCTTTAACTTTAGTTTTTAATATTTAAGTTGTTTTTTATGTGTATGAAGTTATTCTTATTTTATAACTTTTTTTTTTTCAAATAAAACACACTAGCTTGAAAGCCAATATTCGTTTTATTTTTATTAACGGAAACGGTTTTTCTCTTGATTTGATTGTCCTCTTTTTAAAAGTTGAAGATCTGGTCACCCTATGCGCAGCATCATTTCAGCCACAACAGCAAAAAAAATCTTAAATAATTGGTATTTGGCACTACTCATATTGACATCACATGTCATTCTTAAAAAGCAAAAAAGCAAAAAACGATTTGAACAAAAATGAATGATTGGGAAAATTGTTTTTCGTGATTGAATACATCTAATATACGAGTTTATTTGAGAAAGAACTGATTACAAAATATTTTTATTTATTACTACTGATTATTTTCACACAACCCAAAATTCAATGAACATCAAAATATAACGAAAGAAAGAACGTCCGTATTTTCGCGAACCATGTAATCATGAACGTTCATGCCTGTCAAAAACACGAAAGACGAAACGAACGAAAAAACGAACCGTATAATCAGGCTCTTAGTGATTTTTTTTTGAAGAATCCAGCGTTGTCGCTCGAAGAAATATTTTGGTGCCACAATTAAAAAAATCGATAATTTCATTTTCGTGCAAGGGGAAAAAACAGTTCTTCTCTTTCTAAAAAAAATCAATTAAAAAACGTGGTGAAGTAGGTACCTGCAACAAAAAAATACCACTTTTTCTACTACTTGTAAGTTTCTACTAATTTATAAGTAAATTAGACGAATTTTCATATAATTTCATCAAAGTTCGCACTTATTCTGTTAAACGGTAAATTATCCTCAAAATCAAATAATGGATATCATAAAACTGCTTTATTGAATTTCGTGCCACCTTGCAACGAAGAAAATCTCGTGCCAAAAAGCGCACTATCGTTTCACATCGGCAACGCTGTTTGATTTGACATAACTATGCATCATGAAAGTAGAAACAACGCACTTGTGTTTCGTGTGCTGCGCTGCATGCATAGATGCGTGCAGCCTTGCTGCACATCTGTTTTAGCTATATCCATTCAATCAAAAATGTATACCAATATACAAAATTTGTCAATCTTTATAATATAAAACAAGAAAGCATCTGCTACTACAGTCAAGCGCAGCGCGTACCACCACAAATCTCTTCCTGTAAACCTGGGGACATGCGTATCACACTTTGGGAATCTTTGCTCTAAGGAATCACATACAAATCTTTCACACCAAATTTGAAGTAATAGCCCTTCCACACTAGCCCACTGTGTATTAATAGGTGACGTGAAATAAGGCCCAACGAAATAAGACCAAATCTCAAATTTGGCCTAATTTCGCTTTGAAAATGGAAATAAGGCCAAATTGGCTTTATTTCTATTTCGAAAACGAAATAAGGCCAAATTTCATTTAGAAATAACGCAAAATTTGTTTTTACGAAAACATTCAGTGCTAACAGAAGCTTTGAAAGCAGACCCACTGACAACATAATATTTTTTGCACATTTTTATAATTTCATTCTTGATAATCTGTTGTTAGATCTCAGCAACTCTTCGCCGGAATTAGAATGAATAATAACAATAATTTTGGTCAAAGAGATTTTGAAAAAAAATAAGGCATTCTTATCAGCGATTTTTTGGTTCTATTTCATTGTTAGACGACAAAGACGACAAAATCAGAAATACTTTTTTCATTCATCAGTGTTGGAAAAGAATTTGTAGTGAGTAGCTGGAAAAATGTCTTTTCGCTTATTAGCATTTTTATTTGTAACTGTTACCCTTAGTGCAACATATGGATTGACGTTGAATAAAAGTTTCCCAAAAGGAACAGCAATGGCAATTTTCAACGAAAACAAGATCCATCAGCCATAAATTTGTGATGACGGATGTGACATGTGAGCAAGGCATATGCGTTGTCACTGCACATGCACAGTGTTATTGCAACAAGGGATATTCCATGTCTGACCAAACAAAGGAATGCGAGCCAGTTTGTGAGTATGGATGTTTGAATGGCAAATGCGACGCTCCTGGAAAATGTGTCAAAAAAAATAAAACCTGTCAACCAGACTGCGATGATAGATTCAAAAATGGTATATGTGCTGGCCCTGGAATATGTAATTACAACAAGGGATATTCCATGTCTAACCAAACAAAGGAATGCGAGCCAGTTTGTGAGTATGGATGTTTGAATGGCAAATGCAACGCTCCTGGAGAATGTATTTGCAGCGACGATTATTCAATGTCCGACCAGACTAAAACCTGTCAACCAATCTGTAAAGGCGGATGCTGAAATGGCGCATGTACCTATCCTGGAATGTGTGCTTGTAATACTGGCTATTGTAAGATATCAGAAAATGATGAATGTCAACCTTTTTTGTGCGAAACGTTGTGAAGGAGGTTCTTGCATTGGCCCCAATAAGTGTTCGTGCCCTCAGGGTTTCGGAAGTGATGACAATGGGGGCTCCGTGAAATTACTCCCCATGAAATAACCCCCCAAAATAAATATGAAATAACCCCCCAAAAATTTGTATGGAAATGGGGAGTTCTTTCATATGAAAGAACTTCCCATTTTTGGGGATTTAATTCATGCTTTTTTGTGGACTTATTTAATTTTTAATTTGGGAAGTTATTTCATGATGAAAATTTAACTATGAAATATATCCCCAAATTTGGATACTCATTCCATTCTTCAACCTTACATCGATTTTTGACTTCTGGCTATAATGAACAGTATTTGTAACGGTTTATTTTGTGATAATTAGGAAACTAGTCCCCAACTTTAAGAATTGTCTATGGGCTATGTAAAGGGCCTAATATGGTGCGAGTAAGAGTAAACGGCCTCCCCAAAATCAATAGTATTTTGATATTTGTTGTAAATGTTTGAGGGTGAGACTACGTGTTTGTTGTACCCACTGATCTCTATAAAATAAGTCTAAATGCAGCCTTAAGCCTATGTCAACGCCAAAATGTTCACTATGTTTTCCGCTTTGCATCACCAATTGGCGCAAAAGTATAGATTTTTTAAAAATGGAACCATCGCATCGTGAAGTTGATGGCTCCTAGCAGTCCAGGTATAGTTTTGTATTATCACACACGCCCACATAGTGCAACGGCTCGTGAGCAACCAGGGCCTAGTGATTAACAACTCGCAACCATTCCTGTGTGCGCCTATCGACAGGAATGGAAGGGACCTACAATTTTGAATATTATCAAATTCAATTTGCTTCAAAAAAATTTGTTTACATATAGGAAGTAGCGGATTTAGGATTTAGCTATGGGGGGTGGGGGGCTTGGAGATCCAGCTTATGAGGAAAATGAAAATGATGTCTAAGAGGTATCACACTGGATGTTTTGACAGTATAAGCCCTCTAAAATCTGATTTTCGTGAACTAGCCAAAATCAACTAGTCGAGTATGTACGAAACTGTTTTGTTTGAACTGTTACTGATGGAAAGCACAGGAAATAATATTTTGCTGATTTAACAAAAAAATGTCAAAACTTCAAGACTTTTAGTCGGACATAAGGCAAAGTTGCCCTAAAAAAAAGCATGCTGCCTAATTCTGCATGCTTGAAAGACTGTTCGTGTATACTCTGCATACACTTCATATTCATGAACAAAAAATATGTCGATAAATTTGAACATCACTCAAGAGACTAGATAGCCCAGTCGGAATGAGCATTTGCCAAGGAAAACATAGTTCTGCACACTTTTCTTTCAGAACTCGTTAGAAGGGGTCATTAGGCATCCTGGAGTGTTTTGTCGGGAAAATTGCTCCCCTGCGTAAGCCGCCATCTTGATTGGATAGTCTAAGAGCCGACAGCAAATTTTGGGAGTGGATGTATATGGTATATTTTGTGATATCAAAATCAAAAGTCTGGCAGGTTTTTTTTTTCTCAGCCTTTAGCAATGTTGAAAATAGAGATTTTACAAATTTCTGATCGGGGGTATTATCCTTTCAATTATTTTTTTTAAAATACATTATGATGCTCTGTCATTTTCCCTAAGTCCAAAGACCTTAATCTTTGTGGTCCGACCAATAGAACTCAAGATATAAGGCTTTTAATCGAACCTCATCCGTTTTTTCTTGGAGATTAATGAAACGAAGAAAATCAACAAAACAAAGTTTCCAAGAAAAGACGATTAAGGTTCGCTTTAAATGATTATATTTTGAGTTCTATTATTTGGATCACCAAGATTAAGGTCTTTGCACTTAGGGAAAATGACAGAGCCTTGAAAAGAAATTTAGAAAATCTCTATTTTCAATGCCCCGCCCCCGCCAAAGGCTGATACAAAAACCTGCCAGACTTTTCATTTCGATATCACAAAATATGCTCCTTTAAACCCTCATACTTAGATTTTGGTTATACACCCACTCCCAAAATTTGCTGTCGGCTCTTGTACTAGGAGGCTATGTTTATGTATACCCTTTACTCTTTTCCGCACCACCGTAGGGGTAGAGTACTAGGCACGTTTTTTTTTTTTTTTGTGACGTGGTTTTCCCTGTTGGCCTTTTTCACGCATTTAAGTACTTATAATATTTAATCGGATTTTAATTTCTTTTTCGATGATGGTAGTTCCAAATTAAAATCATCAACTTCATTTTCAACCATGGCAAGTGTTTCATCTTCCGTATTGTCAGTTCGTATTTGTAATTCTCCGGGATAATTTGATTCAACTGCATCCTCATCATCGAGCAGCTCCCGAATTCGCCAGATTCGCCAGAGCAATTTGCACATAAAACAGAACACTTGAGTCCCGCCTTACTGCACCCACACATATTCCCACAATCTGTTTTGCATTTACAGGAAATCGTTTTGAGTAATGATTTCGGAGCGACATCGTCAGTGGTGGTAATGGTCTCTAACCCATGAAGAGTTTTCTTCCAGCCCCACAAAGTGGCATCCAAATCGTTTTTAAACCGCATTTGCACTTGTAAATATGTCGTATGTATATATGCGTTTTTTCCGCAGCGGCTGAGGTAGGTGGAAGGCTTGCAAGAAGGCAGAACTTGGTTTTTGCAACAGATTTACTAAAACACTTGAACCGAATGGTGTTTAGTGAAATCTCATCATACTAGTATATCGACCAAAACCTCACTCAAAAACTCATATTGACAGCTGAAAAAAAAATTGCTCTAGAGTCAAACAATTTGTTTTGAAACCATCTAAATTTTATTGAAATCGGTTCGATATTTTTTGAGCAAATGGTACCACAAAAAATTTTTAAAGCTACTTATGTACTGTACATATGTACACTCCGCTCCACTTGAATAGAAACAAACTTGTTTTTTACTATCAGAGCGTGTGGCGCTTTGGTAAATTCATACATTCACATTTTGGTTTCAGTTCCTAAAAGAGAAATCTATTGCGAATAAAACTGCAGGGACAGAATAGTTCAGGAAAATGACATAAGGTTACTTTTGTACCACTTTTCTAATTACTTCATAAAATAGACTGTTTTTTTTTTGCGCCACTTGAATAGAAACAGTGTGCGTTTTGACTCTATAGATTACGGTAAGAAGAAAAAATAATGTTATAATAATAGTAGCGCAGATTAAAAATAATAAGTGTTTGATCAAAGAAAAGATGGGCTGCGGAAAACCATTAAACCTTGCAGAAAAAGCCAAAATAGAAGTACACGCGGAAAACAAGCTCCTCCTACGCACAATTGCCAAACAAATAAGTAGAAGTGTGAAAATTTTTTTGTCGAACCATAAGAATAAAGAAAACTATGGAAAAATATGTAAGGTAGGCAATCAAGAGCCACAACAGAAGCAGACCGAAGAAAGATAATTAGACTGGCTACAAATATAAGCGGCTCTGCTGCTAAAATCAAGGCTAAGAGTGGTATTACAGCTAGTCTTAACACTATTAGACGTGTTATTCGTCGGTCACAACATTTAAAGCGCCTAAAATTGAAGAAAAAACCACCGTTAATACCACCGAATATAATAGATTTTTGCAGGAAGAATATGACGTGGAAGGAAGATTGGACAGAAGTGGTATTTGCTGACGAAAAGAATTCAATTATGATGGGCCGGACGGATAAAATTACTATTTTCATGTTATAATAGAGGAACCCAGGTTTCTGGAGCGCCACCATAGCCGAGAAGGCGGGGTGCGATTTTCATCAATGTACCATTCTTTTCAAGTCATTTTTGTAATAGTTTACCAGTTTAACTGAAAAACAGTCATCTCTGGATAAAATGATCCATACAATTTATTAGTATGATTGTATCGCCTTAATTTTAATGTCATTAGATTCAGAATTGAAAAGTACACTAAAATCATGTATCATTTGTTCAAATTGTATCAATATAATTTTTTAATTTCGATAAGTCATACTTCCCCCTTTCCCCCTCCAAAAATCACCCGTGGGTTACAGATATTTGTATGGACTCTTTTGATTCATTATTCTTATGGTTAGTCCGATATTCCCACCAAGTTTCAAAAATGTAAGAATATTTTTTCGCATGTTTTCCCTATTTTAACTGGTTGCTGAAATGATAATATAGCCGGATTTTTCTTATTTTTATGAGAAAGCTTGTTCATTTACTTTTTAATATCTTAAAAAGTAAAAGTCCTAGAAATTGATAACGGCATTGAATTTTGAAAACAAAAATAGTACTTAATTACGTGTAATTTTGCGAAAAAAATATTTTTTACCATTGTTTTATTTTTTTTTTTTTTTCAAAATTTTGGGTTCAAACATTAATATTTCAAAAACTATTCAATGAAAGAACTTTATTTATAAAGGAAATGAAAGAAGGGACTTCTGGCCTTTCATAAAAATATAACAGGGCATTGGACATGTTACCGTTGTTTTTTAAATTTTTTTTTTTTTTGTTTTAAGTCAATTTTTTAGAAAATTTCCCCTCCAACCTAACATCCTCCACCAGGGACTGCAAGACCTGCGTTTCTTTTATCAGCCTTAATACACCTTTCAACTCATATAATTTTTTTTTGGTTCACTTTCGTACGCCAAATCTGCTGTGGGCTCTTGGTCTATTAAGTCCACCCAGTTTTCAGCAATCGGCTACAAATTATTAAGAGTGTTGATTTTTAAAATCAAAATATAACTTAATTACGTAAAATTTACAAAAACAAAAAAGATAAAAAAAAAATATATTTTTTTTTTCAAAATTTTGAGTTTGAAAATTTATTTTTAAAAAGTATTCACTTAAATAAAATTTTTTAAACACCAAATAAAAGAATAGATATCTGGCTTTAAAAAAGGATATAGCACGAGATTGTAAGTGCTGCCATTGTTTTTCAATACATTTTTTATGTTTAAAGTTTTTTTTGCTAATATTAGAAACTAGTGTGAGAAAATCCAAGATGGCGGCTTACGCAGTGGAGCAATTTTCCCGACAAAAAATACAAAGATGCCTAATGACCCCCTCTAACAAGTTCTGAAAGAAAAGTATGCAGTACTATTTTTACCATTTCAGGTCATTTTTTTGTAGATAGCAAGTGGGCTAAAGCGGTTCTGTTCATGTTAAGACTTAAGCTATAAATTTGCATCATTCTTTTCTGAAGCCGCGATGGAGATAGGTAAACCTACGGTCGCCTCCTGTACTACAGTATACAGTTCTTTTGAACGAAAACAAAACAAATTGGTGGTGAGAAAGTTTTTTGTTCTACGTCTGGGCTGACACGAAGAATATATTCTTTTTTTTCCTCAAAACAATGTCAATGACATTGTTTTGCGCGAAAAATATTCGTGGTGAGCAGTGGTGACTGATGGGTACAAAATTTCTTATCAGGGTTGGTGCACAGCTCGATAAAAAAAATCAAACGTCAAACTTTTTTTTCTGCAAAAATCTTTTCCATAGAAATGCATGTATGTACCTAGTTGTTTTTTTTAAGGATCGGTATACTTAGCTTTAATAGAAACTTTGTTTTACGAAACTAGCGGATTACCATGTATCGAGTGGCTATGTACATTGTACAATGTACATAGGTATGTTTTTTAATCAATACCTGGGGTGGAATCTGCTTAGCTGATTTGATTATCATGTTTTGTTATTTGTCGTTTTTAAGTTAGCTGTCTCTATCAATTCTATGGACAGAGATAAAGAGAGCAATTATAGTAAAAACGATAATCAAAAATTCGATAATCAACTATCAGCTTAGCTGATTTATCCCTGGGGTGGAATCGGCTAACGTGATAGTTGATTATCAATTGTGGTGATCGTCGTTTTGACGACTGCTGTCTTTATTTTTGGCTTTAGATGTGATAGAGACAGCTATCTTCAAAACGACGATCACCACAATTGATTATAAACTATCACCTTAGCCGATTCAACTCCTGTTCTTTTCTATACTGCCCTCGCACCAATGTGGTATTATACATGAAAAAACACCGTGCTATAAAAAATTAATTAATTTTAAAGATAATAATTTCATATTTGATATCTACAGTCAATGCCCTTTCAAACCATATAATGTTTTCTACTTGCGATGTACCTACGTAGTATAGGGTAAGTTTAGGATTCGTGCTCGATAATAATTTTCCCTACCATTACGATGATAGAGAACGCGAGAAAAGTGGGTCTTGCAATTCTGTCTGTCTGTACCTTGACCTGCAGTCTTAATGGCTGAAGCTATGTTCTTCAAACTTTGGACTTAAGGATCTTATGAGATTCCCTAGAGGGGAAATTGAATTTTTTTTTAGCTTAAAAAATAACGGTAACTGCCATACAACCAATACACAAAAATTGATTTACTTCAAAAACAGCTCTTACGATTTTGAAAATAAAAATCACGAGCTACTATAATTACTTAAATTAATAATTTGGTAGAAATTGCGTTTTTCTTATAACACTTATTAACATAAAACCCATTTTTTGGTTGGCAAATTTCTCGTTAACGGCTACACCGATTTCAACCAAATTTTGTATGTAAGAGGTACTTTATAATTTTAACAATTTTTCGAAAAAAATATTGATTTTTTTGAAATTCAATATCTTGAAAACGGGTCAATGAATATTTTTTAATTTTGTGTAAAATTGCATTTTTTTAGTTCAAAAATAAGTATACCAGAACTGAATTTTATTTTTAAAAAAATTCAAGAATTTTTATATATAAAAAAATAATTAACGATTTTTGTTGGTCTATAAATTCATGTTTATCGATCAAATCAGATGACATACTTTTTTAGCTCTATCTGTTTTAGCTTTTTAAATAACAATTCTATGTATAGTAATTTTTATGTAAGAAGTCCTTTGTTTTGTTATTATAGTTGTTGGATATTTAAAAATGCATCCCTTTCGGATGTTTTGGTCGTAGTGATATGTTAATGAAACAATTTCATTTCCTTTCCCGACGTTTCGACGGTGGTTGTTGCCATCTTCTTCAGGGGATCTTTTATTTACAAAAATAAATTGAATATATTATAAACATGAGAACATTTGGTGTTACACTTAATCAAACTTACATTACGTATATGTTTACAATTTACATAGATAAATTAACAATAAAAGTAGAAATAATAATAAAAATTGAAAACTGCAAACTGCAAACACAATTTGAAAAAGAAAATTCTAAACAAATAAAAAATTGTTGCGAAATAATAAAATTACTTTGAAAAATTTTGTTGGTTTATTTAAAACACTTCAAATGAAGTTTAGTCGGCTTCAAACTGTCAGAAATTCTGCCCAGTCACTAATGAGCAGTAAACCGATGAAATATTTTGTCTATCTTGTTTACGATTCATATGAAGTATATCCAAAGTATACCGCTTCGAGACATGTTTCTCCATTTCCAGGATTTCCACTCCGTCAAAATCTGGTTTATGTGCACGCTCGACGCTGTGTAAGGCCAGTCCTGTTTTCCCGGTGCTTTTTAAATTAATGTCGGACTTGTGTTTTGAAATTCGTTGACGAAGAAGTTGCTTTGTAGTACCGATATAGGAATTTTACTCTCCATTGCCAAGATAGTTGTTGTAGCCTGTAGCGTAATGGTTAGTGCGTTCAACTGTCACGCTGGAGGTCTGGGTTCGCTTTCCAGCCTCGTCCACCTAAAAACTAAAAAGTTTTTATCAGGGCTACTGCCTCTTGCGAGGAATTGACAAATCCTCCAAGAGTATCACTTGTCACGAATAAGTGCTTCTCGTCTAGCCGTTCGGATTTGGCATAAAATTGTAGGTCCCTTCCATTCCTGTCGACAGGCGCACACAGGAATGGTTCCGAGTTCTTAGGCACTAGGCCCTGGTTCTTCATGAGCCGTTGTGCCACCCGATTTATTTTTTTTTTATTGCCAAGACAGTTGATTTTATAAACTACGTCAGTACACTTGTCCTTTTCCGTTTTCGTTTTCATGTTGGTGAAAAGAGGTGCCAGCGTCTTGTTGGATTAATACGCTAAATTGACGTCTTTTGTATTATTTTTTACTGTCTCTTTGAAGTTCTCTGACAGTCTGGGGACATAAACTATACTCTTATAAATACGTCTCTCTTCTTCCTGTAGTTTATCCACAGGAGTTTTTGGCGAAGTATCAAGCTCCGTATGATTTCTTTTCGATAGCCACTGTCCAGGAGAATTTGTGTGACCTTATTCTCATTTGCGGAGAGGAATTCCCGGTCACTCAACGCAAAGACTTTATCAACTAGTTTAGATGCTGTATTTATAAGAATATGTTTTGCTTGGTTGGATCTAAAGTTAACAAGTCTTCCCGACGCTGTGTCTTTTTGATACCAATTGAAATGGTAAGAATTAAGGCATCTTAAAACATTGTCAACCTCCCCCTTATGAACAACTGCAAATATATCATCTACATATTTGACGATTATTTTCGGTTTGTTGTTTTCTTCAAATCTGATGTCAAAAAGGTTGTCCAAAACCAAATCGGCAATGGTAGGAGAGAGCGGATTTCCCATTGGCATTATGAATTTGTCTGTATAAGTTATCTTTATACTGAAGGTAGTTGTTTTCTTTAAGACAAAAATCCAACAACTCTGTGAATTTGGTTTGGCTTAACTGGGTATTTTAACTGATAGTTTCCCATTTTTTCTTTATAATTGCTACTGCAAGTTGTACGGGAACATTAGTAAATAATGATACAACATCATATGAAACTAAAACATCAGTTGGTTCAAGAACCAAATTTTTCACCTTATCTTTAAATTCATAAGAATTTTTAATCAAGTAGACCGAATTTCTTGTCACGCACTGTAGAATTCTGCCCAAGTGTTTTGCGAGTTCATAACAAGGAACTCTCATTGATGACGTAATCGGTCTAAGCGGCATGTTTTGTTTGTGAATTTTTGGTAATCCATATATTGCAGGTATTTGTGCCGTGTAGGTCGTCATCACTGACTTTTGCCTATCGTCAATCAACTTGTTTGTGTGAAGCCATTTCACCAGTTCATTGTTTTTATTTTGTAGGAAAGAAATAGGGGTTCCCCGTGTAGGTCGGTACACAGAACGATCAGACAATAACTCTTTCATTTTTTTTGTCGTAATCAATGCGATTCATTGAAACTGTGGTGTTGCCTTTATCGGCTGATACAATAATAATTAGTACTCAAACAGTAAGAATGGGAGCATTGAAAATGACTTGCATTTTCTAGATAAAACAAAAACATAACTAATTGTTTGCACTTAAACAAAATTACATTAATTAAAATTAAGTTAAAAAAAAATATGTTATACGACCCAAACGCAAAATAGTTGGCCTACTCATCAATTAACATATTAATCCTCTTTTTATACCTGCATTTTCTGTCCCAAGCAGTTGTTGATTACATTTTTTTTGTCAATGTAATAAATTACATTTAATGAGTAAATAAGACCAAACAGAACTTAATTTGAGAAAACACACATGGCTACAGGTTGCATTCTCTTAAACAAAAAAAAATAAAAAAGGGTTAAGATTCTGCCTTTATTAAAACAAGGTTGAAAATATCGACTTATTAAATTGCAATTTTAGATGCAAAATAATTTTTTTAAATTTATTTAAAACTATAGCTCCCTTAATAAATACATAAGCTTGTCATGAGAACAACATTTATAATTTTTAGAAATACACAGAGCTTTTTGTTTTTCTTATATTAAAAATAAAATAAAAATGTGGTAACTAGAGTTGCAAACATAAGTTTAAAGACATATATTTAAAAGAAATTGAAAATATAATTTTAGATAGAAAAGTAACAAAAAAATTTTTTTTTGGAAAATTGGCTCCAAATATGCATCTGTTATTGCCTTAAGACCTGGGCGACCTGCATCGTGCCTGATCGGGAAACTATTGATTGCTCAGAACTTGGTCTGGGCCAGTAGCGCAACAATCAGTCACGATGAAGTGCTTGTTTTACCTCCTCGTGGTGGTCCCCGGGCAACTATTTATGTATCCCAATATACATAAATAGGCCAAAATTACAAGTGCGAAAAGGCCTAGCTTTCTAGGATAGGTTACGGAGGTTAGCATTCTCCGTAACTGAAATCAACCCGCTACCGAAACCAACACTACGCCTGGGATAATTAATGATAACTCGTTGACGACTTTTGGCTATTGTACCCGGACAAAGATTGGTTTCTGGAATGTGAAGACGCTTCTTGACAACGGAAAAGAAGGTCCTCAGAATGCCAGATTCCTGCAACTAGAGAGGGAATTCATGCGGTATAGGATGGACATCTTAGGGATAAGTGAAGTTAGATGGCTGTGTTCGGGGAAGTTCAAGTCACCAACCCGTAACACTGTACTATTCTATTCCGGAAAAACACCTGGAAGCGCTCGGGAATCTGGCGTTGGATTGCTGCTTTCCAAAACAGCTCTCAAAAGCCTAATTTCCTGGGAGCCTTTAGGTGACAGGATCCTGAAAGCCAGGTTCCGGACTAGAGTACGTCGCGTCACCATCATACAGTGTTACGCCCCAACTTTGCTCTCTTCTGACGACGAGAAGGAGGCCTTTTATAACCGGCTGAGTGCTGCTTATGATAGCGTTCCACGAGGTGATATAGTTATGGTTATGGGAGACTTAAATGCCAAGGTTGGCAATGACAACTCTGGGCTAAGGCATGTCATGGGAAAACATGGTGTTGGTAACCGAAACGACAATGGCGAACGATTTGTCGATTTCTGCAACGCTAACGGCCTTGTTATTGGAGGGACCATGTTCGAGCATAAGACGTGCCACAAAGTCAGTTGGGTGTCGACTGACAGACAAGCAACTTCCAACCAAATTGACCACTTCGCGATCAGCCGGCGTTTTAGAAGCAGTCTCCAGGACGTCCGTAACAGAAGAGGTGCTGACATGGGAATGGCCCGGGACCACCATCTGATGGTTGCTACCGTAAGATTGCGTACAGCTGCAGTTCGGAGATCCCAAGGAAACACTCGAATGCCCAAGTTTAATACAGATAGACTAAAGGATCCCGCAGTGCGCCAACAACTAGGGGACCACCTTTCACAAGGATTGAACGCAATCAGCAGCACGGAAACCACATCCATCGAAAATCATTGGTGTGCTGTGAAAAATGTGTTCATATCCGGTGCTGAAAGTATAGTCGGCCGGGCACAAGGGAGAAATAGTGCTTGGCTTTCCGACGAAACTTGGGCAAGGATCGAAGAAAGGAAACACCTTAAAGCTCGCATCGCAGCTTCCCCAGCAGCAGGGAGAAACGAGCTTGAGTCTACGTACCGCATGAAGATGAAGGAAGTTCACCGTAGTGTGCGACGTGATAAGCGTAACTACATCAACGCACTGGCTACAGAAGCAGAAGAAGCCGCTAGTAGGTGTGACAGTAGGACCGTCTACAGAATTACCAAAGAGCTCACTGGTGTCCAGAGCTCTAAACAACACCTGGTTAAAGACACAAACGGATCCCTGCTAATTTCGGATGAGGACCAGCTCTTAAGGTGGAGGGAACACTTTTCTGCGGTTTTAAACCGCGTTTTGGCAAGTGAAGTGAACCCTATTCCCACTGAGCTACCCGAAGTAACAATTTCCCGAATACGCACCGTACCCCCCAGTAAAGAAGAAATTATCACCGCCATCAAAGCACTGAAGAACAACAAAGCGGTTGGACTTGATGGTATTCCTGCAGAGCTCTTAGGAGCAGCCCCAACGACATCGAGCGAGCTACTGCACCCACTTATTAAGAGAGCTTGGGAAACAGAGAGCTTTCCTGAAGAGTGGAAAAAAGGAATGATTGTCAAGCTTCCAAAGAAAGGAGATCTCACACAGTGCGAAAACTGGAGAGGAATATGCGTTCTGCCTGCAGTAGCCAAGATAATAGCAAGGATAATATTGGACCGAATTAAAGACCACCTCGAAGACACACTCGACGCCGAACAAGCAGGTTTCCGCACTGGATCTTCCTGTGTTGATCACATCAACACCTTGAGAATCATCATCGAACAGTGCGTTGAATATCGATCACCACTTCACCTGCTGTTCATCGATTTTGAAAAGGCGTTCGACAGTGTCAATAGAGAATTTATTTGGCTTGCTTTGCACAGGAGGGGCATCCCAGATAAATTGACTGCTATTATCAAAGGCTACATATGATGGATCCAGGTGTCACGTTTTGCACAAAGGTAGGCTGTCAGAGGAGTTTGAAATCCAAAGTGGAGTTAGGCAAGGCTGTATACTGTCACCAATACTGTTCCTGTTGGTGATAAGTGACGTACTGCACGCAGCTTTGTCAAATGGAAATGGAGGAATTCAGTGGACTCTGCATTCTCACCTCAAACATCTGGACTACGCGGACGACGTATGCTTACTCTCTCATAGGATCATGGATCTCCATCAAATGACAACAAGGGTGGAGAGAGAAGCAGAAATCGTAGGGCTTAAGATCAACTCGGCAAAAACTAAAAGGATCAGCCTTGGAACTTCCTCATCAATCCAAGTAAATATTTCTGGACAACCGGTAGAGATGGTAGATACTCCCAATATCTTGGGAGTATTATCTCTACGGGTGGCGGAACTGAACTGGACGTAAACGTCGCGGTCGCGGTCGCTGTCGCGGTCGCTGTCGCTGTCGCGGTCGCGGTCGCCGTCGCAGTCGCCGTCGCTGTCGCGGTCGCAGTCGCCGTCGCGATTGTGACCGCGACGGCGACCGCGACAGCGACCGCGACAGTGATGGTGACCGCGACCACGATGGCGACCGCGACGGCGACTGCGACGGTCGCTGTCGCGGTCGCCGTCATGGTCGCTGTCGCGTTCGCGGTCGCCGTCAAGGTCGCGGTCGCCGTCAAGGTCGCGGTCGCAGTCGCCGTCGCGGTCGCATTTTGAATAAATTCCTTATAAGGTTAGACCGCAGTAGGCGGAACCGCACTGCAGCGGAACTGCGCTTCACAATAATTTGTATGAAATTTTATGAAATTCAGTTGCCGCTTAGCAATATAGCTCATACGCGGTCGCCGTCGCGGTCGCCGTCGCGGTCACAGTCGCCGTCGCGGTCGCCGTCGTGGTCGCTGTCGCGGTCGCAGTCGCCGTCGCGGTCGCGGTCACGGTTGCCGTCGCGGTTGCCGTCGCGGTCGCCATCGCGGTTGCGGTCGCAGTCGCTGTCGCGGTCGCGGTCGCGGTCGCTGTCGCGGTCGCGGTCGCAGTCGCCGTCGCGGTCGCAGTCGCGGTCGCTGTCGCGGTCGCGGTGGCTGTCGCGGTCGCTGTCGCGGTCGCTGTCGCGGTCGCTGTCGCTGTCGCGGTCGCCGTCGTGGTCGCTGTCGCGGTCGCGGTCACGGTCGCCGTCGCGGTCGCAGTCGCCGTCGCCGTCGCGGTCGCTGTCGCAGTCGCGGTCGCAGTCGCCGTCGCGGTCGCTGTCGCGGTCGCCGTCGCAGTCGCAGTCACCGTCGCGGTCACCGTCGCGGTCGCTGTCGCTGTCGCTGTCGCGGGTCGCCGTCGTGGTCGCTGTCGCGGTCGCCGTCGCGGTGGCCGTCGCGGTCGCCGTCGCGGTCGCAGTCGCGGTCGCTGTCGCGGTCGCCGTCGCGGTCACAATCGCGACGGCGACTGCGACAGCGACGGCGACTGCGACGGCGACCGCGACCGCGACAGCGACAGCGACCGCGACAGCGACCGCGACCGCGACGGCGACCGCGACAGCGACCACGACGGCGATCGCGACGGCGACTGCGACCGCGACAGTGATGGTGACCGCGACCACGATGGCGACCGCGACTGCGACGGTCGCGGTCGCCGTCAAGGTCGCGGTCGCCGTCAAGGTCGCGGTCGCCGTCGCGGTCGCCGTCGCGGTCACCGTCGCGGTCGCCATCGCTGTCGCGGTCGCAGTCGCCGTCGCGGTCGCATTTTGAATAAATTCCTTATAAGGTTAGACCGCAGTAGGCGGAACCGCACTGCAGCGGAACTGCGCTTCACAATAATTTGTATGAAATTTTATGAAATTCAGTTGCCGCTTAGCAATATAGCTCATACGCGGTCGCCGTCGCGGTCACAGTCGCCGTCGCGGTCGCCGTCGTGGTCGCTGTCGCGGTCGCAGTCGCAGTCGCCGTCGCGGTCGCCGTCGCGGTCGACATCGCTGTCGCGGTCGCAGTCGCCGTCGCGGTCGCGGTCGCAGTCGCCGTCGCGGTCGCCGTCACGGTTGCCGTCGCGGTTGCCGTCGCGGTCGCCATCGCGGTTGCGGTCGCAGTCGCTGTCGCGGTCGCCGTCGCGGTCGCCATCGTGGTCGCGATGGCGATGGCGACTGCGACCGCGATGGCGACCGCGACGGCGACCGCGACGGCGACCGCGACTGCGACCCTGACGGCGACAGCGACCACGACCACGATGGCGACCGCGACAGCGACCACGACGGCGATCGCGACAGCGACCGCGATGGCGACCGCGACCGCGACAGCGACCACGACAGCGATCGCGACCGCGACGGCGACCGCGACTGCGACCGCGATGGCGACCGCGACGGCGACCGCGACGGCGACCGCGACGGCGACAGCGACCACGACAGCGACCGCGACAGCGACCGCTACAGCGACCGCGACGGCGACTGCGACCGCGACGGCGACCGCGAGGGCGACCGCGACAGCGACTGCGACCGCGACCGCGATGGCGACCGCGACGGCAACCGCGACCGCGACGGCGACTGCGACGGTGACGGCGCCCGCGACGGCGACCGCGACCGCGACCACGACAGCGACCGCGACAGCGACAGCGACCGCGACCGCAACTGCGACCGCGACGGCGACTGCGACAGCGACCACGACGGCGACCGCGACAGCGACCACGACGGTGATCGTGATCGCGACCGCGACGGCGACTGCGACCGCGACAGCGACGGCGACCACTCTGACAGCGACCACTCTGACAGCGAAAACGAATAAACTCAGTTACAGCAAACCTCAAAAAACCTTTTGGTTTAAAGGTAAGACCGCACACAACTGCTGCGGAACTGCACTTCACGACGCGGAAAAACATTATTTGTATGAAATTGTATGAGCTATATTGCTAAGCGGCAACTGAATTTCATAAAATTTCATACAAATTATTGTGAAGCGCAGTTCCGCTGCAGTGCGGTTCCGCCTACTGCGGTCTAACCTTATAAGGAATTTATTCAAAATGGGTCGTTCAAGTGGGCGGATCACAAAAATTGAATGTTCAATATAATAATCAATAGTAATTGCTTACAACTTTTTATAATGAAAGTTGTTCATCTTGAGATATTTGTAATCTAGGAAGTGGTACCTTTCAATGGTTGTATCGCATTATATAAAAATCCGAATTTTATCTTTAAACCCCATTTGCGGCCAAACTATTCGTCGTAGACCCATCAAAGTCTTGTCCTTTGGATACTGTAAATATGAAGCAATATGATGGTAGAAGTTTTGGTGTCAGTGCAGTTTTTTGTCTATTTAGTTGACAACAATTTGTCGTTGTCGCGCCAAATTCTTCACGTTGGTATGTGAGAGCTTTTAGGCTTTATTTGCGTAGATGCAGGTAGATATTGTTCATCGTGATCTTCCCAATACGCAAAAGCCGTAGCATAATATTGTTTAAATACATTTACCAAGATGTTGAGTAACCCCCTCGCACTTAATATGAAACGTAGAATGAATATAAGATCAGGACCTAAGTAGAGGAGAGGGTAAACAATTGACTCCGATAGAAAAGCACATGAAAATTCTCGTAACTTTAAAGATCCCAAGTTTAAAGACTAAACACACAAAAAACATGTTTTTAAGAAATACCTAATTTTTTTGTAGATAGCAACTGGGCTAAGAGGGATCTGCATGCTTCTCTATGATCTTCTGAGTGCACAGAGAAAACTCACGCTTGTGGAATTTTCTTGAATGTTATTGCTCAGTCGAAAAATGTTTTGTATGAACTAAGCGCTGGCTGGCCGTAAGAAATAATTTCTGTTGCATTAACTAATTTCATTTAAAATGACCACTCGTTTTTCTCAAATTCTAATCGGGTTTTAATCCCAACTGAATTTTTTGGTTAAATAAGCTAAGTTTTAAGGGTAAATTGTTGTTGCATTTGACCTATTAATTGTTCAGCGTCGACCCCGTTTTTTTAACTATCTCTTCAAGCTTTAGCCCCAACTTCGGACTTTGAGTTAAGCCGCAAAAACTCTCTGGAATACGTTTTTTTTGTCGAATTCTTGTTTGGCCTTAGTCCCGAGCTAGTTTTTCCGTCCCAATCTGGACTTTGTTTTTAGGGAATAAAAGTGTTTGAGTTAAACATAATTATTCGTAGCCCCGAACTTGCTTTTTCTCTAATTCCCTTAAGGCCTAAGCCTCAGCACCAAACCAAATTCGTTTGGGGCTTAGAAAAAGTTACATAACATGTAAGCTGTTTAGCCCCAAACTCGTTATTTTGTCTGGTTCCCATCAAACTTAATAGCTTTATAATATTTGAGACGAATATAAAACTCTACGCGTTGTTATGTATTGCTTTCTATATTTCAATTGGTTTAAGGAATTAGTGCGATACTAAGCGGCAACTGAACGCCATAAAATTTCATACCGCGATGGCGACCGCGACGGCGACTGCGACCGCGACAGCGATGGTGACCGCGACCACGATGGCGACCGCGACGGCGACCGCGACAGCGACTGCGACCGCGACCGCGATGGCGACCGCGACGGCGACCGCGACGGCGACTGCGACGGCGACCGCCACGGCGACGGCGACCGCGACAGCGACCACGACAGCGACCGCGACCGCGACAGCGACCGCGACAGCGACCGCGACGGCGACTGCGACCGCGACGGCGACCGCGAGGGCGACCGCGACAGCGACTGCGACCGCGACCGCGATGGCGACCGCGACGGCAACCGCGACCGCGACGGCGACTGCGACGGTGACGGCGCCCGCGACGGCGACCGCGACCGCGACCACGACAGCGACCGCGACAGCGACAGCGACCGCGACCGCAACTGCGACCGCGACAGCGACGGCGACCACTCTGACAGCGACCACTCTGACAGCGAAAACGAATAAACTCAGTTACAGCAAACCTCAAAAAACCTTTTGGTTTAAAGGTAAGACCGCACACAACTGCTGCGGAACTGCACTTCACGACGCGGAAAAACATTATTTGTATGAAATTGTATGAACTATATTGCTAAGCGGCAACTGAATTTCATAAAATTTCATACAAATTATTTAAAGCGCAGTTCCGCTGCAGTGCGGTTCCGCCTACTGCGGTCTAACCTAATAAGGAATTTATTCAAAATGGGTCGTTCAAGTGGGCGGATCACAAAAATTGAATGTTCAATATAATAATCAATAGTAATTGCTTACAACTTTTTATAATGAAAGTTGTTCATCTTGAGATATTTGTAATCTAGGAAGTGGTACCTTTCAATGGTTGTATCGCATTATATAAAAATCCGAATTTTATCTTTAAACCCCATTTCCGGCCAAACTATTCGTCGTAGACCCATCAAAGTCTTGTCCTTTGGATACTGTAAATATGAAGCAATATGATGGTAGAAGTTTTGGTGTCAGTGCAGTTTTTTGTCTATTTAGTTGACAACAATTTGTCGTTGTCGCGCCAAATTCTTCACGTTGGTATGTGAGAGCTTTTAGATGCAGGTAGATATTGTTCATCGTGATCTTCCCAATACGCAAAAGCCGTAGCATAATATTGTTTAAATACATTTACCAAGATGTTGAGTAACCCCCTCGCACTTAATATGAAACGTAGAATGAATATAAGATCAGGACCTAAGTAGAGGAGAGGGTAAACAATTGACTCCGATAGAAAAGCACATGAAAATTCTCGTAACTTTAAAGATCCCAAGTTTAAAGACTAAACACACAAAAAACATGTTTTTAAGAAATACCTAATTTTTTTGTAGATAGCAACTGGGCTAAGAGGGATCTGCACGCTTCTCTATGATCTTCTGAGTGCACAGAGAAAACTCACGCTTGTGGAATTTTCTTGAATGTTATTGCTCAGTCGAAAAATGTTTTGTATGAACTAAGCGCTGGCTGGCCGTAAGAAATAATTTCTGTTGCATTAACTAATTTCATTTAAAATGACCACTCGTTTTTCTCAAATTCTAATCGGGTTTTAATCCCAACTGAATTTGTTTTTAGGGAATAAAAGTGTTTGAGTTAAACATCATTATTCGTAGCCCCGAACTTGCTTTTTCTCTAATTCCCTTAAGGCCTAAGCCTCAGCACCAAACCAAATTCGTTTGGGGCTTAGAAAAAGTTACATAACATGTAAGCTGTTTAGCCCCAAACTCGTTATTTTGTCTGGTTCCCATCAAACTTAATAGCTTTATAATATTTGAGACGAATATAAAACTCTACGCGTTGTTATGTATTGCTTTCTATATTTCAATTGGTTTAAGGAATCGGTTCTGTGGGGGGGGGGTGCTTTAGCCGCTATAGCCACCCCCCTGGATCTGCACATAGCACATAGGGAATACACTGTACAGTGTTTGATAAAGATCAACAATTGTCCTACCCAGTTCTACTGTCTTCCAACTGGTTTCATAAGTTTATAACGAACATGTCAATATTAAATTAATAAAAAAAGAGAATGTATGTCAGTTTAGATTAGTTTAGTTTCAATGGGTACGTTCAGATGACAAAGGGGACTTGCAAGTAAGGCCTAATTTATTCAGTCAAAGTTGAACATAACTCTGGGATTTTTTCAGTCAACTTGAGAAATAGTTTTTATTCACTCAAAGTTGACGTTTTCAACATTTTATTTTCAACTCTAGAGTTGATCAACTTTGGATTTTCTCTCCTCCCCGAAATATTAGAAGTTAGCGAACAAACTTGGGATTTTTCGTCATTTCTGTCATGCTATCATTTCATTCATGCTATTCAGTTCTCGACCGATCACCGAATTCAAGCACCGTCGGGTGAGTTAATACTAAGATGGGGGACCGCATGAAATTTTTTTGGTTTCATATTTTTGTTTTTTATAATTGAAATTTGTTTATAAAAATGGTGCCTTTCCCCCACCAAAAAATAGAACAAGTGTACAATTTCCCTTAACAGATCACTTCAGTATTGTGTTCCATGTTATATATGGAATGATTTGCTGGCCTTGCATGTGATGTTTAAGTAGTGTGCGACGATTTCGCCGGAAAAGTGTAAAAATATACTCATAAGCATCGATCCATTCATGATTCCATTTCACAACAACAGTTCTTACGTTTCATGGAGTTGTTGATCTTTGTTTGGCTTTTACTGTTTGACCCTACATTATTCTTCTCTGTGAAAATTTGTGTTTCTTCCTTTATAATTTCATTATTATAGTGTGTGAAAGCTCACCTCTTATTGCTAGATATATGTATATTATTTGATTTAAAAATAAAAGTTGTACCTAATCCGTTTTGTATAGCTTTCAATTAAGCTTGGTATTTTTTTTGATTCCGCGATTCACATGGAATGAAAAATCCATTGCCATTATTCGGAAAAATTATTCAAAATGCAAAATTAATTCTAATGCAAAACAAAAGTTGAGAATGACGTCTTGTGCGTCATGGGCACCAATATACCAAGGATATTTTAGAAACTGCAGGTTGGTCAACTTTTGAATTTCAACTCTGGAGTTTTGATTCGAAGTAATGAATAAAAGCATTTTTTAACTTTCAGTTCAACGGAATCATGACGTTTTCTAGAATGACAAAAATCTCGAATGGCAAAAATCTCGAAAAAAACCAAACAAAAAATCTCGAATGCAAAAATCTCGAATGAACAAAAATCTAGAACGTACAAAAATTACGATAGACCATATCTAGAAAAAAATCTCGAAAAAAAAATTCATTCGAGATTTTTTAATAGTTTAAACGAAAATAAAACGCATAATAATATGTTCAATTTATCAAACAATTTATTTTTCTGGTCAAAAAAGAACAACTATCGAAAGTGTTTTTAATCAAATATTTTATAGGATATGTTATGTATATATTGTATATGTACCACAACATAACAAATATCAAAAAAGTACAATAATTATTCAATATAAAGGAAAATTGTCAAAATATAACAAAATTAAACAAATAACTCTAACTATAATAACTAAATAACTTCTATAAACTGGAGTTACATATATACAAGACTCTTAATGTCCAGTATTTTTAAAATTTGATTTTCTTTTTTTAAATACTCCCGTTTTATCTTAGTTTCTTGACCAATCTGAAATTTTTAAACCACACAAGACACAACTAATATAAATTGACTCACTATGTTTACCATTATCATTATGCTTCACTGTAGTTACCAGTGGCGTACGCAGGGGGGGGGGGGCTTAGGGGGCTTTAGCCCCCCCAAGCGAGATTTCATATATCATCAAAGAAAGTTTTTTATTATTTTTTAGTTCAAATTTTATTTTTGTTTATTTTAAAATTTAGCAGTATTTTCAGTTTTAATTTAAAAAAAAACCATAGACATGGATGTCGTATTGAAATCATTAGTTCATACCACACGTAATCTAGATTTTATTTTACATTTCAAACGTATCTCAGTATTCATAGAAACCTGTTGACCGATTGATTTAATAATTCTGGATAATTTATTTAAGTAACGACACCCGTGTTATATAAAAGAAAAGAAGAAGTAAGTTGACAGATGATGAGTATGAGAGTTGTCAGCTAGTACACAGGAAATACAAACGGTGTTGCCGTGTAGTTATGTAGGTATCGAATTCCAACAAAACCCAAACAAAATTCCTTTGCAATCAGTCTAAGTTCGCAAAATGATTTCCCACATTTAATTTGTTCCTCCTTTTCCCATTAAAAAAAAATCCAAAATGAAATACCGAATGCAGTGTACTTAGGCTGGTATTAACTGAGCGATCATAATTTAAGAGCCTCATAAACCTATTCACCAAGCAATATTAATGGACATTTACGAGCGCTCGCAAAAGTTATGAGTGGTCTCGAGCACTCCTAAGTTACGAGCGCAATGCGCCATCATGGTATTTCCGTTATTATTTTTTGTTTAAAGGAGTTCGTTTCGTTTCCAATTGGGAATGTTTGGTTGGTTTTTCGAACATTTGCTCTCATATTCAAACATTGGCTTTCTTTTTCGAACATGGAAAAATATTTATGAGTGGTTGGTGAATAGCACAAATAATTTCCAAGTTAAGAAGCTCATAAAGTTAAGAGCAGTTTACGAGCGATCGGTGAATACCAGCCTTATTAGCATAAAACATTCTCTTATTGTATTTTTTTTTGTAATGCTTTTTAGTGGGGTCAAATTCTCTGGTAATGCTTTAACCAGTATCTTCGCGCTAAGTGAACGTATCAAATATTAAAAAAATACTCTTTTCTTTAAAGTATTCATAGTCGTTTTAATCTATTATGATTAGTTAAAACTTAAAAGATAACATAAACATTTATTTAGGTTTTGTCAATGCACTATTTTTGACGTTCAATTATAAACTTCTATTTTCATAAGTACAGAAATCGAATTGGAATAAATTGTTATAATTGATGTAATTTAAAATGTACTTAAGTAAAACATAAGTTTAGCGAAACCACCATGAAAACGCCCCAATAATAATTTGTATTATGAGAATTCCCTTGAAAAATGTTACCATATTTTTATTGTATAGCTCTACTTCTGCTACTATAAACTATAATAATGTCTGTTCCCTTACTCTGAATTTCTGTGATTTTTTGTTCATATTGTTCCCAAGTTCTATCAATTTTATTTCTTTTATATGAAATTGACAGGACTTTGGGCTAAAAATCACAGAAACTAAAAGTAAAGGAACAGACTTAATAGATGAGCTTATTTAAAGAAAAAACGAAAATTGAATTTTATTTATTAAAATGAGAATACACTTTTCACCTACCCCTATTACCGTTGACGTTGTTTAAATCGAGTCCATAAAGTGGATTTTTGCAAAAAATATTTGATACAAAGAGAGAAAGGTAAAATTCATTTCATTACTAGCTAAAGGGAGTATTTCGTGTGTTTTTCCTTTTGTTTTTTTTTTTTCTACATTTTGAAATTTAACTTCTGGTGGTTGATAATACGAAAGACTTTAATTTGGTTTGCTATTTTGTGATAACTTTAACAAATTTCACCAAAATTGAGACTGAGCCCCCCCCCCAAACAAAATCCTGCGTACGGTACTGGTAGTTACCCTGGCACTACAAAAATGAGATTTATTCAGTTCACACAGCCAGTAAAACCCATCAATTTCAATTTTGATGGAACCTTTGTTTGCAACGATTTCATTTACTTTCATTGCACTTTTTTTTAATAAGAAAACTTACGTTGTTATAAGAGACCGTCCGTCCCTAACAACACTAAATTTAGTCAGCTACTTGTATAGGATGGGTGCATGTGCAGTGTACTGATCCTCTTCGGGAAGCTTACCTAATTTTTTTTTCTAGATTTTTGCTGTTCGAGATTATGCTTTTGCTTTCTAGATTTTTGTTTATTATTGGTCTCTAGATATCGTGGTAAGCCCCAGTTCAACTACGGATGTGAAGTCAACTTGTAAGTGGGCCAACTTTGGAGTTTTCAGCAAGTTGAGCTAAAGTGAATAAATTGGCTCTAAGGCAATTTTCTAGACTGTGATTGGCCAGCTTTCAAAAAATTGACTTCAAATGAAGGGAACTTTTATTGGAAAGTGACAGGAAAGCTAGTCAAGAAATATCTGCCTCAATTTTAAACCAAGTGTGTTCTTGTCAAAATTGTCATTTTTGTAATAAAAAATCAGTTTAATTTTTTATAAATTGTTTGTGTGGTCGAGTTAATTAAATTTAAAATCAAAATTTTCCGTACATTTCGAAGGAATTTTATATACATGTCGAGGATTCTCTTTTTCTACACGAACCTTAGGTAAATTATTGAAGAAGCTAGACATAATGACATGTCAAAAAAAAGTTAGTTATTTTGTGGCAGATTAAGCGTGCAATGGATGTAGCATGTAGTTGACTGAATATGAAGTCCCTCAAGTCTCCTGACCATACCCAATATTAAATTTCGCAAAAAGGAAACAGAAAAAAAACAATGTCAAATATTTGAATTGATTTGGAAGTGTTAATGGAATGATGTTTCGGTGTCGTATGGAATAATAAAGTTTAAGTCGCTTCCTAGCTTGGTTTCACTGCGGGTATGTTCATATCAAGATACATACATACAGGTAATATCATTAGCGTGTTCATTTTTGTTCAGTTCTGCGCATGTTGTTGAAATCAATAGTAATATAAGTAAATTTAATTTCAAACAATCACCACAAATTAATTTTTTTTTACTTCACAAAGGCAGTCATTTTTAAATTTCTGACAACCCTGTGCAGTATTATTACCTTAGAAATGCTTACTGTGCGTTCAGATGACTAAGAGGACTTGCAACTAAGGCCAATTTCTAGTCTGTGATTTGTCAGCTGTCAAAAAATACTTTATATTAGGGTATGACATAAAATAAGAAAAACAAAACGGCGAATCTGTCAAACTCAAAAGTGACAGCTAGCACTTTCTGGGGAATGTCAAATAAAAGGAAATTGAAAACAACGAATCTGGACATTAAATTTTAATGAATTCTGTGTTGATAAAAGAAAAGTGATATATGTATATAAAATAAATAAATTTAAAGAAATACCTAAAGAAGAAAGTTTTAGGCCAGGCAAGTCAACCGTCGGTCAAATGTTCACACTCCGGCAGATTTTAGAAAAATCCTGGGAATTCCAGATCGATACACACCACCTTTTTATCGATTTTAAAGTCACGTATGATAGCGTGAAAAGGGACGAATTATACAGAGCCATGTCGAGTCTCGGCATCCCTGCCAAAATTGTCCACCTGTGCAGGATGACAATGGAGAAATCTCGCTGCTCCGTCAAAATTGGTAAGAACACCACCGATTCCTTTGATGTTGAGAAAGGATTGAGGCAAGGCGACGCGTTATCATGCAACCTATTCAACATCGTTCTTGAAGCCATTGTACGCAACGCACATGTCAACACCAGCGGTACAATCTATCAAAAGTCCGTTCAATTGCTTGCATATGCAAGATTCGGATAAAAATCTACTAGGGTGCTTGGAGAGGAAGATTCTTCGTGTGATTTTTGGTCCGGTGTGTATCGAAGGAGTATGGAGGAGAAGATTCAACGACGAGCTTTACGGGCTATACAGCGACGTTGACCTGGTCAAAAAGCTGAAAATACAGCGGCTGAGATGGCTGGGGCACGTGGAGCGTATGGACAGCAACGCAACTGCCCGACAAGTCTTCGAATCCAACCCCGATGGGGTACGCAGCAGAGGAAGAACCCGTAAGAGGTGGCGCAATCAAGTGAATGACGATATCAAAGCACTCGGTGTGCGCAACTGGAAGCGGCTAGCTAGGGACAGAGCTGGCGGGAGGGGCTTGTTAGTTGAGGCCGAAGCCCATCCTGGGCTGTGAGTGCCATCAAAAGTAAAGTAAATCAAGTTAAGATCAAAATATTTCACAAGATTTAAAAGTTTTTTTTTGATTTTATTGAAAAAATTTTACACAATTTGTTTTTCTTTACCTTCTTTGTTATGACATTCCCCACAAAGTGAAAATGAAAGAGAAAGCGATATATTGCCATTCGGTAAAGAGCTCTATTTAATTGTTCAATATAAACAAATTATTAATTCAATTTTGAAAACAAATTAATCAATTTTTTTTACTACAAACAAATTAAATTTCTTAATTTATAATTCACAACAAAAACATAATTACATCGTGAACGAAATTTCCCTGTAAATATTTCCCTCGTTCGAAAAATTCGTATCGTGAATAATATTCGAAATTTTCCTCGGAATTTATTGCTATCGTGAACAATATTTCCATGTGAAAGGTTAGGTTAGGTTGATGGGCTGCCGGTAGATCTTGTTCCCGTCACACTTAGATCAAAGTTGATCCCTTGTGATACCCCGATGGATTGGACCATCCCTATAAAATATATAACCTATGAAATCTTATGGACTATCGAGCCATTTGGAGGCGTTTATGAAGTTCATTAAATTTAAGATGTTCTTATCTGTTGACTTCGAGATTTCTACTAAATCGTTGAAGAAATAGCTACCCAACAATGTTTGCCTTATGTTGCAGAGTGCCGGACAGTGACCTAGGTAGTGAAGGGTGTCTTCCTCTACTTCTTCGTCTCCGCAGCTTCTGCATAGGTCTACAGTATTAAGTCCCATTGTGTATATATATCCTGTGATAATTCATATCAGAAGATGCAGGGATCTCTTTTTCAGGTTCATAATTTCGTCTGTTTTTTTCTTATTGTAGCTGGGCCACAGATTCTTTGTAGTGGTACAAGTTGCAAGTGAGTTCCACCTGTCATTGGTAAGTTCCACTATTTTCGTACTAATCGTCTGTTTAATGGCACAGGGTGGAATTTTAACACTGGAATCTGTTAGGCTTGGGTCTAACGATGAACCAGTCCTTGCCAGTTTATCTGCTTTTTCATTATCTTCAATTCCACAGTGTACAGAGACCCAACAGAGTCTGATGTTGTGTTGTGTGGCAGGAACTCTTAGCTTTTCACGACAACATGAAACCAGTTCGGATTTGATTTCTGTGGCAGAGATGGCCTTGATCGCTGCCTGGCTGTCAATGTAAAAAGTTATATCATCCCGTGGTATCGCCATCATTAGTATTTGTTCTGCACCCTTAATCACTGCCAGAACCTCCGTTTTGGCTGAATTGAGGGTTTCCGAGAAGAATCCCGCACCTACACCCGTATCCATCTTCGATCCACCGGTGTATATTTCTACCACCGGTTCATCTGATTGTTGTAAACCATCAGCATCCCATTCCTCTCTTGTGTGGGTGGAGACAGAAAACGGTTTTTTAAAATCTGTACGGGGTGATGTGTAGTCAGTGTATACATACCCCTCCGTAAATTTATTGATAATTTGTGCGTGACCTACAAAGTTCCTTTTCCAGCTATTGGTTTGGCTTAGTCTTAGGGCACTGTAGGCCGCATTTTCTTGCACAAGTAGATCTAGGGGCTTTAGGTTGAGTATCGTTTCCATTCCCGCAGTGGGTGTGGATGTCATTGCCCCTGTAATTCCTATACATGCTAGTCTTTGAACTTTATTAAGCGTTTTGCAATTAGTTTCTTTGTCCATCGCGCTCCACCAAACTACGCTACCATATATAAGGATCGGTCTTATAATGGCTGTTTACATCCACATTATGATCTTAGGGTTTGGTTGCAGGAGTAAAAATCCATCAAGGCCTTCTTGGCTCTTTTTTTAATGTTCAAACCCCAGTTTAGCTTTTTGTCAAAAATTACGCCCAGATATTTGGCATGTTCTGAAAGACTAAGTTGGGTTCCTTCTATTGATGGTAGGACAAAATCTGGTATTTTCCTTTTGTTAGTAAAAAGTACCAGTTCGGTTTTTTGCGGGTTGACCGAGAGCCCACATTTCCTCGTCCAGCTACAAATTTTTGACAGAGCGTAGTTAATCTATTCGCTGGTTGTGGAAAGAATTTTATCAGTCGCTAGCAGCGCCAAGTCGTCTGCGTATGCGACTACTTTGACACCGCTGTGTTCCAGTTCGATCAGGATTTCATTCATAACCAATATCCACAAGAGTGGTGAGAGAACTCCTACTTGTGGAGTCCCCCTAGACGTGGATACTTTGATCTAGTTCAAAGTATACAAGTGCTCTTTTTACCGCATTTTTTGTACATTGTTGAAAGCTCCTTCAATGTTTAGAAAGCAGCTAGAGTGTACTCTTTGTTCTTGAGTGTTGTTTCTACTATGCCTACTAAGTTGTGGAACGCTGTTTCAAAACTTTTTCCTTTCGTGTAAGCATGTTGGATAGGTGACAACACATTCGGTTTTAGAGTACTTCGTATGTGTATATCTATTAGTCGTTTGAAGGTTTTTAAAACGAACGATGTTAGACTAATGGGTCTGTAGTCTTTGGCTTCCGTGTGGCTTGGTTTCCAAGCTTTCGGTATGAAGACTACTTTTACTTCACGCCATGCCAAGGGAATGTATCCTCACTTAAGGCTGCTGCGTTTCGCCCGTTGTGTTTCAGCTTGGAATTTTCTTTGACTGTTTTGGTATGCTTCCCAGTCTAATTCATTTCTAGTTCGTTTGGCTGTATTGAAAAGTCTTCTTGTTTCTTTTCTGATAAAGCCAATTTCATGTGTCCACCAAGGTGGTTTATTATTGCCTTTCCTCACCTGTTTAAGGGGACATCCTTTTTCAAAAGCCTTATTTAGAATTTCTGTGAATTCTGTGGTGGCGCTATCTAAGGATTCAGGTCCAATTATTGAATTATTTTCTAAGGAGTTAATCCTTGTCTCTTGTTCCCTATTGAAAGTGTCCCAGTTCGTATTTCGAAGGTTTCTAAATGGTTTCTTCGAGGATATTGTGTCTGGTATGAGAAATTCAATGATTTTGTGATCAGAGAAAGATAGCTCTTTTAACACCCTCCATTGTTCTATTGGTGTTGTGCCTGTGTTGACTACACATCACCCCGTACAGATTTTAAGCCTAGTACTCAGCTCAATGAGAAAATGGAATTTCTATATAAAAGTGACATTTATTTCACAACTATGAAATTCATAACGAGAGCTGAGTAGCCAAAATGTGAGAGCGGAATATGAGCAGATTTCAAAATGGTATTACCTATTATTAGATCTAGAGTCAATAGCAAGTTATTGGTAAAAATCTGCAATACTAGAGTAAATTTAGCAAAAACAAAAGTTTTCAAAATTAGCACAGTAAACGTGAGAATAATACCAAGCGTTGAACATAGCAGATTTTTGATTTATTGGCTGTTTCTACGATGTTGTCCTAATGATAAATCCAAGCTTTCAACTTCTAGGGCCGAATGCATTATTGATAGAAATGTCAAAAAAGTGCAAAAAACGGTTACATTTTCGAGCTTGTTTTGAATTTTACCTGTTCTATTGGGCTTTACCAAACCCATCAAATATTTTGTTGGTTGCTATTAGTTTATCTGTTATTTTCTCTAAACAAAAAGTTTTTGAGCCAGCTTTTAAGCACATGATCACTTAGTTAGAAAACAAAAACAAAAATAGATAATTTTAAATTTTTTTTTTTATTTAAAGCAAATGCTCAAACTGTTTTCCAGCCACTCTTATACAGGTTCTGCACCTCCGAATAAATGAACGTCTTAGTGAACGTGCAAGGTTTTGCTCAGAAATTTGTAATGCAGCTGCCTCCACACGATTTCTTTACTCCTCTAAAGACCTGATCGGCTTGCTGTATACGATTTCCTTAATGCATCCCCAATAAAAATCAAGTGGATTTAGGTCTGGTGAACGGGGTGGCCATAAAATTGGTCCCAGACGTCCTATCCATCTGCCTGGATATCTGGCATTTAAATATGCCCGCACAGGCACAGCATAGTGTGCTGGACAACCATCATTTTGAAGCCAATGGGATTCCTTTAGTTCTTGAGGCACTTCTTCCAGCAAGGTTGGGAGATCATTTTGGAGGAACTCCAAATAACCTTGGCCAGTTAAAATCCCCGGCAACTCAAAGGGTCCAATTATTTTCCCATTGAGAATCCCAGTCCAATAGTTTATTTTGAATTGGTACTGGGACCTGTCTTCCCTCATGATGTTTGGGTTTTGTAGTGCCCAGAAGTGGAGATTATGGAGATTAGTGTAGCCATCTCTTTTAAATGTCGACTCATCGCTCCAAAGAATTTTGTCAAAAAACTGCGGATCTGCGGCTGGAGAGTTTGCACCCGTGTTAGGTGAAAGGGATGATATTTATATTTACTTAGCACTTTATGCGCAGTCGTCTTTCCGATCCCAGTGCGTCGTGCTATTGCTCGGATTGATACTGTAGGATCTCGGTCAAGTTCCGCAAGCACTAAGTCTTCGGTATCTCCTCGAGGGGGTCGTCCCACGCCAGCACCACCAACACCACTACCAGGCAGCCTTCCTTCCGAGAAACAGCTATGGACTCTAATAAACACTCGATAATCCGGGTGACGTGTGTTAGGGTACCTTTCCCTATACAGAGTCGCAGCTTCGTTTGCATTGCCTCTGCACTCTCCATAAATGAAATGCATGTTTGCATATTCTTGTGCAGAATACAGAATACGTGGCTTCGAAAAAGTTCAATCAAACGTCTTAATTATAAAAAAGCAGGTTCAGGAAAACAGCTATTTAGACCGTTAATTTTTCTGAAGAATGCCCAATAAAAACGATATAAATAAGTGTTCGTCGTGGTCTTAATCTTATGAATTAAGATCAAATTACAAAAACTTTAATTCAAAATTTAAAAAACTTACGATTTTATGCGTTCTCACTTTCTCAGGATCTTACAATTTACTATTCAAAAAACACAATTAAAATTGAATCAGAAGACTTTTTGTTTGGAGAAAATAACAAATGAAAAATAGCAACCAACAAAATATATGGGTTTGTTAAAGCCCAATGGAACAGGTAAAATTCAAAACAAGCTCGAAAATGTAACCGTTTTTTGCACTTTTTTGACATTTTTATCAATAATGCATTCGGCCCTAGAAGTTGAAAGCTTGGATTTATCATTAGGACAACATCGTAGAAACAGCCAATAAATCAAAAATCTGCTATGTTCAACGCTTGGTATTATTTTCACGTTTACTGTGCTAATTTTGAAAACTTTTGTTTTTGCTAAATTTACTCTAGTATTGCAGATTTTTACCAATAACTTGCTATTGACTCTAGATATAATAATAAGTAATACCATTTTGAAATCTGCATTTAACGCGCATATTTTTAAAATAGTTGGTCACTCAGGTATTCATGCATTATTTTTATACCAGCTATGATTTAACTTTTTCAAAAATTATTTTTTTTCACATTTTGCATTGAAATTCAATGTTAAATAATTTTTTTCTCTAAGAAGTCCAACAGTTATAATAATTTTCTTCTACTTATGTGTTGGCATAAGTAATGTAAAATATTCCTGCAAAAAAAAAATGATGGAACTCATTCACTTGTAGTCGTGGTATTCAAAAATGTAAAGTAAGAAAAAAAATAATGCACTGAACAAAAAAATGCATATAACTTTTCTTGTGGTTGGGATAGAACTTTTTTTATCAGTTTTCAGGGCGGTCATAAAGTCTACTATGCGGCATTTCAGGGTTATCCATTACTTACGGGACACCCTGTATACCGACAAGCCAAAAACCAAACTATAGAATTAAAATATTCTTCTCAAGCATTTCAAGATTCTGTTAAAGTGTCATACAAATCAAATAATTTTTTTCATTCAAAGTGAGTACTAAAAATATTGTAACTGAGGACAGAAATTTCACGTGGTTAATTAATTATGGTTTCACAATGCTTATTCACGTGAATTTCAAACCGCTTTTATTTTTCATTTCACTCAGAGGTGAGTACTAGGCTTTAAGGTAATATGAAGCACCCCTTTACAATTTTTTGTAACAAACATTGGTTCTCTACCCCTATTTGCTATTTATAAATTGTTCTTAATAATAAATTCAAAAACAGACTGACCTCTGTTATTGATGTCAGTGCTACCCCACTGGGAATGATGTGCATTTGCACCGCATCCTAGCACTAAGTCGTGTTCTGTTTCCGCAGCATGAAGTACTAAGACTAACTGGCATGTTAGTTCAGCTGGTGGCCCTTCCGTCCCGTCCCCAGGCATATAGCATGAAGCTATAATGAGCGGTGGCAGTCCATCTCTCTCCAACTTGACGGCCGTTTGATCTAAATTACTGTATTTGGATAGAAGAAAAAGGTTTAAACTGTTTTCTAACTACAAAACATGTTCTAAAGCTACTGTTTCATCCCACCTGAGCAGTTTTGTACAGTATAGTTTCTTTTGTGTTCAGCGCTCTGATTTTGCCTCCTGCTAACCTGGGTTTTTGCACGAGGGCGACGTCAATTTGTCTGTTCTCCAAGAGATAGACTAGGTTGGCACTGGCTGATTTACTGCGGTGACTGTGGTGTTTGTTGTTGTAAAGAAAGAATTTGATATAAGGTACTTACTACATAAATGTTTAGAAGATGCTTTGAGTATAAATCGGGTTTTTCAAAAAGAGCGCTACAAAAGTTACAAAAGCTACGAAAACGGTTTCGGCCACCACGGCACGCTTGTAGGAGTCCAGACGCTGAACCCAATTTTCGACGGTTTTCTAGCATGAATCGGATGATACTGCTGCAATTTCACGTTCGATATTCGTACGAAGTTCATCGATCGTCGCTGGCTTGTTGGCATAGACCATAGACTTGACGTAGCCCCAAAGGAAATAGTCTAACGGCGTCAAATCGCGCGACCGAGGCGGCCAAGCGACTGGACCATTTCGTGAGATAACACGTTCTCCAAACTTGGTTTCCAATAAATTGATTGTGACAATCGCTGTGTGGCTTGTGGCGCCGTCCTGTTGGAACCATATGTCCTCCAAGTCCATATCTTGCGTCAATTTAATCTTGAAAGGATGTAGGCCAAGATCTTTTCGCAAAATTCACCACAACGACGTCACAGAGATGTCCAACGCTTGAGAACGACGTGTGAGAGACACATTTGGGCTTTCTGCAACTGAAGCCTCAGCGGCAGCAATATTTTCGACACTACGGGCACTTCTTTGTCTCACTGGCACGGGAATATTTTATACTGTGCCTGTGGATTCAAATTTTTCCACTAGACGCTCAATTGTTGATCTGCTAGGACGATTATGACGACCATAAATTGGACGTAGCGCTCTTAACGTTGAGGCCACTGACTCCGAATTTCGGTAGTAAATTTTAATAATTTCGACTCGTTGTTGGCTCGTATATCTTTCCATCATAAAATGGCAAACCTTTCTGAAGAGAAATGTCAAAAGAGCGGCAAGAAATATGGCGCCGTTTGCTGTGCCTGGTGCACTAATTTTGCATCGTCCCTGTTGAAAAACCCTTTATAATATGGAGTGCTCGTTAACATTCCGAAAACGTAACCATCATAGGGGGCGCGGTAATCTATGCGGTAATTCAATTACCAATAAAGAGAGGGTTGGGTTCTTACAACAACACCATCATAGCTGTTGGCTCTCTATAATGAAATCACGCCCCCTATCACAGGCTCAAGTACTACAATGCATTAGAGATATGAACGAGCACTCCATATTATATATACTCAAAGAGTAGATGTTGTTTCTGTTTTTTAAATCTTAACACTCTGTAAAGGGTGGGCCATCTAGCTAGTGGATTCTTTCTAAATCTGAGGTTATTTTGACACTGACAGATGTTTCTCGCCCGAAATCTATCATCTTTAGTCATACTACAAGAATGTGGAATGCTTTACCCGGCACTATTTTTCCCTGCCATTTCGATATTCAGAGGTTCAAAACCAATGTGCATCGGTACCTCCTCTCAAATCCGTCCTTATTTTCCTAACGTTCGCACTATGTGTAAACATTTTAAGAGCAGCCAAGATCCCTTTAGTGCGCGCTTAACTACAAAAAAAAAAATACAAAAATCATACCTCCGCCGAATGAAATGAGTCGCTTTACGCTTAAACAACGTTGGGAAATATTGAAAACTTATTTCCAAATTGAGTGCTGCGTAGCCCAAACGAAAAATCATCTTTTTTGACGAGGCGCTTTTTCATCTCGGCGGCTACGTTAACAGACGAAATTGGAGCATATGGGACTCGGCATCCATAGAATGCATCATTGGACCATTTTTCTTCGAAAATGAGCCTGGGAACAACGTTTTGGTGAATGGTGAGCGTTACAGAGCCATGTTAACAGACTTTTTTTTACTGAAATTGAATACCTACATGGATTTGGATGACCTCTGGCTCATGCACGATGGCGTGCCATGCCACACAGCCCATGCGACATTCGATCTTTTACGCACCAAATTCCCAAATCGTGTTAACATCCGTCTTGGCGATGTCAATTGGCCGCCTCGGAGCTGCGATTTGACCCTCTTGGAGTTTTTTTTTTTTTTGTGGAGAACCGTGAAGGACCGACATTATGCCAACAATCCGGAAACGATTCAAGAACTTAAGGCCAATATCATCCCAGCAATCCGTGAGCTACAGCCCGAAACCATCAACAAGGTCTTGGAAAATTGGAGTTATAGCAGAGTTGTAAAGTACTTAAGTACATTTGTACATTTGTACTTAAGTACTTTTCAAGTACCAAGTACCGTGTACCTGTACTTGTACTTGAAAATACAACTACAAGGTACTTGGAAATCCTCAAGTACAAGTACTTTTTCAAGTATTTTCATCTAAGTACATTTACTGGGTACTGTAGGACTGCCCAGTACATTTTTAAGTACTTTTCAAGTACAAGTACATTTTCAAGTACTTTTCAAGTTCAAGTACATTTTCAAGTACAAGTCCATTTTCAAGTATTTCTAAAGTACAAGTCTATTTTAAACACTGTTCGAGTCGCGTATGAAATTTAATGAACATATTTTATAATTTATGAAGCAAATTTTGTTATTTATGTATAACATGTTATAGAGGCCAACGGCTTGAATCGCGAGTTAAACTAGAATGATTTGTATCACTGTGATGTGTATATTTCCACCCAGAATATGATATTTAAAAAAATATATTTCAACGGAAAAACTAAAAAATTATCGAAATGAAAAAAAAAAGTTTCTAGTTTCACTGAAATTACTTAACAACAACTGGTAAATGAGTAAATACAAGATACTAGGTTTATTACTAACATAAAAATGTCCACTTACGTACAAATTTGATCAATTTTACTAAATATACTTGTACAAATCATTCTAGTTATACTCGCGTTTCAAACCATCGGCCTCGGTTAGGTATATAAATATGTTATACATAAATAAAATAATTTGCTTCATAAATTATAAAATATGTTCATTAGATTTCATACGCCACTCGAACAGACTTGTACTTTAGAAATACTTGAAAATGGACTTATACTCGAAAAGTACTTGAAAATCTACTTGTACTTGAAAAGTACTTGAAAATGTACTGGGCAGTACTACAGTACCCAGTCAATGTACTTAGATGAAAGTACTTGAAAAAGTACTTGTACTTGATTTTTCAAGTACCAAGTACCTGGTACTTGTTTTTTCAAGTACAAGTACAAGTCCAAGGTACTTGGTATTTGACTGGTACTTGGACTTAAAAAGTTTACACCTCTGATTCATAGAATACGCTCCATTCCATAATGAATGGGAATGTTTGCTCTTACTTAATCCATAATACATGGCAAAAATTTAATTTTGTTCATTTTACCTCATTTTTAAACAGAAACTTGTATTTGGCCCACCCTGTACATATCTAGCCAAACATGACATGACTCCAGCAAAAAAAAATAAATATTTAAAAATAGTTCTTTATAATTTGAACATTTTTTAATCTTTAATGTGGGCCACTAAATTTTTTTAAGTTCATTTATTATCAATTCTATATTTTTCTTTTTCACTACGCATAAATAAGATAAGCTTCAAGCTTTAAATTATTATATTTATTTAAACTGTACAATTTTGGTTAACAATTCAATTTGAACATCATCAACAATCATGTGAATCCTGCATTATACCCATTTGATGATAGAAGATAAACTGATAAATAATTCTTAAGGAAAAGAGTAAAAAAGAAGTGACCCTTAAATTCATCCTTATGGTATACAAGGATTTGGGTTGAGATGAAATCAAAAAGGTTTTATAAGTTCAACACAAAAGTTAAATTATGATTAGGTTTTCTGTAATACACTTCTTAGTCAGAAAATTGAAATGCAGAAAAAAAGCCCAATCAATTTCATCTTAAGAAAAAAAATTAATTTATTCAACAAAACAAGTCAAAGTATTTATAGGTTCCCATACGATTAGATTATCGAAGTATACAATTTTATTAGATTGTGGTAATTTAGTTAGCTGGAGGAGTTCGTCGAGTGAATACACACATTCCATTATCTACCACGAGTTGAAAAAAACATATTTTTCGAAAAATGAAATTTATTTCATTTATTATTGGCATAATATTGCCTTATCTAGTGTTGGCTCAGATCAAAACTAGACATCCAGTTTCGGGAAATTTGTTACAAATTTCGAACGCTACCAATTATTATCCATCAGACAATCTTATTGGATGGAATTCATCAATATTTAGTCAACAGCAATGGCCAGGTAATACTGTTATTCCAACAGTGTCAGCATTCAATTATAAATCGCAAATAGTAGTGCCGGGAAATGGATGGAATTCTGCAAATAATGCAGCTTATCCAACATTGCCACCATCTAATTATAGTACTGTGTCGGGAAACAGGTGGAATTCATCAACTTTAAATTATCGACCAGCGGAAAATGCTCCGATATCATTGCCTTCTTCGGCATTACCATCATTTAGTTATAATTCTCAAACGGTACCGAGAAGTGGCTGGAATTCATCAGTAAATTCTTATCGTCAATCGGGAAATAATGCAGCTAATCCAACTGTGCCAGCACTCAATTATAACCCTCAACCCATCCAACAATCGGCAAACGCAGCTTATCCGACATTTTCAGGATTCAATAATTATAATACACAACAACAACAATCACAACAACAACGACATGTTCCACAAAATAGATGGAATTCATCAATTTTTAATCATCAATTGGCAAATAATACTCATCAGAAATTACCATCACCTTATTCATTATCATTAGCAACGCCAAAATTAAATAATTATAATATCCAAACTGTTCCAAGTAAACCCATTTTCATAGACAGGACAGCTGAATTTTTGAACAAGACTCGATCGAATATACCATCGGGAATTTGTTATACTGAAGTTCCGTAAGTTTATATTATATTCACGCCGTTTACAGAATCCGACGACGGGTCTGCGGATGGCTTTCGCAAATTTTGTTCAGTTTTTCTATTAGAATCCGCTGTAAAAAAAATTGCAGGAATGTCGGTAACATAGTTTGAAAAGTGCATCCGCATTCCAAATAACTTTTGACGTTTCAAATCCGCACCAAAGTCATTGCAGATCAAGCCACTCCCAGGGAAAATAATTTTGTGGATTCTGTAATCGACATGATTATGTAATTGAGTGATTTGTTAGATGTATGTTTGTATATGTCCAAATATCTATTCTCGTTTAGTGTGAAGAATAAAAATGGCGCACCCTCTGACAGTGAGGTATCTTTGTTTTCAACGTTATCTTTGCTTTTATAACTTTAAAAATTATGTTGAAAATTGTGAACGTGTATTTATTAATGTCAAACACGCCCTGTCTTGTGTTGGAGCATCTTTGATACATTTATACCAATTAAAATGAAAGAAATATGAGGTTGGTTCCTTTAAGCGGGGTACACATTATCAATCCTGTTTGACAAGCACGTTCTTTGTTCACCAATTTGGTTGATACTGTTTGAGTGCTTGTCGTCAAACAGGTTTGTCAAACAGATTTGATAATGTGTACCCGCGTTACTCTAAATTTTTGTGATTTTCTGTCAAAAATGAAATTGACTGAAATTTGCACTAGAATGAATAAAAGGTCACAGAAATTCAGAGAACAGACCTTTATTTTTTTTAAATGACTACTTTCCTTCTGTAATTCTTGTCAAAATAATTAAGGGAAACATTTTTTTCAGATTTTGTTTAGTTTTTCAGTGGTGAGTTAACTCAGGAAATACATTTTTAAACAGTTTATTCAAGAAACAATATTTCAGTGGAAGATAAATGCACAAAGGCTTAGTATTAATATTAATATCAAAAACATCTGTTGAGTTAAGCTAGATTTACATAAGCTCACCAATTTGGGATGGGTGAATTAACTCCGGTTTAACTTTACCCTTCGCACTGTAAAATTGCCTCTTAAGATTTTTTTAAAGAAATGTAATTCTTTGACAACTGATTCTATGGAGATGAAACAAGAAAAAATCTTTTATTTTCTAAGAGCCCTAACTTTGAAGAAAGTGAAATTTTAAAAATTTGTTAAGGTTATCGTTTTATTAGTTTTTGGTGTGTAAACATCTTAGCTCGCGGTATCGATAAAATTGAAAGAAGGATACAACATTTTTGATGCCAGTTATAGCTATCATTGAAAACCATTATAGAAAATATCAATTGTCAATTTTGAGAGATCTTGAAGAAAAAATATATGATTATTTTGATGCCAAAGTAAAGCTTATTGAGTTTATATATATATTTCTAGGGAAAACAAAATTCAATTTGGCACAACTTTTCTCGTAAAATGACTTTTAATTTTTCAATGATAAACTACCATACCAATGATCATTGAAAAAAATAAAAGTTTTTTTATGGATTGTTTTTAGGAGGAGAAATAATTTTGAAGTCGTAAGCTACCTTTCTGCATTAAAATATTCAATGATTAAACTTTCAAAGGGTCTCAAAATCAACAATTAACATTATGGAAGCCAATGGTTCGTGCATTGAATAGAGTAAATTAAGGTAATGTGGTACAGGTCGGTAATGTGGTATAGGCAGATTTTACGAAAACCAAACAACCAACTGGAAGTTTGGTATGCCATCCCTTGAGTCCCGGCACTCACACATATTTTGTTTATCAAACTTAATGTATTCTGGTAACTTGGTTATTCAGGCTTTAATTAGGTTTTTTAATTGCAATATACTAGGTACTATATTAGGCTATCAAAGGGCGGGATCAAACTCAGACGATTTTGACCCCCCCCTTCAGTAACAATGAATTCAGAAACTTCAAACTTGCAGCATTTGCTAAGCTCACCAGGTTTAGTCAGCTCACTAAATTTCAATTCTTTAGCATTAGTGGTTCCGAGATATAAGACTGCAAAAATCGCAAAAACCGTAACTGACTGACTGACTGACACACTGACAGATCACCAAAATTATGGAGTTCTTCGCGACATATTAGAATCTTGTTATTTCGTTTCGCACAACGGTAGGCCCTGTGGTGTATATAAAGATTTTCCATTCAGCAGGCGTGGTACCCGCCCATTTTGATAGAATTGATAAGTATAAATTATTCTGGCTGGATATACGATTATCCTTCTGACTGTCGTGGAATGATGAAATTTAGTACAGCGGTAGGTTTTAAATTGCAGGCAACATTTTAAAATTTGATATTTTACATACAGGGGGCGTGGCATCCGCCCATTTGAATAGAATTGATAGCAATTATGAGGAGCACTTCTGATCAGGCGCTAACGCAGGAAAAAATTTCGGGGGGGGGGGGTTTTAGACCGAAAACTCAAAATTAAGAGTGAAATTGTATGACGAAGAAGTTAAATTTATACATTTTGGTGGGGTTGAACCCCCAAACCCCCCTGCGTTCGCGCCTGCTTATGATTGTCGTAGAATGATGAAATTTGGTAGAGCGATAGGACTATTCACATGCAAGCAAAGTGAAAATTAAAAATTTGAGATTTTACATGCAGTGGGTGTGGCTACCACCAATTTCCTTATCAATTTTTATCATTTCAATGGAGCACTTCTAACTTATAAAAATTGGTACTAACTTAAATTGAGTTGGTTTACTTGGCAAGTTTTCTTTGTTTACCTAATTACTCAATTTTAAAATGAAAACTTGACTAGTAAACCAACTCAATTTAAGTAAGTTATCATTAAAGACAAATTTCTCTGTTAGTTTTGAGGTTCTTCCATACTAAAATAATTGATATTTAACATTTTAATAAACTTAGAACTTGGAGTTCTTTTAGATCTCACTACTTCTTACGGCTGACTTGTTACGCAAAGGTTTTTGGGTACTTTTTTAACATTTATGTTTTTGGTGTGATTTTTTTTTCGAAGAATTATTGTGGAACTGGCATTTAAATGCCATTTTCGTCTATTGACAGATGAAAATGTAAACAAAAACTATCTATCTCACTTCCATTTCATATCAAACACATGAGACCCCATTTAAATGTTTTGTCATAATCCTCTTTTAGATCTTTTTGTGCAGTGTCTCATGCATTTTACGCTTTTAAACCCCCCCCCCCCCCCCCCAAAAAAAAAAAAAAACCTTTAGCTACACCCCAAATTTTAGGTACTTTTAAGGAAATGTTTAGGATAAACGAATAAGCTCTCTACCAAAATTCAGCTCCGAAGTGTATATTTTATTTTCCTAGACTATGATGGTTAAACTATCAAACTAGAGCGGTACTGGTGACTTTTTTAACCAATTTTTTTTTTTTTTAATTTTGAACAATGCTTAAAAAGTTGCCTCTTTATTTTCTGTTTAACCAATCTAAACCACGTATTCTCTTACAGAACTGCAACACTCGTAGCTAATCGCAATGCTGTTCCCAATGGCAATGGCACCACCCGCACTATGAGTCGAATTCAAATATGCTGCGAAGGCTACGCACGCAATCCTCATGTTCACTCCAAATGTGATCCAATTTGTAAAAATGATTGTCCCAATGGAATATGCACAGCTCCCAATACTTGTGTTTGCTTGCCCAGAAATGTTCGTGATCACGAAGATAATTGTGTTCCAACTTGTCCAATTGGCTGTCTCAATGGTAGTTGCCAATCGGATGGGTCTTGTGTTTGTAAGCCTGGCTTCGTCTTGGATCCTTTTTCGAGGCAATTTTGCCGGCCTCATTGCAGCAAGGGATGTAATTATGGTAAATGTGTTGCTCCCGAGACTTGTCGTTGTATGCCCCAATATGAACTCTCACCATCATCTGGAGTTTGCCAACCAAAATGTGACAATTGTGATGGAACTTGTACAGCTCCAGGAGTTTGTGTGTGCAATCCGGGATATATACGAAAAGGAAGCATTTGTGAACCAGTTTGTACAAAGTTAGTATCCATAGAAATTTTACAAATTCATTTTTTATAATTTTGTTTTGTTAAAGGGGATGTTATGGAGGAACCTGTACCGCTCCCGAAATATGCACTTGTAAGCCTGGATTTCTTCTAGATAGTAGCAGAGCCATTTGTATACCTCAATGTGATAAACCTTGTTTGAACGGATTATGTGTTGGTCATAACTTGTGTTCTTGTAATCCTGGATACATTTTGGACAATACTCTGTCGAATGTGTGCAAGGCGCATTGTCCATCTGGATGTCCCAATGGTCATTGTACATCACCGAATTTCTGCATTTGTAAGCCAGGATTTAAAAAGAGTGGTATTAAGGGCAATCAAAATTGTGTGCTATTCTAACATGAATAATTTCAAATTAACAATTGAATAAAAGCAAATTTTTGTAGTTTGATTAAATTTTGTATATACATACATTAAATACAATTGAATTATGATGTATCTAGGTGGTATGGTTTTATTTTAAAATAACTAAAAAATTGCACGGTGGAGGGGCCCCCCAAAACCCTAATTAATATCTGGAGTTTCGGGCCTTGGGTGACGTTCTACTACGACCTCATCCATAGTCACCTCCAAGGGGGACTGGTAGAAACCGGCCTTGCTTGCAAGTCCCCTTAGTCATATGAACATACCCTATACAATCGGCCTTACCAATAATCATATTTAGTAAGGACTTAAATATTCCAGTAAATTAACCTTATTTGTATTGATCACAAATAATGTATTATTTATGGAATGTTTAATTTTGTGAAGTCAATCCCATATTTGATTCACTATTTAGAGTTAACATTAATATTAAGGTCGTACCATGTACAGTTAATTAGTTAGATTACATACCGTTATGGTTCATTTTACAGAAATATTTAAATAGTCACTAAATTTGATTATTGGTAAGGCCCAATATCTTCAAAGTAATCCTTCAATTTAATTTGACAATCAATATTATGGCTTGACAAATCGGTAACATGGTATTTATTATCCATCCTTCAATCGAATTTAACAGTTGGGTTCACGAATTTAAACAAAAATCCCCCTAGTATAATAAAATTTACAGTATCTTCTTGCTGTGATTTTTATAAGAGTCGGTAAACATCGACCAAAATTTGTGTCTAAGTAGGGTATAACCATTGAGTTTATACACATAGAGGAACCACGTCAGAGTTATGATATCACCAATGTAGGTGGCACCCTTATTGCATCTAGAAGTAATAGGCAATACAAGAACCATTTGCTCCTTAAAGTAAAAAGAAAATAGTGAGGAAATAGTCTACCTAAAGGAGAAAATGGTTTTGTATTGCATATCACTGGTTCTTGTTCTAGATGAAAATAAGGGTGCCACCTACATTGGTGATATCATAACTCTGACGTGGTGCCTCTATGTGTATAAACTCAATGGTATAACAGACTGACTGAAGAGCCCACTGTTATACCTTGGGCGAAACAAAATAATTTCTGGAGTTGAGGTCATTTGTACTTTTTATTTGAGTTGCTTACTACAGCCCTACGCCTCTACACCCCTACCCCTACACCGCGGCATTTTTTTTTGCCTCGCGGAATTTTGTTGGCCCATTTTTTTTTGCCCTGCGGCATTTTTTTTGCCCCGCGGTATTTTTTTCGCCCCGCGGCATCCTTTTTGCCCTGTGGCATTTTTATTGACCAGCGGCATTTTTTTTTGCCTCGCGGCATTTTATTGCCCCGCGGCATTTTGTTGGCCTCGCAGCATTTTTATTGCCTCGCGGCATTTTTATTGCCCCGTGGCATTTTTTTTTTGCCCCAGAGCATTTTTTTTGTCCCGCGGAATTTTTTTTGCCACACGGCATTTATTTTGCCCCGTACAATGAACAAATTCATAACTTCTACAATTTAGTATGAATTTAATGCAATGAAGTTGATTATTATAGGTACGAGGCGGACTAAGCTTCTTAGTGGCTAGGGGTGGTAATGCCAGATGTTTTAGACTTCAATTATTGATATAAGGAACATTGTAAAGAAACTAGGTTTATACTCTATGTACCTACACATTGCCTCAAGACTAAACAAATGATTCCAAATGATGAGCCAATTGCTTCGTTTATATCAATTTTTATTAACTCCTATCCGCAAAAACTGTTGGTATATATTTTCAAGCTTCTTTAATAATTTGTTATTATTATTATTAATGAAATTCTTCTTATCAGTGTTTTAAGTCAAATTTCCTAATCGCGAAAGCGCTACTGCCCTATTGCGCTAGAGAATCAATTATCTGAACAACAACCATCCAGCTACAACAACAAAACCACTAACGTGCGGACATAAAAGTAAGATTCTGGGTCACCCTGCCATAATGATAAGAGCTGTGTTTACATAGACTTTTGAATATTGAAATATTATTAAGATGCTCTCTCAAGACATTTCAAGTTAAACTCGAGACGAGTAAAGATCGCTTAAGAAAGGAAGGCTAAGAGGTAAAATAATAATACAAAAAAAAAAAATGCTTTCGTGGAAAACAGCATTCGTTGTGTGTGTTGCTGTTCTTATCAGTTTCGGCGTAGTTTTAAGTGAGCATGAAATCTCCGGTGATATCTTTCAATCAGAAAGTCGTAGTTTGTATTCGAATAGGACTAAGTACAAACATAAATGTTGGAAAGAAGTTCCGTAAGTTTTGATCACAATAGTTTAACATAATGTGAGTTTTCTGAACTCCCATCTCTCACCCATAGGGCCGTTCTATTCCGAACAGAGAGGAATGAGTATGTTGAATACAACGGAACCAGAAGATATTTCAATCAAATTGAAGTGTGTTGCGATGGTTACAAGCGAACACGCTACGATTGGAACAAATGCGAACCAGACTGTGGCAACATGTGCAAGAATGGCTTCTGCACAGCACCGGGCGTTTGTGAGTGCTTTGATGGATTTACCAAAAACGATAGTGACGAATGCGTGTTCGCTTGTCCTCTGGGCTGTCAATACGGACGTTGCTATTTAAATGGAACTTGTCAATGCAACAGACATCACACTCTAGATCCAACTCGATCCTTTTGTCGACCCAATTGCTCACCGGCTTGTGGTCATCATCAAATTTGTGTGGAAACGGATAGGTGTGAGTGCAAGCGCGGCTATCAGATGACACAAATTGGTTGTCAGCCTATTTGCACGCCAAGTTGTGGCCATGGCAGGTGTGCTGCGCCAAATAGGTGCGAATGTTTTCCGGGATATGGTATGGGTCCAGATCGAACTGTTTGTGAAGCTATGTGTGATATGTGGGTTGCTATTTTTTGTATACAATTATGTTTTTGTTGAGCCTTGTTGAAGTTTAGAGCGAATTTCCATTTTTATAGGATATGTGAAAATGGCTACTGTGAATCTCGAAATGTATGTCAGTGTCATGATGGATTTGTGTATGACAAAAATACGACAAGCTGTCTGCCGGATTGTGGCGATAAGTGCGATAATGGTGTTTGCAAGGAACCAGGTGTTTGTCACTGCTTCGAGGGATACGAATTAAAGGGTGATACTTGTGTGCCGAAATGTGAAAAGTGAGTTGATTCATAGATATTATAACAGAATAAGCATTGTAAAAGCTCAAAAATATACCAATTATTTTTTAATAGTTTATTTTCCATTTAAGATACTTATTCTTCTTAGAAAATTGCCCCTACCACCTTATCTGGGGGAAATACGCTTTGTATTGAACAGAGTTAGGAAAGAATGCAATCATTTTAGTATTGCAATCAATTGAATAAAAAGACTTATTTTAAAGTATTTTAACTTCACCCTCATATTTTAACTTCACAATGTAATTCGCAGTCAATTTTGAAGTCTTTTATATTGCAATCATTTTGAGCAGTTAAAAGACTTTAAGTTAAAAGAATGCAATACTAAAGACTTATTGAATTCTTTGAAGTCTTTTATAAGTCTTTTCCATTGATTGCATTTTTGAAGTCTTTTGATTGCAATCAAAGTACTGCTGTCTTTTGACTACTTTGAAGTCTTTTTTGTTTGCATTTTTAAACTTTAAATCAGAAAAAAACTCCAAGAACAAAAAAGACTCCAAGAGAAAAAGACTTCAAAGTAGTCAAAAGACTGCAGTACTTTGATTGCAATCAAAAGACTTCAAGAATGTAATCAATGCAAAAGACTTATAAAATACTTCAAAGAATTCAATAAGTCTTTAGTATTGCATTCTTTTAACTTAAAGTCTTTTTACTGCTCAAAATGATTGGAATATAAAAGACTTCAAAATTGACTGCGATTAAATGTTTGGAGTAAAAATACTTACAAAAAGTATTTAACTGCATTCGCAGAGATAAGTCAATTGACTGGGATTTCAAAGAATGAAATACCAAAGTATTGTATTCTTTCCCAACTCTGGTCTTGAACCAACCTATATGTCCTATCCTTTTTTATTTATAATTTTTCTGAGGTTTTTACTGTTGTCTTCTTAACGATTGACTTAATCAGACAAAATTTTAAAAATGTTAAACATTTCGTTGTACACCCGGGCGTATGCGTACTTTTTAATTAATGGATATTTGATCCTCTGGATTTATTTCGATACTATATTTGTGTTGGCTTAATTTACAGGCAACTAGGTAAATTCAGGAAAATATAAATGTTTTCAAAAGAGTACTGCGGTGCGGCCAAAAAAGGTATTGACTCGGACAAAATTATTAACGGGTTGAATATTGATGCACATATGTTCAAAATAATAATAAAGAGATTTCCATTAAGTGCGGGTCGATTTTAAAATTGAATAAAACAAGTTGTATATGAGATATCAATAAGGTTTATTTGAGAGACATATCAATGACGTTATGCGTGTGAAATATAACATCGTTCAAATGGCCGCCGTGGATTCGCTGCGTGGCGCGGGTTCGAAAGGTCCAGTTTTCGATGACTTTGGCGCATAAATCAGGCTGAATTTGACCGATGACATCGATTATGGTGTCTTTGAGGGCCTCTGTGGTTCGCGGATAATGCGCATAGACATGCTACTTAAGAAAGCCCCACAAGAAAAAGTCCAAAGGGGTCAAATCACACGATCTTGGTGGCCAATTCACGTCGCCTCGGCGCGAGATAACCATGCCATGAAAACGCTCGTGCAGAATATCGATTGTGTCTTGAGCTGTGTGGCACGTAGCGCCATCCTGTTAAAACCATATGCCTTCGGTGTCCATATCATGCAATCAGACAAGAAGTTAATGATCATCAACCTATAGCGGTCGCCGTTGACGTGGATGGCCTCGCCAGCATCACTTTCGAAGAAGTACGGACCGATGACGCCTACAGCCCAAAATCTACACTAAACAGTTACTTTATTTGGATGCATTGACAACTCGTGAATCTCGATTGGATTGGTGTCGTCCCAAATCGGGCAATTTTGCTTATTCACGTATCTATTCATCAAAAAATGGGCCTCATAGCTAAAGATGAGTTTTTGAACAAAATTGGGATCAACTTCCAACCAATTTTAAATAATAAAGTTTTATCATTTGCACGTGTTGCTCAACGCTGTTACTTACCATGATGATTTGTCTTTAGTAACTGATTAAAATACAATATTTTGACAGAAAGTAACAGAAACAATACGGCCGCCACGAGTTCTCAAAATCAACCCGCCCCTATTGGAAAGGGTCTTATAGGCATATAGTTAAAATTATTAATTATTATTATTAAGAGTTTATTTCTTGTGCCAGACCTAATAATTATATTTTTCAAACATGGTTATACGTATATGCCTATGTCCACACATATTTTTTTTTTTTATTTTCTTAGGACCAAAAATAACGTTTGGTACCTGTGCCATACTAGTTTTACTTGCTCTATAGGGCAAGTATTGGTTAAAGAAAAAATTTAAAGAACATGGATACGATATTGTTTATAAAAACAATAATTAACTATGTAATCTACTCGGTTCTACAAAAGATAAAATAGATGACTAAGATAAATCAGGTATTTACGCTGTTAAATGTAATGATTGTGATACATAATATTTTGGACAATCCAAAAGAAGCATAAAAAAGAGATTTAATGAACATCTAGCTTGCAAACGTTTGAACCAACCATCTCGTTCAGCCGTTGCAGCACACGTGTTAGAACAAAATCATAGTGTTAGTTTAAACAATGTACGTATAGTGGAGCAAGTGCGAAATGAAATGCAATTAGACGCGTACGAAAGTTTTTATATTCAAAGGGGCAATAACCGGCTCCTAACCTTTAGCAGCTAATATATGGGATATTCCAGGATGCCATCTAAAGGTCAGTAATTGGTCAAAAAAGGTAAACTAGTTTCAGAAATTGGTCAGCCATAGAAAATTTTTAATCAAGGGTTACATTTTTTCAAGGTCACCAACTATTTTTGGCACCTCATTTATGGGATATTCGCAAAAAAAAGTATACCATTCGAAAGCCACCGGCTCGTGATAAAATGTCAGCTACTTTCAGTAATTGGTCAGCCATAGATTTTTTTTTATGAATTTTTAAAATTTTGTTCAAGGTCAAAACTATTTTTAGCACCTCATTTAGGGGATATTCGAAAAAAATAAACATCATCTGAAAGGTGACCTAGACCTCATAAAAGGTCAACTAGTTTCAATAATTGGTCAGCATTAGTTTTTTTTATATAGAAAAGTCCAATGTTGAAAATGAATAAGTTCTTACTCTTATATTTCATGTGAAATATTTCTGATGGAATACTGAAACATGTCCTACAAATATAACAGCGTGAGCTGCCAAACAGAACATTTATTTCTTCTAAGTGCGAAGACAAAACATACAAATGAAATTTATTTTGGTAAGTACAAATATAAAGGGGTTTCTAAAAAAATGTAAATATGATCACCATTTCATGCTTTCCTTGCATTATTCTATTTTAGTAAAAGATTTAAAAACAAATTGTGATTAGGTACATATAATCACAAAATTTAATTGTGTATGAGTAGAGTTTATATTTTTATATTATGTTTATTTTTTTCTTAATTGAATAAACGAAAATGCTCAGGCCTCGATTGGCGTTGTCGATTACCAATTAAACGATACCACCAAGGCAGTTTTGTTTTGACTCGTGGCAATTTTTTTGCCCAGCGGCAGTTTTTTTGCACCGCGGCAGTTTTTTGCCCCGCGGCAATTTTTTTGCCCCGCAGAAATTAGTTTGCCCAGCGGCAGTTTTTTTGCCCCGCGGCAGTTTTTTTTGCCCCGAGGCAGTTTTTTTGCCCCGCAGCATTGTTTTTGCCTCGCGGCAGTTTTTTTTTGGATCGCGGCAGTTTCTTTTGTTTTGCCTCGCGGCAGTTTTTTTGCCCCGCGGCATTATTTTTGCCCCGCGACAATTTTTTTGCCACGCGGCAGCTTTTTGCCCTGCGGCAGTTTTTTTTGCCCCGCGGCAGTTTTTTTGCCCCGAGGCAGTGTTTTTGCCCCGCGGCATTATTTTTGCCCCGCGGAGTTTTTTTGCCCCGCGGAGTTTTTTTGCCCCGCGGCAATATTTTTGCCCCGCGGCAGTTTTTGTGCCCCACGGCAAATTTTTTCGCCCCGCGGCAGATTTTTTGCCCCGCGGCATTATTTTTGCCCCGAGGCAGTTTTTTTGGCTCGCGGCAATTTTTTGCCCCGCGGCAATTTTTTTGTCCCGTGGCAGTTTTTTTGTTGGCCCGCGGCAGTTTTTTTGCCCCGCGGCATTATTTTTGCCCCGCGGCACAATATTCCACATATTTCATTGCATCACCAATTTCAGAGACATCAAACGGTCACTGGACTTCGAAATAGCGAAAACGTTACCAAGCAATTCCTCCGCAAGGATGATACCGATTCCGTTTTTGTTCTTTTCTTCTCCGTAGTAGAACATCTTGTATGCTTTTGTCTTTGTTTCCAATGTTTTGCCATTTTGTTTATTGAACGAACAAGATGTCTATTCGACTTGTTTTCATCATCTCTTCCAACTTACAGCTGATACCGGTCATAAATATATATAATAAAAAAAGGCTCTAACATACTTCTTTAAAAAAAATCACAAAGAAACTTAAAATCGGTAAAAAAAACTAACTTAAACTAAGCTTTTAGTTCATAAAAAGAAAAAAATTTTTTTTTTTTTTGTTTATATTTGTGTATGTATCTATTTAGGGATCAGTCCGAAATAAATGTACAACAATTTTCTTCGTTACTAAACTAGGAATAAGCTAAAAATATTTGCAGCCACTAATAGTATGTATACGGGTGGTTTGTGGGTGGTTTTGTGGGTTGTTTTGTCTAACTTTTACGAATTACAATTTTAAAACCTTGAAAATAATAACCACATTTATTCCCATAAATGAAATACAAATTGATATTTGTTTGTTGTTTTCCAGAGATGATTTTGAAATCAAAAATATTATTTAAAAACCAATATTTGTATATTTTAAAAATTAAATACTACTTACTGCTTTTTGTATAGAATTGATGTTTGCGACCCCTAAACATAATTTTAAAAATCTGTAAAAATTCACAAAGTGTGTCATGAGTTCAAAGAACTTAATTCCAAAAAATGGCTTAAATCGAAAAAAAAACACAAAATATTAAAGAAAAACTTAGGAAATAGGGAATTGCGACACTAAAACTAATTTTATTCAAAATTAAATAAATTCTGTCACACAGCGAATTTGGACAAATATGTTAAACGGATAGTGAATGCATAAATGTGTACCAATATACGATATGAAGGCCGTTCTTATTGGTCCTGGGCCAAATTTGCCCATTGTCCTTACAGCCGATTAATAATATTATCCGGGCCCATAATGTCTTTCTAATTCGACCGCAATTTAAAAATTTGTTAGTCTAGTAAGAAAGTGATATAGCAAAGATATTCCAAAATAAAACTATACTTGAAAGTTAGCTGAAGAGATAACGAAGTTCATGGAAACTATTTATTTCCCACTAAATACAGGGTGTGCCCTAATTCGTCAATAGTATTTTAGGGCAGGATTATTTGGTATATTCTAAGAAAACAAATCGTTCTACAGTGAAGGCCTATCTCCAATTTTAATATCATTTATCGAGAATTTAAGAAAAGTGTAACTTTGGTGTACCCTGACCCATGTTAACGGTAATTGCGCTGTTAGTACTAACGATTGAAACTTTGTTTAGGCCTTTGTAACTGCGTTTAAATAAATTTGATATCTTTTCTCTGTCTTAAGATATTCAGTTCTTAGCCTGTTTCATTTTTCCTGCCTATGCTAATTTTTTGATTATGTGGTCACTTTTCTCAAAAAAATACGTCATCAGCATGATATGAGATTTCTTATTAAGCGGTCACAATCTCGAATTCTTTGGAAGCCCTCATAAGAAACCTCACAAGAACAATAACGTGTTGTTATCTGCCATGGAGCAGATCATAATTTTTAAGTTTTTATGACGCGAGTTCACCACGAGTTATACGGTTATTGTGACTTGTGGGGCATCAGTGAGGCTGACAGAATAAGGCTATAAAAACTAATTTTCGTCGAATTAAATTTTAAAAGTGTTGTGAAAGTCATCACATCCCATGAACTTTTTTTTGTTATCATTTGTTTTTGCATTTTTGGCAGATTGCAACAAATAAATAAAATGTTTTTATTTTTAGAATAATGGTCATCGTCTTCTGAGGATGAAGAGCAGCATGACATTCAACGCCAAAGACTATTCCGCGTCCACAGGATTTGTTTTTTACTTTGTAATGGTAGCCATACAGAAATTATTTATGTGATGATCTTAAGAAAGAAAAAAAAAATGCTAAAATGTTTTAAATTGATTTACATTTCAGTGAATGATCAAAAAAAGTAAAGATAATTGTGCGTGAATCTTCAAGCAACCAAAATCCAATTGAAAAATATACAATTTGCGAGGAAAACACGTCTCCTAGTTCATAATAGATCCTCGCCGATGCGCCTGTTTGGATTTTGGGGTGTACTGTCTATGAATTTTTGTTCAAACAAAGGACTTCAAAATTTAATTTGGACTTAAGATGTATTAAAATGCAAAATAAATTGCAAATTTGGAGCCTTACTTCAAGTCTTTAGCATGCTTTTGACTACTTTGAAGTCTTTTCCTCTTGGAGTATTTTTATTTCTTGGAGTTTTTTTCTGGTTTAAAGTTTTAAAATACAAACAAAAAAGACTTCAAAGTAGTTTATAAGACTGCAGTACTTTGATTGCAATCAAAAGACTTCAAGAATGCAATCAATGCAAAAGACTTATAAAAGACTTAAGTATTGCATTCTTTTAACTTCAAGTCTTTTAACTGCTTACAATGATTGCAATATAAAAGATTTCGAAATTGACTGTTGACATTGACATTGACATTGACATTGTGAAGTTTAAATACTAGGGTGACGTAAAAATACTTAAAAATAAGTCTTTTTATTGAATTTATTGCAATGCTAAAATGATTGCATTCTTTTCCAACTCTGAGCATAACCTACGTTTTGTATACAGGGATATGAGAAAACTCAATTTCAACTTAAATATCTCAAAAATTTCCCTTTTCTACTTTGGAAGAAGTTTAGATAAAAGTGATTCTAGTGAATGTTTATGAAATTGTCCCTAAGAAGAATTTAAAAGAAAAAAAGTTTCAGAAGAAAGTTAAAACGCAATAGGTGCCAAGTTTTAAAGTAATCGACAGTCATTTTTGAAATTTTAAATTCTCGACAAATGAAAAAAAAAAAAAACAATTTAGTTCAAAAAATATGTTTTGAAAATGTTGGTATAAATTCAATACTTAGTTAGTTAGTATGTATAGAACGGTAGACCAAAATGTTTGTTTGAGGTAATTTCTAGTTTTGGTCCTAAGCACACTACCAGAATATTTTCAGATTTTTAAAACGATGATTATAGGGTTCACCAGCATAAATTTAATACAAACAAATTTTGAGTTTTTAATTTAAAAATAAAATATATAATACAAATTAAGACCTTTAAGACAATGGGCGAATTCGTAATCGTCTGACTAATTTAGATCTGCAAAGTTTGTGTTCGTAAACAAAAATTGAAATCTGACTTCAGTAAGCCTGCAAAACAAATTACTTTCGTTAACATCAAAAGTACACAGAAATCAAGTCGGCATCGGGCAGTTTGTGCAGAAAAAAATAACATTCTGCAGAAAAAACAAATTGAAATTAAAACAGGAAAACATTTACATAGGTAGTTGGTGGGTCATCATTGGGCCATTTTTCTTCGAAAATGAGGCTGGGAACAACGTTTCGATCAACAATGGTCGTTACAGAGCCATGTTAACCAAGTTTTTTTTTACTAAAATTAAAGACATGGATTTGGACAACCTCTGGTTCATGCAGGATGGTGTGCCATGCCACACAGCCCATACCACAATCGATTGCACCAAATTTCAAAATCGTGATATCAGCCGTCTTTGCGATGTCAATTGGCCGCCTCGGAGCTGCGATTTGACACCTTTGAACTTTTTTGTTTTTGTTGGGAACCGTAAAGGACCGATGTTATGCCAACAACAATTTTATTGCATTTTTAAAAAGAAACTTGTATTTGGCCCACTCTGTATATGAAATGGCTTTGAAGTACATACATACATATATCATGAAGATATTTGTCTATTATAGCAATTTTTTTTTCAAATTTCACCCAAAAGCCCCAAAATCACCTTTTACCGCGCGAAAATTTAATCTCCAAACAAAATTTTTGTATGTTTAATAATCGCGATTTTTTACAAATAATTTTCTGCGCTGCGATGTTTACGAATACAATTTTTTCACTGCCGCCTGCTTACTTTCTGCGGGCAGAAGAAAAATTAAATCGATACGCAGAAGCTAAGCAGACATGCGGCAGATCTGTCGCAGATTTCTGCGATTACGAACTTGCCCAATATTTATTCTTATTTTGATAAATGAAAACCAAAATATGCACATACATATATGCAAAACATTAACTGACATTTATATCTTGGGTGTTTGGTATTAACATGATGGTTGGATGTTGTAGGACGAGGGTAGTCACTGAGTGGCGTCAACATGGCGATGTCGAGTGATGTATAGAATTCTACACATCAATTGTTCTTATTTTACCTCCAAGTGGTAACCATCGGGTAATGGTCTCGTCCATCCGGACTTGACTTTGCCCAACAAATAAGCGCAAATGTTAAACCAGAGACAAAAATAGCAACACCTAATGCTCTGTCGGAAATGACTGGCTGCATAAGTCGGTTGAAGTCTTAGAAGAGTCCATCAGAAGGATGGTGTGCGGCAGATGAATTCATCAGAATCAACGGTGTCACCAAAAGTATGGACGGCAGCGACCTAACGTAAGCTTCTCTGGAATATTTAGATCTGAGGTCAGTAAGGATTTTCAGTGCTAGCCAGGGTGCTGAAAAATATATGGTGGCGGATGAACTGTTCAAGTGTCAACGGCAGCGCTCACATCCCCGTAGTGGGCTACTGGTAGCGGATTATCCGGCCTGATATCCTAAGGCTATACAAGGATCCGGCCCTCCGGGTATGGGGGTCCAGTCGTCTGACGGGTTGGCAACCTACCACATGTAAAGAAATCAACCGCTTCGAATCGGCAACTACAGCCTCGGACAAGGAATGATTTAACGACGACAACAATTTTTGGCTATCGAACAAGGACAAAGATTGGATTCTGAGATGGTAAAACTCTTCTCGACAACCGCGAAGAAGGCCCCAACAACGCCAGATTGCTCCAACTTGAGAGAGAACAGTACAACCTAGACATGATGGGTTTGAGTGAAGTGAGATATTTGAGCACAGGGCAGTTGGATTCATCTTCGAAAAACACTTTCTTTATTTACTCTGACTCCGATTTCCTAGTGTAGGATCTATGTTGACTCCAAAGGCGTGGCAAAGTTTTATAACCTGGAAACCTATCAGCGACAGGATATTGACAGCCAGGTTCCAGAGTAAATTTAAAAAAATCACCATCATCCACTGCTATGCCTTAACTGAGGAAGCGTCGGGTGCTGAGTAGGACGAATTTTACAGCCAAATTAGCGCGGTTTTCTAAAGCTCGCCGAATGGAGACATCACTATCGTCATGGGAGATCTTAATGCTAACACAGCGCTGAAGCACGTACTGGGTAACCACGGCATCGAGGAACGGAACGACAATGGAGAGCGGTTTGTTGACTTCAGCAACGCAAATTAGCTAGTCATTGGGGGCACCCTGTTAGAACATAGGATCTCGCACAAGATTAGTTGGTTATCCATAGATCGCCAATGTGCAGCAAACTTAATTGATCACTTTCCGATTAGTGAGCACTTTAAGAATTGTCTTCTCTAGTGTGCTAGCAGTGCTGATGTAGGGTTACCTCGTGATCAACACTTATGCTTGCCTACCTTCGATTTCGAATTGCTACAGTACATGGAAATCAGCAAAACTTTCCGCGTACACCCAGGAACAATACAGACAGATTACGGGATCCTACAGTGCCCCAAAGATATAAGGACCACCTCGCCACAGAAGCAGAAGCAATCAGCACTGCCACGCCAGAAAATGCAGACCATACACTGAACACATGGCTTTCTGCAGATACATATATTAAGATTGAAGAAAGGAACGCGATTAAATCCCATCTTGCGGCTGCCCCAGTAGGTGAGAAATTTAACATCGAGTCTCAGTATCGTAGGAAGAGAAAACAAAAGAAGTGCAGCGTAGTGTCAGACGTGACAAAAAGAGGCGCTTAAATGCTCTCGCACAAGTCTACAAGAAAAAACAACACTTCATCAAGGATTTAGACGGCACTATGCTAGTTACGGATGAGGATCAGCTCAGAAGATGGAAGATGGAAGATGGAAGGAACATTTTGCTAGCGTGCTCAACCACTAAGACGATAGTGGAGGTGTTCCAGCTTCTAATTCAAACGAGCTATTCGCAGAAACAAGTTACCGTATTCGCACCTAACATCCCAGTTTAGCCGAGATAACATCAACGATCAAATCCCTTAAAAACAACAAAGAGGTAGGTTTGGATGGCATTCCCGCTGCGCTCTACCAAGAACATCCACAAACATCAGCGAAGTTGCTACACCCCTTAATAACACAGGCATGGGAGAACGAAAGTTTCCCCGTTGAATGGAAAAAAGGGATGATCGTCAAACTACCCGAAAAGGGAAATCTTATGGATTGTGGAAACTGGAGAGGGATCTGGGTCCTCCCCGCGGTGGCAAAGATAATGACGAAAATAATATAGGAACGAATCAAAGAGCATCTAGATTCTAATATCGACAAAGAGCAAGCGGGATTTCGTGCAGGCTTATCCTGCATTGATCACATCAACACCTTGAGGATCATAATAGAACAAAGCGTGGAGATCCGCTACACTCTTCATTTGCTCTTCATCGACTTCGAAAAGGCTTTTGATAGTTTGAATCCGAGAAGATTATCGCTACTATAAAGACTACCTTCGAGGGCATACAGAAATGTATCAGAAGACTTCGGAATCCATAGCGGAGTTCATCAAGGATGTTTGCTATCTCCACTGCTATTCCTGGTGGTTATAATGAATGTCCTTCATGCAGCTCTAGCCGAGCAAGCGCTTGGAATTCAATGGACGATGTTTTCGTTCCTGCAATATCTTGATTTGAGGATCAACACCGGGAAAACGAAAATCCTCAACATTTCTGAAACTTCTTCTTATCGTTGCGGCAGCAGGTTGAAACGGTGGTCAATTTTCTGTACCTCGGAAGTGTTGTCTCAAAAGACGGTGGCAGTAGTACTACGGATGAAGATGTTCACTGCTGAATCGGCAAAGCTAAATCTGCTTTCGACATGTTGTCTAAAGTTTGGAGGAGCAACGTCTACAGTACGAAGACTAACCTGGACTTTTTCGCTCAAACGTAGAGTCAGTACTTCTATATGGGTGTAGAACATGGATATTGACCGCCTCTGTCAAAAAAAAAGCTAAGGATTTTTTGGCCGAACACCATTTCCAACCAAGAATTCCTCCGTAGAACGGACCAAAGTCCTATTGACATTTTTATTCGAAAAAGGAAGTAGCAGTGGATTGGTCACATCCTACTTCGCGTCGGTCGTGCTGAAGACTCTATTGCAAGACATGCAAAGGAGCGGGATCCTCTCATCCAAGATGGCAGAAGACCTGTGGACCAAAGAAAATCTTGGCGTAGAACAGTCGACAAAGGAATCACAAAAGCTCCTTAAAAGTTGGGAAGAGCTAAACTACATTTCCAGAAACAGAACGAGATGGCGTGAAGCGGTAGTTGACCCCCTATTTTTTTTAAATTTGAGTGTCAGGTAATTGCCAAACTGGCAGGTAATTGGCATTCAAATTTTACTATTTTTTTAAAAATTTTTTTTTGAAATAAGAAATACCAAAAAAAGGCTTTTTTGTATTCTTACGTAATTAACTGATAAACTTAAAATATGTGGATTAATTTTTGAGGAAATGTAAGATTTCTAAAACTTTAAGGAATAAGTTCCATTATTTTTGACAATTGAAATGAATGAACAAAAAATCTGTCGGGGAATATGATTGATAAGTTTAAAAAAAACCCTTTAGACTTTTGTCGAACGGCCAGCGAGACAAATGGAAAGTATTGCGTATCCCACTTTTTTCGTCTTCTCTATATCATCGTAGTTTGAAGTTTGAACAAAATTAAGAACATATTTTTTTTTAAATAATCCAGAATTTGACATTTAACTGCTCGTAAAAAAAAAGCTCATTTTCGAAATTTTCAACTTGGGAATGTATTGCCTGTAGGGAGTTTTGAAGTATCAGTACTTTTCGCAGCCAATTTATATGAAAAAAAAATACGTCATATTGGTCAAACATTTTTACTTTTTTCCTTTCAAAAATATAACCAGACAATTTATTGTTTCAATTCTTTTCGTTTTCTTTTTGTTCACAGTGGATGCGGCTACTATGGCAAATGTGTTGCCCCAAACATCTGCGCCTGTTCTTTCTCCAATCAATTGTGTTCTTTTGGTAATTGTGATGCAATTGGTAAGTGCATTTGTGGTGAAAGACTTGAACGTTTCATTGATAGATGTGTTCCTCCTGGTCGAATTGAATTGCTTCTAAGTGGTTTCGAACAAAGAAAAATATTTAACCAACAATTGAAGTTGGAATTTAATAATTTGATTGGAAGACACTTTGGTGATTTATATTATGCTTAAAACAATTGTTATTATTAATTTTGTGTTGAACTAGAAATAATTGTATTTTTTTTCTTCCTTTGTTAAAATCTTAAAAACTAATAAATTACAAAAAACAAAAATAAAAAATTCATGTTTTACATGTGAGATATTTTATGTGAACCAGGATAGCGTATCTCGTCATACAAATGACTCTCCACACTGCCTTTTCGTGACTTCGGAATAACCGAATAGAGAGATTCCTTTCGAGCATAGCAATAGGGTGGCTTGACAGCGGAATTGTTGGTCGGGCAGTCGTAGAATTCAGGACCTTACAAGAAAAAGAAACAAAATGAATTCACTGAAATTGTTGTATATTTTCCAACTCACCATCAACTACTTTATTTCGTATAATCTGCGTAAAAGCTGGAAGATCTGGAAGCGGCTTAGTAAACACTTTCGAATTCGGATCAACTCCACCCCCACCATCTAGATCCGATGTGGCCGGATGCACCGTAACATCTGTCTTAAAATGAAACTTCTTGTAGATAACCAGAAATCCCAAAGCTAAAAATACCATAATACACAGAAGCACCACCAGTAAAACCGTCAAAATCTTTGATTCCGAATCGAGTGTCGATGATGGAAACCCAGCTTCATATACTCGAGTTTCATTGGAGTCTCCCGAACCAGTTAGCTGCTCCTGCTGCCAATTGGTTATAACATGGATGACTTCTGGGGTCTTTGAACCTCCCCCTGGCTGATGGACAATTATCGAAGGTGTCGGCTGATCTGGTGGCTTTATAAGAATCACCTCCTGAATTGTTTTCAAAGTTGTTGAATCGAGAATGGTATCGGGAACAAGATAAGTAACTTTGTCGGTTGTGCCTAAATTCTTAGCTAGACGATTTAGATTTTGTGTTATATTGACAATTGTTGAGTTCAAACTTTCGATCATGGATGATGTGACGTTAGCTGGAAGAATATTTTCCTCAACAAGGCAATCGCCGGTTTGGGGATTGCAGCGATTTGAGCTGCAATTGCAGGTTTTCTTGCACATGACGCCATGAAGTCCCTGGGGACAGGGTAATTCACACCTATTGAATTTACAGTTTAGCTTCAAAAAATAATTATTTGGTGAGGTCTTACCAATCACCAGTCCAGCCTGATGTACAGTGGCAGATTCCAGATCGATTATCACAAACCGATTGATTCCGACAGCGGCATACATTTCTGCAGGCTTCTCCCCAACGATCATGACTACATCCTGAAGAGATTCCGATCAGAAAAAATTATAAATGTCAGTCTTTTATTTCAAAAATAAAGAGTTCAATACAAAAGTGACAACATTTTTTAGAAGAAATCTTATGAAATACTCGTTTACTCTGAATTTCTGAAAATCACAGAAATTGAGAGTAGAGGAACATACTCTACTATCTAATTGTGAACTTACTTTGCGTACAATGTTTGCCCATATAACCAGCATCACATTGACATTCGTTTGGTGAATGACAATAACCACGTCCGCATCCACCACGACAGATTGGCTTACATATTGTTTCATTAGTTGAAGTTATTCCAGCATAACCATCGCAACAGTATCGTATTGTTCGTGTTTTTGTGATGTTCTTGAATAAAAAAAAAAAATTGTTTCTTGTTGAAGCAAAAATTCAAATAAATATTCAAAGTTCAACGGATATAAATAACCATAATTTTTAATGAGTTAACAGAAATCTGCCTAAAAGTATGCAACATAAAAATATATATGAAATGGAAACAGTGATCACACTTTCTTTTATTTAGTGATTTGTTGGTGAAATTATTTTCGTATGGGCTTTCTTAACAACTAAGCACCACAATTTGGATTATTTGTTCCAAAAATTTTAGAGTTTTTTTTTTGAACAAAATCTTATATTACCATACGTTGGTGGAGAAGTTCAAAAATTTTTTTTGTCTTGACGGACGTCAGTTGGGTTGTGCGATTGTGTATCCATGTGTCTGTAGGTAAATTCACTGTAGGTACATCGATTTTTGTATTCAATGTTTGTAGGTACATAACGAATCCTTCTATACAAACTATAAAATTTTGTTAACCCAAGAGATATGAATACAAGAAATAATGAATTTTAAAAATTTGGTAAAAATTAAATAATTATGTCTATAAGCAACCGTGAAAACCTTAAAAGTTATAAAGTGGTTTTCTATTTTGTTTCACTTAATTGGTGAAATTGGTAAAAAATATATTAATAACTTGAATAACAAAATATTTGTAGAATTAAGTTGAAAATGTCTGTACAAAACAGGTGGTTAAATTTTTTCGAGATCATTTAAAATATAGTAAGGATTTCAAAAACCAATATCTGTTTACTTTTGACAATTTATTTTTTAATTTTAATTTTGTTTTAATGATAAATCTTAAGAAGTGCCTCCATTGGCACTATTTGAGGCAGTGGCAATTTCAATGACATTGACAATTAATTGCTTGGGTGGGTATTTTATTGCCAGGCAATTTCAGTAAAATGTACTGTTTTTGATAATATGAAACATAAGTTCACTAAATTTGTTCACGATTTCTCGAATTACCATCTTTAATTTCAGAATGACGTAGAAAAGCTATTAAAAATCGGGAGAAACCATCTTTAATAAGGCAAATTTCCAAAAATATATTGCTTTGGCAATGAAAAGCAATAATTGCCTTCCATCTACCGGGCAATATTGCGATTGCCATTGTCAAAGCGTCTCCGTTGGCATTATTTAAGGCAATGGCAAAGAGTGAAGGAATTTACTGCCGAAGCAATTTATTGCCAATGGATCCCCTCGGTTAGGAAAAATAAAGTTTTTTGTAAATGGTCGGTAGCGCAATGCTCCATTTACATAAGCTTAAATTCTGTATTTTGAAAAACGAATTTAAGTTCCAAAAAATAATTTTGAATCAATAATAAGCTTATAAAGAACCTGACTTAGCTGGAATACATAGATCAATTTAAACTAGAATTATTGTTCTTCAAAATTATTGGCGCAAAATTTTAAACGATTAAGTAAATTGTTAAAGCCATTTTAGTAAGTTACTAAGTTAAAAAGAAGATTTTGCTAATTTTAAACGATTTTAACATCTTACTATCTCTTAACAATTTACTAAAGTTAAAATCATAAAATGGTTACTTTAACTTTTAGCAATTTGCTAAATCCATACGACATCCTGTCATTTTCCTCGAAAAAAATGTATTACCCATTTTAATTGGAAAAGTGAATTGTGTTTTTTGTATGAATCGTTAGGTATAATTGTTTTTTAAAGTGAATAAAATAGTACTAAATGTTTTCGGAAGACGAAGATTTCGATGTATTTGAAGATTCAGCGTTGTGCAGAAAAGTGCGAAGTTTTAAATTCCGAGCACATCCTATTGAAGAGCTGGACGATGGAGAATTTAACTTTGCCGCATACTTTAAATAATGTCACCGCACACAATTGATCCGGCATTGTAGAGCTCTTGGGAGATTGCGAATTTTTAAATATCATTTTTTATAGATTAATTTTCTATAAACTAATTAAAAAAAAGTCTTCTTTAGAGAGTAAAACAAAATTAAAATCATAAACAAAAGAAATGTGACTTCTGACTGACCGACATTTCCCAATTAGCAATTTACTAGTTAGCAAATCGAAAAAAAAAAGGTTTAAAATTTTGAAATAGTTAGTAAATTGCTAAATATTTAGAAAATTACTTACTAGTAAATTGATAAGCCCTTAACAACAAGTTGTTTAAAATTTTGCGCCATTAGCTTTAAGTACATTTTAAATTTGCATTTGATTCATGAGTTAACAACTGCTGAAGTACCAACTTTAAAACAATGCCCAAATTGTCGTTTTTTCTAGTCTGGTTTATATATAAATATATATAATATATTATGTATGTTGTATATATAGGTATTTTAATTCTGCCAAAACAAGACATTTTTGGTAATCGCTCCAAACAAAATGATTAACCATCGACTATTACTTTTCTTTGATTCTACCTTTGAGATGTAGTATTCATATTGGAAACAAACAAAAATTATTAAAAAATGTAAAACATCAATTCTAAGCACTTGCAAGTAAATAAAAGATTTTGTTTGCAATTATATTAATTTTATAAAATAACTCATCGGAGCAAGTATTCTAATTATTATATCTGCTGATTTTATTGTATATTTATTTCTAAGGTTATCAAGTTTTTGTCTTCTATTTTATGAGAAATTAGTAAATTATAAATCTTTACCTAAATACTGTAGCTTGTATTTGTTACCATTATTTTTAACAATTTATTTTCAATTAAATGTATTTCTTTTGGGTTGGTGACGTTTTCCCCAAGATCCACAAACTTAAATTCTCAAACCCAAAATCCCCAAACTGAAATCTCCAGCATTTCTGTTTTCTTTTGCGATTTTTTCCATGAAGATTTTCTCTTGGAGATATTGGCAAATTGGATTCTTTTTTTGGAAATTTTGTCCAATGGTGATTTCTTTTTCTGATTTCGTACGACTCCCATTTCCTTTTAGAAAATTGGGGGGGGGGGGGGGAATGGGGGTTATAGTTTCTTTTGTTCATTTTATCAAATGTGACGGTTTTTGTCCAAACGTGATACGACAACAAAAAAATTTTAAAAGAACCACATGTTTTATTTAATTTTTAATTATTTCGTGACGTAGCTTAGGCCTATACAATTACTCTTCAGAATCAATTACGCCAAGTCTTATAAATTCGCTGAAAAATGTAATTTTCATCTAGCGTCTTGGTAGATTTTGCCCGTCGGAACGTGTGTTTGATTTATGTACTTGTTTTTGATTTATGTCATAATTAAGAAAGTTCAAGTTTCGATTTTTAATGAGCGTCGAAGATGAATAATTTCTTCAACAGCTACAATGCATAAGAATTACTTTAAATGTGGGAATATAAAATTATTTTCATAAATAGATCAACATTTATGTAAGCTAGATTTTTCCGTGGGAGCGCTACGATATCTCGCAAACTAAAACCTCGAATAACGAAATCTCGCATTTTTTTAATAAATCTCGAAATACGAAATCTCAGAAACTAATAAACAAGCTTTTCATAAACCCGCAAAAACAAAATCTCGCTTTTAACAATCTTGCATTTACATTTCACACCCAAAAATCTCCCAAATTTCGAATAAAATCGCATTGACACATCAGGTTGGAAAAATCCGCACTAAAAAATAAAATCCTGCAAAAGGAAAATGAGAAATCAGAGGCCCAAAAAAGTAGATAAAATTCTTGAACCCTATACGCAGGCCCGCGCAACTTTTTATTACAAAAAAACTGAAAGCACACCAACTGACAACATAGGCGCCTGCCTGGCGGAGCGACGCGACGGAGTCTCGTGAGCGGGATAGTGGAACCAAAAATAAATAAATAAATTGGGTCGCACAACGGCTCGTGAAGAACCAGGGCCTAGTGACTAGCACCTCGCAACCATTCCTGTGTGCGCCTGTCGACAGGAATGGAAGGGACCTACAATTTTATGCCGAATCCGAACGGCTAGACGAGAAGCACTTATTCGTAACATGTGATGCTCTTGGAGGATTTGTCAATTACTCGCAAGAGGCAGTAGCCCTGAAAAAAACTTTTTAGGTTTTAGGTGGTCGACAGTCGAACACACTAACCATTACGCTACGGGCTACCAAAACGCTACGGGACCCAAAACGGGAGTTAAAATCCTTGAACGTGCGAAGCAGGCCACCCAATGTACTGTTTATTCCACATAAACTGAAAGCACACACACTGACACATACACAAACGAAAAACCTAGTATAACGTAACTTATATAAGTCCTATATGTTTTTTAATGCGAGATTTTAGTTTTCGAGATTTAAGTTTGCGAGATTTTGTAATTGCGAGATTATAGAAAGCGGGTTTTTGTGATTGCGAGATTATGAAAAGCGGGTTTCTGTAATTGCGAGACTTCGATTGGCAAGACTTGCGAGATTTCCTACGATATCTCACAAACTAAAATCTCGAATAACGAAATCTCGCATTTGTGTATAAATATCGAAATACGAAATCTCGCTAACTAATAAACTCGCTTTTCATAAACTCGCAATAACAAAATCTCGCTTTTAATAATCCCGCATTTACATTTCACGACAAAAAATCTCGCAAATTTCAACTAAAATCTCGCAAACTAAAATCTCGCATTAACACGTGACGTTGGAAAATTCCGAACTGAAAAATAAAATCCTGCAAATGGAAAATGAAAAATCAGAGGCCTAAAAATGGAGTTAAACTCCTTGAACCCGATACGCCGGTCACCCAAGGTACTGTTTATTATACATAAACTGAAAGCACACCAACTGACAACAAGCGGAGCGACGGAGCGCGTGAGCGGGACAGAACCCGCAATATCAAAAACCCGCTTTTTATAATCTCGCAATTACAAAAACCCCCAAACTTAAATCTCGAAAATTAAAATCTCGCATTATTAAACATAAAGTACTTACATAAATTACTTTATACTAGGTTTTTCGTTTGTGTATGTTGTCAGTTGGTGTGCTTTTAGTTTATTTGCAATAAACAGTACTTTGGGTGGCTTCGCGGGTTCAAGGATCTTAACTCCCTTTTCTGGTCCTCTGTCCCGCTCACGCGACTCCGTCGTTCCACTTAGGGTATGCTCAGTCGCCAGGCAGGCGCCTATGTTGTTAGTTGGTGTGCTTTCAATTTATTTGTAATAAACAGTACCTTGGGTGGCCAGCGTATTGGGTTCAAGGATTTTATCTCCCTTGTTAGGCCTCTGATTTTTCATTTTCCATTTGCAGAATTTTATTTTTCATTGCGGAATTTTCCAACGTCACGTGTTAATGCGAGATTTAAGTTTGCGAGATTTTAGTTGAAATTTGCGAGATTTTTGGTTGTGAAATGTAAATGCGAGATTGTTATAAGCGAGATTTTGTTATTGCGAGTTTATGAAAAGCGGGTTTATTAGTTTGAGAGATTTCGTATTTATAAAAAAATGCGTGATTTCGTTATTCGAGATTTTAGTTTGCGAGATATCGTAGTGCTCCCGGACAGAGAACCCGAAAAGGCAGTTAAAATCCTTGAAACCGCGAAGCGGGCCTCCCAATGTACTGTTTATTGCACATAAACTGATTATAGTTTGCTGGTTTTTGTAATTGCGAGATTATGAAGAATGGGTTTCCGTAATTGCGAGATTTCGTATTGCGAGATTTCGATAGCGAGATTTTAATTTGCGACATTTCGTGGCCAACCCTTTTACCGTACGTGACCGTGGAATGCACCTAAAGAGATTTTCTTAAAAATAATTTTTTATCTATAATTTTAAAAATCCAATTTCCAAAAATTTAAAAATTTTTATTTGCAAAAATGTTAAAATTGATTAAGCCGTTAACCAAAAAAAATCTATGACAGGTACCGTTATTTATATTTTTTCAAAATATCGACCATGCTCTTAAATTTTTTGTTTTAATCAAAATGTCTAGTGTCGTTTTTGAGATAAATAAATTTTGTTTATAATAGTTGTCATGCAGGTACTGTTGCTTTTTGAGCTAAAAAAAATTTCAGTTTCCCCTGTAGGGAATTCCCAAATAACCTTAAGTCCAGGTAAGTGCAGGTCAAGGTACAGACAGACAGAATTGTGCGACCCACTTTTTTCGCCTTCTCTATCATCGTTATGTTTTAGGAAAAATATTATCTCGAGTTTGATTTTTTCAGGAATCCAAAATTTGCCAAAATTCTATCTATCCTTGCACAAAAAATGTTACTAACAGTTTACCACAAAAAAAATATAATCAGTGAAAAAATCTTATTTCCAACAAAAAGCCTTTTAAGTTAAATGATCAAATTCAGCTTCTATTAGCTTAAGGGCCAGTTTGTTCACAGTGAGTTAAATTTTGTATTTGACTTTCATAGGCTTTAATTAACTAACGCTAATCAACCAAAATTGGCTGATTAGTGAAATCCATGATTAGCAACTCATACTTTGAATTTTTTAAACAAAATTTGATCAACAAAAATATTTGAGGATTTCCCAGCTCCACGTATCATGGATTAAAAATAATCAGCTGTGAACAAACTGACCCTTAGAGTTATACCCAAAATACACAAGAGTAATTAGTGTGGTCATTCTCTCAGAAATACATAGGTGAATTAATGTGAATTTTGTGCGTCTGTTTACGGCTGACTTGTTATGACACAAAGGTTATGGAAATAGAAGAACTTGGCTTCTTTTTTAACATTTATGTTTTTGGTGTGACTTCACTTCTTTTTGTCAAGATTCTTTTTATCAGGAAAAGTGGTTGGAAAAACGACCAATGAAAGCCTCATAAGGAAAATTATGTTTTTATTTATGCCTTTTGCTTACCCCACAAGTCTCTATATCCTCTATAACCATTTTCATAAATCAGACGTGCTCCATTGAAATGATAATTATTGTTAAGAAGTGGGTGGATGTCATATTTAAATAAATTAATTCGAAAATGGGTGGTTGCCACGCCCACTGAATGTTTAATCTCAAAATTTTAATTTTCCCTTTGCTTGTATGTCAATTCCTATCACTCCATGAAATTTCATCATTCTACGACGATCAGGAGTACTCCAAATTATGGATATCAATTCTGTAAGACTGGACGGATGCCACGCCCCTGAATGTAAAATCTAAAATTTTAAAATGTTGCCATTGCTTTAACTTCAAGTCCTACAGCTCTATCCGATTTCATTATTCTGATTCTGCAACGCTCAGAAGTGCTCTTAATAATTTATATCAATTCTATGAAAAAGGGTGGATACCACGCCCCTTTTCCTTTGTATGCACCACAAGGCCTACCGTTGTGCGAAATAACATGATTCTACGATGTCGGGAAGTTCTCCACAATTTTGATGATCTGTCAGTGAGCCAGTGAGTTGCGATTGTCGCAGTCTTATATCTTAGGAACCACTAGCGCTCTAGCGCTAAAGAGTTGAAACTTGGTGAGTTGCCTGAACCTGGTGAGTTTAGTTTTAAGTTTCTGACTTTATTGGAACAAAAGTTAGAGGTGGGTTCAAAATCGCCTGAGTTCGATCTTGTACAAATGGTGTAGTGCCTCATATAAACCTTGTTTTATACAAAAATTTACAACTACTCACCTGCCGTGCCTTAATTTTGTTTTTTGTTGGTTTTCTATTATGAAAATTACCCCCATCAGCTATTGTCACACATTTTTTAATTCAATTGATCTTCATCTTTCCTACATCAGCACTAACTCCTCACTTTGTTCAAATTTGTTTTGTAGTCCAAGACATGAACCTAATATTATTAATCATATTCAATCACATAAAACCAAACCATCAGAGTTACAAGTTATATGCTCCCGAGGAGGGCGAAATTGTCGACGATTAATTTGTTTAGAAGCTACGATGATGAAACGAAGACGAGGAAAATGTATGCGATGATAGCTTGGAGTCCACAGAGATGTATACAAGATTGGCGACTCCCTCCAACGTAGATGATTATCTTGAAGGGTCACAATATGAAGATCGATTGCATGCGAAGGCTGTGAACGTGGAATCGTGGGGGCTCATAAAATTATAGTCTTAGAAATGTATGTAAAGTAGGTACTTGTAAATAGGGTGGGTGTAAAAGTTAAACAAACAAAATTAGCTCTTCAATTATTATTTCATAAGCATCTTGGCAAAAACAAAATTCAAACAAGTACAATCTCTCGCATTTTGTGTGATATAACAACTTAATTTGCACACACCCCGGATATTAACCAATTTTCCATCATCACAGAGAGCCAGACGTGGTGTTTTAGTGTTACACTTTTTATTCTCATGTGCAGACTTTGGATTTGGATAATCATAGATTGGAATCATGGAATTATATGGTATGGTGGTATGGTTGATCGCTACTGTGATCGTTCAGCTGTCAAAACTTACAGTTCAACCAGTTTTTTTTTTGTTCATTTATCGTTTTAAGACAAAACGGCAGTCGGTGCGCGTATAGAGCTCAACGTCATTTCTTAAGTTTAATTTTAGTGCAACTTCCGTTTTGCAGAATTTCACACAAAGACGGTATCAGAGCAGCACACATTTGACAACGACAACGGTCAGTTTTTAACGATCTCCTTACCCAGTTGCATAACCGGAAAATGTAACTTAAGTAATGGCCTGTCAATTTTAAAGAGATTTGGAAGGTTTCCGTTTTATATCTCACCACCAAGTCTCGTGAAGTAGAGTCGTGAGAGACACACATTTTTTTTTTGCGGTTTTTGCTTTAAATGAGTTGTATTTTAGTATAGCGCACAATATGGAGCAAGACAAAATTGTTGAAGGCAGTCGAGTAACAAGAATGTAGCATAAAGAATCTTGAAGTAGGTACCAACTTATACATGTGATAGATACAATGTAAAGTGAGTTGTAATTTGTTGTTGTTGTTGAGGTTCATATTATTGGGTGCATAGGGAAAAAAACAGGTTAATTATTTTTTTTCTGTTAGACCTTAAATAGAACTGAATGAAAAAGAGTTATGAAAAAATAGGTATAAATAGATCTCGTTGGCAATTAGAAATAAATAAATACTATTCCGATGTTATTATAGCAATTTTTGAGACTAAAACTGGTTAGTTTATTGTATGAAACAAGTGATTGCTCTTTTGAAATTACTTATCATGCATTTAAAAATAAACGTTTGCCAAATAATTTCAAATAGGAGTTGAGTTGATGCAGGTACACATACCTACGATTTAAATAAATTTAAAAAAATGTTAATATTTAAGGAAAGTAAAAAATATGTCGTAAGTTAAAATGATACACCTGTCTTTGTTTGAAGAATTTTCGACTTATGCTTCCCGGGCAGTGCTGTAATTATTTTTTTCGAGTTTTGTAATGAAACTTTCAGGGATTGTACATTGGGGTTTTAGAGCCTAAATATAACAACTTTTTTTATTGAACCTGTCCGTGTAACGGAGGAGGACCATCTTTAAAGTGTAACCATTTGGTCACGCTAGCACCACTAGGGTCCGTATATTTTTGTAATCTAAAATTGAGTTTTTTTTTAAGGATAGCATAATAAAACCATAAAATGTTGATAAATAAATGTTATTTTTTATTAGACATGAAAGGAAATACTTATGATCGAGTGTGGTACTCTGCAAAACACTTAACACAAAGGCCAAGATTGCATTTTATACAGCATGTGCTCATTACACTTTTGCAGTTGTCTCCTGCACAGCGTCTTCTTTTCTTAAGTGGGCTTATAAAATGATCGGTTCTATCAAACCGAATATTTTTTTTACTATACCATCTTCATTTCGTTTTCTTCTTGGGCCAGGATGGATTGGGGCTCGCCGTAGTTCGCACAGTAGTAAATCTCAATGGACCTTTCGAACTCCAATTGCGATAAGGGTTTAGTTCCTCTTTGCAATTGCCATGCATTTTTTACTGCCACATCCATTAGCCATGTGAAAATGGAGCTCCACCATTTTTTTCCACGGTAAGAGATGCGATGGTTATTTACATTTTTATCTAGGCGATCAACTTCACCCATGTATTTGTTATACTCCGTTATTGGACATGGCCGAACTATGTTGATTTTGTTTCCAGCTTCTCTCGAATAGCGAGATGCTGTTAAAGTTGGAAGAGGCCCATAACACGTCGAGGCAATGCAAACAATAGAGTTGTCCACCCATTTTATTAACTTTATACCCGTTTCTTGCATTTTTTTTGGATTTATATGACACACGAGGCATTTTTTTCATTTTGTTTTTATGCTCTAAAGGGCAACTTGATGGTATTCGATTTTCCTTATGGTTCCTGTCCCATTGTAACCTCTTGCTTTCAAATAAGTTAGGAATGGAAAACCGGTAAATAAGTTGTCGAAGTAAAATGAAAACGGAAGACTTCGTATGTCTTCAGGAAAGTCGTCTATCATTGATAAAAGGGGTGCTGAGCATTTACCAAAGCGTTCTTCATACTTCGTGTTAGATCGAGGATTTTTACCTTGATAAATCTCAAAACTTACCATATATCTGGATGGAGTATTCAGTGACCAAACTTTATAACCAAATCTTATTGGCTTACCTTTTATAAATTGTTTGCATCCATGTCGTCCATAATAAGCAGCCAAAAGAGCAGTCTGGCGGAAATTTTGTACAGACATTGATTCTACAAATGACGCTGCTAGGCTTAGGAAGGTCATGTCAAAGGAATACGTTCCCCCGGGCTTTTTAAAAAGACCCGACAAAACCTGGACAGACTCCTGCTCCGAGACTTTAGAATCACTTATGAGCACTCATTTCCCAGGATGTACAACTAATACATCTCATGTGGACGAGGGCCCTAACATTTGTGAAATTTTTTAATATTGGTAACCAAATTGTAGATTATAGAAAGGTGAGTTGGGACATTGACTCCTTCTCAGCATACAAGTCTGCAGAGCCTGATGGTAAAATTCCAATTATGCTCCAAAGCTCTAAAGATATAATTGTTGAGAGAGGTCAATGTCATCTTCATTCCGAAAGCTGGCAAGCCCACTCATACTGAACCGAAAGACTTCAGATCAATAAGTCTGTTCTTCTATCTTCTCAAGACCTTAAAGACTAATTGAAACGTATATTCGCTTAAAACTAAATGATGACGTACTCTCTCAGGCCCAACATGCTTACATGAAGGGCAAATCTGTTGAGACGGCGCGCCGCGGCGCTTCATAAAGTGGTCGGCACAATGGAAAAATCAATTCATTTACAGGAATTTTCCTTGGTAGCATTTGTTGACATAGAGGGGGCCTTCAACAACGTTGCTAACACTGCAATTCGACAAGCCCTAGACTGTATCAGCATTGACCCAATTTTTATTAACTGGATTGACCTCATGCTTAAATCAAGACTCGTAAATTCAGAAATGGGCGATAGTAAATTAAAAGTGAGAACGTGTAGAGGTACTCCACAGGGTGGAGTCTTGTTTTCTCTACTTTGGCTTCTCGTCGTTAACCAAATTTTAATTAAATTAAGTCGATGAGGTGTCAAGGTCGTCGCATATGCGGATGACATTGTGTTAATGGCCTCGGGGAAATTTGTTCCTACACTATGTGACCTCCTGCAAACACCTCTTGACAAGCTCATTAATTGGGCCGATAGTTGCGGACTTAACGTTAACCCACTAAAGACAGAAATGGTTAAACCCGCCCACCATTAACGGGGTTCCGCTGCGGGTTTCGGGCACAGCAAAATATCTTGGCAGGGTACTTGATCGTAAACTTAGAAAAAAGCATGTGTAGCTTTCTATACTTGCAGCAGAATTTTTGGTAAAAGATGGGGACCTAGCCCCAAAACCATTCATTGGATGTACACAGCCATAATAAGGCCAATCCTAACGTATGCCTGTTTGGTCTGGTGGCCAGGCCTAGAAAAGGGAACCAATATAAAAACCATGACCAAAATTCAAAGATTAGCGTGTATTGGTACAATCAGTACCATAAGAACCACACCAACCGCAGCCCTAGACACTTTCCTTTCACTAGCCCCGCTCGATTTGTTAACAAAAGAGTTGGCGGCAAAAAGTGCTATAAGACTTAAACAGTGCAATAATTGGAAAAGGGGCCACTATGGTCATAGAACTATAACGAAATTTACTGACATAGACATTCAAACGGACTATCTCACACCGCACATAGATTTTAACCCAGTTGCTCTAACGGATATCCCAACAAGGGAACTCTGGAGAGAAAACCGGGTCCTTAATACAAATAATGTTGCAGTCTTCACGGACGGTTCCAAAACAACCGAGGGCGTTGGGTCAGACATCTATTCAGATGATCCACCCCTTAACAGATCAATAAAACTTCCAAAGTTCTGCAGTGCCTTCCAAGCAGAAGTACTTGCAGTTTGCGAAGCAGCAAAACATCTTGCCACTTGTGAAGTAGCCAATAGGAATATTGACATCTTCATAGACAGCCAGGTGGCTATAAAAGCTATTTCCTCAATCATCACAAAGTCCAAACTGGTGGATCGTTGCCGTAACGAGCTTAGAATACTCAGCGCAACAAACACAGTTACCCTTCGATGGGTCCCAGGACATAGTGATATTTACGGAAACGAAATAGCGGATGAACTGGCTAAAATCGGGTCTTCTCCAGACCCGAGCCAAACCGACAACTCGGTTTTTATGCCACTGGAGCAAGAAAAGAGTAGAATCCACCATCATCAATCGACACCTGTCGGGTTTCAAGAAACCTATGGCCAAATATTTCACGTAAAAAAACAGAATACTTACTAAAGATAGGCTAGGCAGACCTCACTTATCCCTAATTGTTGGAATCCTAACGGGACACAACTCGATGGGTACCCACATGAGCAGAATGGGCATAAGCACATCTGACTTATGTAGAGGGTGTCAGGATGAAGAGGGCTTTTATCACTTTCTTTGTGAATGCCTCAGCTTAGCCAGAACCAGAAAAGAAGCCCTCGGAGAATATTTTTTCGATGAACTGGGCGACATCTAAATCTTGCCACTGAAAAATATCCTAAAATTCACTCAGAATTCAGGATGGTTCAGGGAGGCCTCACATATCTAAAATTCCCTTATTCCTTAGAATCCCAAGGAAAGTGCGCAATTCACGAACTGAAAATTTTTGAATCGGTTTGCCATCTTTTTTTATCGCATATCTTGCCGAACAATCGCTGATGTGTTCCAATAACTCGTCATCAAAAAATGCTCAAAAAGTTAGTGAGGCTGACAATCCCGGCAGTCATCATAGTTCGACTCAGGAAACATTGAGATCCCAGCACATGACTTGTCGTTCGTCCATGTAAACTTTGTTTCTTTATTAGATGAAGGTAAAGTAACATCTGAGAGAACGGGAGTAATTTTTCTTAGTCGATTAGGTCGATAGGCTCAATAAAACGGCATCCAGATTTTTCATAGTTTGAACTTGACGCCTCCATTCTCTGCACCTCGATAACGTCAGCTGGTTGATCATTAGAAGCACTTAGTTCAGACTCCTCTAAAACATTTGCAAGGACACTTTCAATTTCTTGATGCAAAACAGATAGGTCTTGAAGTGGAAAAGCGTCAATGTGCTGGCCATTTTTCATAACCAATTCACAACCAGATTTCAATTGGTTTCCGTTGATATTATCGATTGTTCCCCCTTCATTTTCAGCAGCATCATCCTCACCGCTAATACTGCCTTCTTCATCGGGTGGTTCAATAAAAATACCTTCTATCATATCATCAAAAGTATTCTCATCATCAACCATTTGCTCCACGTAGTCCATTTCATCTCTCAACGATAATTTACTAAGCAAAAATTATAAAAACACAAAACAAAACTTTTAAAAAAAAAACTCTCTCAGTACCAACGTAACCGTACAGTCACATTCTTTTATAGAGCGTGACAGCGTGACTGTAGGGTTACACCTTCAATAAGCCTTGAAAACTATAATAAAAACTAATTTTTTCGAAAAAAATAACCAACTTAGGAAAGAACAAGTTTTTGACTTTCGACTGATGCATTTATGATAGGTATCACCATAAAAATAGTATCCAAAATTCAAAACTTACTTTTGCATATTTGACATATTGAACTTTTTTGTAGGTTGAAAATAAATCTGGATTTCAAACAATTCACTCTTTTGAAGTACATGAAGCAACTGACACATACGAAAAATAAAATCATGATCACATGCATCAAGAATATAAAACCGCCTACTTTGATCATTTTTGTCAGTTGTAAATTTAATAAAACGATTCTTTTCGTAACTATATTGTGTGTTACCGTATGGTCACGCTAGCACAACTCGGGTTGTGCGATGAATATTTTCGAAAAATATAACTAAAAAAAAATAACAATTTAACTATTTTAATTTTTCGTATACAATATACATTTAAAGGAATATGAGAGTAAATTTGGGGAAGACTTTTTTTATTTTTGTTATCGTTAGAAAACCTGATAAAAATCTTAGGTACCTACGGCTTTTCGACCTATCACCCTCAAGAAGGGATTCCTCCATCTTAATTTAAAAAGTGAACTTGATATTCGCTTTTTTTCTTAACATGTGGATACATTTTCTTGCAATCGCTAGATTATCTAAAGTTGTAGACACCATCTGGTACCCAGCTTCATGAAGCCGCAAGTCAAAGATTGCAAAGTGATATTGGGTGAACCGATCGCCCAACAACACTGTCTTCTGCTGACAGAATTTTGTATGGAGACGAGGAAGACGAACAAACAAACAGAGTTCTAGAGGAATCAAGTGCTTCAATCTGGATAAAGTAAAAGGCGAAGCGTTTGTCTCCTTTATGAAAGATTATCTGTATAAAAACATAGACAGACATGCAAATGTAAGTGTGTAGTACAAAAAATGTGGGACTCTCTGCAATAAACCTGCCTGCGGGAAGCGAAATCACTGCTAGGAATTGTCAGAGCACACTACCAGGACGACAAAGAAACATGGTGGTGGAATGATGAAGCTAAAGCAGTAATGACTAGAAAAAAACGGCTTTCAAAGCTTGGTCAACTTGACCTTCTCATAACATAGATGAAAAAGCACGCCTTGGAATGGTTAACAGACGTGGCAAGAAAGAAGCAAAGAAAAAGTGTGCCCAACTTCAAGTAGGGAGTACGAAGAGCATGTATCGGGAGCTGGAGGAAATATCTGCACCGGCTGCTGATGCAAACCAAGCTATTCAGGAAAAAAAAACGAACTTTGAAATGCCAACATGAACAAGGGCGCAACTTTTTCCAAAATCGCCGCACAGAGAAGGAAAAATGATCAGGAGATTCGTTCACCAAAATTCATTAAGAACGCTCAAGGCCAACTCCTTGTGGATGAAGACAAAATTCTTCATAGATGGCAAGAGTATTGTGAAGGACTTTTAAATGAACAGTTTCCGAGGATATACTTCCCAATAGCTGCACCTTACAATGAAGAAACCACCGACATCACAGTCGAAGAAGTTAGTGATGCAGTGAAATACTTCAAAAAGGGAAAAACGATTGGGCCTGACGATATATCCTCTGAGTTCTGGAAAAAGATGGGAGACATGGGGTCTAGATGGCTCATGATTCTTATCTCCAAACTTATCTGCGGCGACCGAATGCCTAATCAGTGGAGGGAAAGTTACCTTCTTCCAATCTACAAGGCGAAGGGTGATACACGAAATTGCGACAGCTACCGTTCGATCAAGCTGATGTCAAACACCATGAAGATCGTTGAGCGGATATCGTATGGCCGCCTACGAAGGCTATCTGACGACCAGTGCGGGTTTTTTTCTGGTAAATCAACTACAGATACTATTCAGAGTATAAGAATCAGAATGGAAAAATATCGGGATTCCTCGAGAGATTTGCATATTGTATGGGTTGATTTTGAAAAAGCATTTGACAGACAATCACGAGATTGGGTTGCACTTAGGCAACGAGGAGTTTCGGAAGTCTTCGTGTGGATGGTCATAGACATGTACGAGCAAGTTAAAACAAAGGTAAGATGCCCCCCAGAAATCACCAAAGAGTTCCCAAATAGAGTAGGTGTGCACCAGGGAAGCGTGCTATTTATTACTGTCCTTGACTTTCTGCTTGAGGATAAGGTGACGGACCCCAAAGTTAATCAGTTATTCTTCGCTGATGATGGAGCCATAATAAGTGAAGATCCTGTGTCCTTGCAATGAGCACTTGATGCATGGGTGGATGTTCTGGAGGGAAATCGATACCGCATTAGCGCGAAAAAGACCGAATACATGCTGTCTATTTTTTCATCCACACAGGCCTCTTCCGGACATCTATTTGAATGGAACAGTGCTTCCCAAGTGCGAAAAGTTTAAATATCTTGGATCAATGATCAATAGCGAAGGACCTTGCGTGATGACGACATCAAACATCGCGTAAGCGCAGGGTGGATGAAGTGGCGGGAAAACTCTGCCATCTTCTGTGATAGAAAAATGCCGCCCTAAGCTGAAAGGAAAGTCCTACACGGAAGTTGTTCGTCCAGCGCTTACATACGGTTCATAGTGTTGGACAATGTAAGAGAAGTATGAGAGTAAATTGACGGCAGCTGAAATGAATATACTTCGGATGACAGCAGGAGTGACAAAGCGTGATCGAATAAGAAGCAAGAGAATCCGAGGAAACCTACAAGTCAAAAATACCATAGTGGACAAAATACAGCATGACCAACTTAGCTGGTACTGTCATGTGCAATGAAGATGCCATGAGAACCCAGTTCAAAAGGCAATAGCACAAGACGTTCCAACACTATCGCGGAAGAAAGGCAGGCGCAAAAACTCCCAGATGAAACAAAGGCAACGACACCTGCATTTAGTTGGCCTCAGACATGGAACAATCCAAAATTGGGAGGCCTGTCGACGTTTTGTGAGGTCAACCCCACAAGTGGATAGTGGAACCTTATGTGAAGCAGTTTAGTGGGAGAGTTGTAAATGAATAAGAAGAAGAAAAAGAAGTTGTTTCTACTTTATGTAATTTGCTTAGCAAATTGCCTCTTCCATCTTAACGGGGGTATATAGGCCCATTTTTGGTATCATTGTTCTATTCTTTTGGCTCAACCTACACGCTCCAGTGCTCTAAGCATTTATGCCAACCATTCTGTACTTGCCATTATACTGTTTGATAATACTTCTTGTTATATTATATTTTTTATCGCTAAATTATGAAATGCTGTATTTTGGAAATCATTGAGTCTACAGAGATGGTTTTGGGCTCAAATTAAACCAAATTAAGTAACTTTGAAATCAGTTAAACGATGTTTTTATTTAAAATTAGTTCTTTAGGACTAAAATCACCCATAACTCGAAAAAGGCGCTAAGAAATCGCGGTTTTTCTGATTTTTGGCCATGAAGTGGTCCCACCTCAAGGTCCAAAAAGCTTAGGTTATTTAGTAGGGCAACATCCTGAATAACTCAGCAAAGACAAGATTACAAGATTAGACGCAAACGACAAGTTTTTTTTTGATTATTGGGAATTTAAGCAACAAAAACAATTAATTTCATGCTTTCGATTTATTTTTAGTATTCATGTTTTTAGATTATGCTCGTGTATAGACAATTTTAGAAATTTTTCAAAAGCTACTTGAAAATTCGAACAAATACGAATAAGCTTTATAATAATTACAATGTGATAAGGGTTTAATGGAATAGCCTTGCGAATTTATAAAAAATAGGTTAAAAAAAATTACGTATACGCCGTAGTGTACCATAGTTTATTTTTTTTTGTTTTATTTGCGGTACTTTGCAAGCATATGCGAACATGAAACGTCAAAGCTTCCCAAAAAAAACCTGGCCAAGACGGCAGATAATAATCTGCCATAGTCGACAAGAAACCGTACTGTACTATCGCCATTGTCTGGGGGTTCATTTTTGGTACATCATGCGGCTGCATTGATGGAGAGTGAATGAGCAACTTAATTTGTAATTAGACAGAAAAGGCCCATTGGTGACAATGATAAAAGTAATGTTGATGAAAAGTCACAAGGTGTACTATATTTCATTATGTGGATGCAAAGTTCAAATTGACCACAAAAACTGTGTTTTGGTGCATTTTATAAAAAAATGCTAAAAAATAGAACAACAAAAAATATCAAGACAAATTGGAAACATGTATAGAAACGTATTTTACATTTTTTGGAATTCACAAGCCTGTTGTTGACCAGCTGTTTTTTTAGAAAATCTATTTCGAAATGTTAAAAAGAGTTAAAATTGAATACCTTCTCTTTTTTTACAATTTTGAAATAAGCCTTTGAACTGGTCTTAAATATTCGCAGCCAGTGCCGGACAAGCCACGTATCAAATGCTACGGGCCCCGCGAATTTGTGGGCCCCGCGCTCCAACGCCTGTCTGAACAGTGTCCTTAATCAACTGTTAAAGTCCAAAGCAATCCGCGTTGGCGTACGACCCCAATCTTGAAAAAATGCAGCCATCTTGCACTCTTTGTTTGTCGCTATATTTCTGGAACTTGTTGCCATAAAAAGACCATTCAAATGTCAAATGGACAAGCTTAGATTGACAAAATCAGGGAATTAAATACAAATTAGTTACAGGTATTGCAAGGCTACTGTTTTGAATTAAATGAATTTAACAGAGTAAATTGCAGTGCACATTCGAAAATATTAAGAATTTCCCATAAAGATTTACTAAAAAGCTAAAATTAAGAGGACATGTTCACAACAGTACCAATAATCATATGTGTAAGTTCCCAAAAAATCCCTTTTGTGGTTAAACTGCCATTTATAAAAGAGTACCAACATTTATATCTGTCGGCTTCTGGCTATACCTGGGGTGTATTTTTGTCCTAGAAAGATCATTCAAACGTAAAATGGTCATGCTGTGGGGATGGGCGTTAAAGAATAGACTCTTAATAGCTGATCCTGCTCCAGAGGTTATTCTAAAAATTATATCATGCAACTGCGTATGTTAATGCGAGCGTAGCTGTGTTTGCCTACAAAGTGGTCTTAGCTGCATAGCAATCTGTAGTTATTGTGCCGTCCGGTCATGGTTGTTTTAATTGGCCAAAAGACATCGACGAAAACGACAGCGAAGATATTGAGCTTCTTAGCGCTGTTGTATTTTGTATGCGTGTACTACTATGGATGATTTTATCAAATAAACACGCATTTTTTCTTCTTTAGACCAACATGTTCTAGGGATCCTTTATTTTTATTTGTCATAATTAATATACTTAAAAAAACTGCTCCTAGCATTTTTTTAATTGGGATTTTTTTATTGGTACTGTTGTGAACATGTCCATAAAATTTTAGCTTTTTAATAAATATTTCTTGGACATGGGCATTTTATTTCAATTTTGCATTGCACTGCAACTATTTACTCTTTTTTAGTAGTTTCATTCAAAACAGTGTAGCCATAAAACTGTTTCTAATTTTGTGTATGCTTCGCTGATTTTGAAGTCAAAGTCTGTTCAATTTACGCTTGCATGGTCTTTCTAGAGCAATTAGATAGCCAGAATAGCAAAAAGTCGACAAATTCCAGATGATGGTACTTTTTATTTAAATGGTGGTCTAATCCCAAAAGGGATTTTTTGGTAACTTATTACCACAAATATTTTTTTTGGTATGTTCTGAACATGTTCACTAAATTTCAGGTTCTGAATATATATTTTTGGGATATGGGTATTTTTTTCGAATTTGCACTGCAACTTACTCTGTTAAATTCATTTAATTTAAAACAGTAGCCATGCATTAGTTATATCTAATTTGTATTTACTTCCTGATTTTGTCATTCTAAGCCTGTCCATTTGACATTTGAATGGTCTTTTTAGGACAACAAGTTCCAGAGATATAGCCACAAACAAAGAGTGCAAGATAGCTGCATTTTTTCAAGATTGTGGTCATACGCCAACGCGGATTGCTTGGGACGATTTGTCACGGTAAAATTTACCGCGACAAGAACTATTCTTTTCACTTTCCAAATTCTTGCTCCTGTCTTTCCTGTTTTTTTCTTCTACACAGGTGTTTCATTCAATATACTGTGAGAGAGTAGGGCAGCCATGGTCCATCTGCCAATGGTACGCTCTCCCAGTATCTTGAAGAAACAAACATCGATGCAATCGTAGCCTTACAGTGGATGAGGTATTCACCATATATCAATACCAACAGACGGATGGTCTGTCTGGAAACGGATCCGACCGCTAGAAGTAATTCATTTTGAGAATGGTCTTAAGCCCAACGTTAATCTTTTCATGTCATCTTAATAAAATCTCCTAAATCTTAATTTGTTCAAAATGGAACGTTATTAGCATATCCCTAACCCATATATTTAACGAAAGTCCACCGAAGTAATTGTAGTAAAACGCGTTGTATATACTCGTAGTTAATAGCTGCCAAGTTTTCCTCCAAAGTGAAAACATTGTTTGTTTTCCTTCAAAAATTTAGTTACTGGTCAAGGGATATTTCACAGTTGTCTCCTTATTTCCTTTTGAATCTTGTAGACGGTATTTGGACTTGGAGGGGAATAATGCCTTAGAAATCGAAATTGAGTTCTGTGGTTTTTGACATTTTGTTTTCGGTCGAGCTATATTCTCAAGAAAAATAGGGGGAAAATGGCTGAATGCCGCCCCTGGAAGTTGAAACCAGCGGTCGGCGAATTCCACGATGACAGTGCATAACCAGGGAGAGACATTTGCGAGTAAGCAGGACCGCTGGATTCCGACATCGGTAGCCCTCTTCAGCAAGTATCTGAGAGTGGCTTACAATGACGTGACCGAAATCCGCGGGTTCCAATTGGCCGAAAGCATGGGGAAATAGGTACGAGATGAGATTCGGATGGACATTAAAAAATCCGGACGAACACTTCTTGTACTGAAGAGCTTTGGATAAGTGAGATTGGAGAACTAGCTGGAATAGAGGGCAAAGTGTCAAAAGATTCACGGAAATCAATTTTGGAGAAAGCACAAAAAATAAAGCAAGATGAGTTTTCTTTAATGTTTGTGGTTGGAAAAACAAGAGGAAAAAGGGAGAACGTTTTGTAAAGAGGTTAAAAAAAAGGAATATTTGAAGAAAAAGCGAAAAAAAAATAGGAAGGCTTCGTTGGCAGTTAACAGAAAAACATATAAGTAGAGTTTTCTTATTCATTGGTGATTGTAAATTCGCTTAGGTTGAATTATCATATTGTGTAATTATTATTTTCGGTTGGCATTCGTTACCGTGGAATTTTCTTGAAATTGCGAGACGCGCGACCCGTTTCAATTTGCTTCTTTTGTTCTTTCGGGACAAGGCGATAACGGTCCATTTTTCTTCTTTTATTTCTCTAATTTACTGATATTTAATATAGAAAAGATCTTGGGTTTTAATCATATACTAAAAGGTTTCCCAAGCAAAACCTCTATTTTAAAAAGAATTAAAAATTTCTACGCTTAATAAGGTTTGTAATTTCCTTTGTCAAAAAAAATTGCTGGCGCACTTTTCCATTTCCTAAATTTTCAGTGTCGACGACACTTTGGCGATCAAAACAATTAACCTTAATAATTTGTATCATCATTTCTATCCACCTTTTTTACAACGTATAACTGAGCATAGTCCAGTGGCAGCACTCTCATTATTGCCTGTTGTACCTTATTCGCTTTGTTTCATTTTTTCTCGATTTCGCCCAACTGACAGTTCGGTGTCATGTGCTTTGAAGCATTTCAATATTTTCTCCGTTTACTTGTGCCGGTCCACCTAAAAACTAAAAAGTTTTTTTTCAGGGCTACTGCCTCTTGCTAAGAATTGACAAATCCTCCAAGAGTATCACTTGTCACGAATAAGTGCTTCTCGTCTAGCCGTTCGGATTCGGCATAAAATTGTAGGTCCCTTCCATTCCTGTCGAAAGGCGCACACAGGAATGGTTGCGAGTTGTTAGTCACTAGGCCCTGGTTCTTCATGAGCCATTGTGCCACCCGATTTATTTTTTTTTTACTTGTGCCGGTCGTCGTCGTGACGTGTTTTTATTTTAACTTGTTAAATTAATTAATTAACTCGCCCGCGAAATAAAAGTGCAACATTTTAACAGTTGATTAAGGACACTGTTCTGAACATTTCCACTAAAACATATACATACCTGTAAGAAATTTTGTCCGGGTCAATGTCTAATTTGACTGGTCTATTGTAACAGTTTTGTTTTATTTGATACTCTAAACTTGAGAACCTAAAGCAAACCAAGGGCCCCTTGACATAATTTGCTACGGGCCCCACGCTGGCTTAATCCGGCACTGTTCGCAGCCCTTATTAATTTTGAATTGAATTCTTAAAACTAGATGGTTTTATTTCTTCTAGTTTTAGAGAACATAGAAAATTACAATAACTCAGGGCTTTTTTTTTAGAATAATGAGCAATTCTTTAAAAAAAAATGTTAAATTCCTATTGGTGAGAGCAGTAAAAACTTTAATCCAAATTTAAAGATTTATTTGATAGATTTTGAAGGAAATTTGAACACTGAAATGAAAGTAATTTTCTCAAAAACATCTAATCGGAATATTTAACTAAATATGAGAACAGACTTGTGGCTTTTAATTTTGTCTATAATTCTATTTTAGAATTATTATATTTAAAATGCACCAAAACACCATTTTTTTCACGGTGGATTTGAACTACGCTAAGCATCAGTGATGGCCTAGGGTCCATACGAAAGTGCCCATGGTCTTTTGACTAATTATTCAACAAACGAAAAATTAATAGCTAAGTCTAAATTTCGTAATTTTTTCGAAATTCAATTGTTAATTTCTTATTGTTAGGAGATTCAATAATTGCAGAAAAATAAATTCTAAATATTCAAAAATTCGTAGTTGATGAAAAATTCAATAAAAAACAAATAAAGGATTTTTGGCTTATTAATCAATTTTTTGAAAATAAGACAAATTATTTTTATTCATTTATTTTGTATATATTTTTGAAAAAAAAGTTAAGACTTATAGATAATAACTTAATTTTTAGAGAATTAGGATTATTACTATTGTTTATTAAATAAATAATTCCAGCCAAATATATTACTTGATGGTAGCCAATACCAGTGTTTGTTGTTCACTCAAAATCTTCAATACAAACAAAAAAAAAAACGATTAACTCCTTAAAATTAGGTTATGTTTAAATTATTTCCTACCTAAAACATAATTTGTAGATAAATCAAAAATACTCAACACCTTTATTTCCTTATAATAGATTTATTCCAAAAAATTAAAAGCCTCCTTTCACTTTACTTTAATAAAAAAGTGGACATCTTTATAATTGCGCTTCAAATGAAAAACCCATTAACCCCATAAAAATTCGAAAAATACTTAAAAATTCAATACAGAGACACGCAATTTAGAGTGTTTCGTCCCAGATGGTCAACATAAAATAAAAAAAAAAAAAAAAAAACAAAATGGCACACTTGTGACTTGTATGTGCCGGTGCCCGTTGTTAGTTGACCAGGAAGAAGAAATCCATTCCTTTTGAATCAACTCAATCGAGCTCGAGATTAAACAAAAGCAACAATCATAGAGATTGTTGTCGTCCAGGCACAGCACAACACAATTAACTTTGCCACCGTTGCGTCCGTCAGGGCGTTGTTGTGAAGTAGCCATACTCTTTCAACAAAATTCACATATTTCATTGTGGTGATGATTTTTGTTGCGGCAGCAAGTCTCACCAGCACCACTGACTAGGAAACATTATTTGAGACAATTACAGCTTTAATCGACGCGCGGTGCATAGTGCGGCATTAATAAAAGTGACAGATGCACACATTGCGAATGCACCAGGGTAAACCATTTGCAGCCAATCGGTGCCGGTCGGTTTGGTGTGGTGCTGTTCCGATTGTGCGAAGACAAAAGGAGATAATGGCTTGCCTAGACTGTTTGAACACAAGGCACGAAAAGAGACAATGAACTGGAAAAATAAAATAAGTTGCTAAAATGAGAACAAAAAAACCTTGCGATGATTTTATATTTAAGACTTCCTTCAACTGGGTAGGAAAAGTGCTAATAGACTTTTGAAGTATTAAGGCTCTTCCAAACTAAGGCAAAATAGCTATTCGGCGTGACAACTTAACATTCCATTGTCAAAATAAATTATAGCATGGTTATAAATGAGGGCATTCATAATGACGTGTTGTGACTCGCCATATTAATTCCGACGACCGACGCGATGAAAGTGTCGTTTGCGCACCGAATGTTTCACGTTCGTTTGCAGGAGCTTTAGTTCTTCAAAGTTCTTTTATCTCCTAGTACCTCCACAGCTGACGTTTCCATATCCCTGATTGTTCTTATGGGTTTATGCGAATCATTCGGCGCGACAACTTAGCATTCGTTTGTGAGAATAAGCTTGCATGAAAATAAAGGAGGACACCCTCATTGACGCGTTGCGACTCACCATACTATAAAAGAAGAAAGTTTCGTTGTCGCCCGTTTGTTTCGCGTCTGTTTGGAGCCTTTAGTATTCAAAGCCCTTTACCTATTGGTACCTACGCAGTTAAATTTCTACATCCTTTATTTCATATATGTGATTTTTTATCACACGAAACATTCGGGAGATCCTTAATTCTTCAAAGATCTTGATTCAATTAATAATTTCGCAGTTGAAGCATCCACATCTCTGATTTCCTATGGATTTAAAAATTAACGTATTTGCGATTTTTTGTCGCTCCGAATAATAATTGGATTGATTCTTTGTAGTAATGAGAATCCCTTCATAATTAAACATTTCAGTATTCTATTTCTTTCTTTCTTTCGGAAAAAACTAATTGTTGGTCTGAAATTGCTAAATCGTTCCAACCTAATGCTTTGACAGTACTTGCAATTTTCTGTAGTTCCGATAAAAAAAAAAAAACAAAGTAATAGGAAATTTAAATCATGTACGCATATTAGAGAGTTTCTGTTTCGTGATAATGTTAGAATATAAGCTGCTTTATGCTAACTGGCGGATACAGTTTAAAGTAATGCAATTACTCTTAACAGAAAACGCTTCAAAGAAATCGCGATTCGCAACGATCAATTAAATGCAATTTAGCTTTATCACAAACAAAAATAAAAAGTTTTGCAAGTGCTTACAGTCTAGTAGAACTATACCTATTCTATTCTATTTAAATTAGTGACAAAAAGCTCTCAAAAAATTAAATTAGTTTTCACTTTGTAATCGCCGCGAATTTTAAGTCGCACGCAGGAATTCACATATTTAAACAAAATTCTACGATTACAAATCAGAAATTTCTGCATTCATATTTTTTGTTGTTGTGATTACCTGTTTTAAGTCGCAATAGATATATTAAATACATTTGCATCGTTTTAACTCGCGATATTCGTACGGCGATAAATTAAATAAATATCAGCCTTTTAATTGTTGCGATTTCTTGGTATTAAGTAAGATCATTTACAATGAGACACACAAAATGTGGTTTATTTTTTTTTTGCAAATGCAAAGTCGCATGATCGAAATCGCATGTGCGTTCCTAGCCTAAAGTTAACGATAGTTAGCGCGAATTGAACGAATATCGCGTTAAATTTAGTTTCAGAAAATAATGACTTAAATTTGAACGTATAATTGTCAAAATTTAATTTCGGATGAAATTTTATGAAAGTTTGATTCAAATTCGCACATGACCTTAGAATATGTCATGCAGAAAAATACAATTTAGGCTGCTTTTACACCTAGCTTGCGATTTTTAAGCATGAAAACAACAAATGACGGATATAGAAGTGCTTTGCATTTTTCATGGTTTTCAAGAAGGAGTAAAGATTAAAGCGACTGGAGTCAAGCGACAAACGACAGAGCGACAATATCTTGGGAGATATATTAACTTATTAGATTGATTGCTTTCACGTATTTTTAATTTAAAAGGTGAAGAATCTGAGAAACAGAGCAACAGATTTACGACTTCTCTCCACTTTCAATTCTTTTCTATTAATTTATTTTATCTTAAGCGACGCCACGTGAGCATTTACTGAAACATACTATTTGCCGACTGCAGATGCAGAGTATTGTTTCGCGTGAAATTGCTGCTCTGTCGCTCGGTGCTTGACGATCAGTGCGTGGCCATGCTCTAATACTGGTGAAGAGATAATTATGTTTTGTTTGAATAAAGTTAGCTTCTATTTCTAATTCTCCGGTGTAAAAGCATCTTTTCTTCCTAAAGGGGACCAACAAAAATTTCCGCTTAAAAATCGCTCTCGTGTAAAAACCGATTCAGAAAGAGAAGTTTGAGTTTAATTTGAAAAGAGCCCCTGTCATGGGTTCCAGACATCACAAAAAAACATGAATTGCTCTATACATGTATCTTCAAAAATATATATTTAGGGGGAAAGTTGTTAAACAACAAATTTCTAGGCAGTGTGACATATATTTTTATTTAAATATTTACAATTTTCTCTTGTTCCGGAAAAAATCTAATTTTGGGTACCTACCGTTATGGAGAAGGAACTCAACCAACAAGTTTTATCTGCCCAACTCGATTCCTAGCAAGCTGTCTGCAATTTGACATGCTAATTGGATTGAGAACTGCATGCGTCACCTGAGTCTCAAATACCACAATAAACAAATATAAGGAGTTTGCTTGAATCAGGTTAAATTTTTGAACGAATCATGTTTGATTTCCCAAAACCAGGATGCCAATATTTCAATCAATTTCTGGTTTTAAAATTTCCACAGACACAATCATACATCCAATTATAATTTATTTTGCAACTCGCTTTGATCTTAAACCACATTACATCAACGCAACATTTTGCGCTCTATATCCACAAATTTGCCTCAAATTGACACTAATAAATTTGCTAAAGTCTCTATTTCAATCTTGAAATTCAAATAAGACTTCCCGCAATAATTTCCACCAAACCAACAAGCTTTCCACCCAGCCAGCCAACAGTGCCCCAGAAAAGTTACACAACTTGATGCACCCATCATCATAAAGTGTACACATCACACCGAAGAAACCATCCACTAAAACCAGATAGATAACCAAAGAATTTCCTCATCCGCTCCTCCGATATGAAGAATTTGATACCAAACAACCATCGTCATACAACACAACTACCGTTACCACCGTTATAACTATCTAATCTACTCTAGATTTAAAAGGTTTCCTGAAATTCGAAGCCGAATTTCAATGATGCGAAGCAAAGTTCCTTCACCACCGACTCGAGACTCGACTGTGTCGTTGTTTTTATTGCAGCATCTGCATCATCATACATCATCATCTACCTTATAACTTGCATCGACAGTTTCACTTTCATTTAGGGCTTAGAGTGTTAAGTCATCTCTTGATCTATGGTGGGGAAGGCGGGCGGAACGGTAGCGGCATCACTGAGTGAGGTGTTTCCATGTGGGATGAGAAAATATGCTATGCTACTGCCGCACGAGGCAATACCAAGACAAGCTAACCCAAGCATCAAGTCAGGTTTTTTTTTCTCGAATCAAATTAGGTGCGTGATGCATGGCGTCGGACGCGATGTAAGCGCATAATTGCAATACGTGGTCAGGATATATAACATGTGCTGAGTATGGATCTAGGGGGCAGAGAGATTCTTTATTTTTTTAGAAATTGATTTTATGATTGGAAAAGTGTATTAGTCCCGGCAAACGCAAGAACTTATTATTGGACAAGAGTCAAACTACAAAAAGTAAAAGTATTTATATCAGTCCCGACATTAGCAAGCACTAAATAAAGAACTAGGGTCGCTCTGCACAAAAGAAAAGAAAAAATACATGACGATAGATATTTTTTGTTAAAAATAGATTTTGACGTTTTCGAGATATTTAAAAAAGAAATAAAAGTTAAAAAGTGCTAAATAAATTATCAGACATGTCTTTTAGGCATAGAAAATTACATAATTTTCATGATCATGAAAAAAGATGGCGACGGACGTGATGAATGTCCATAATTGCAATACAAATACACGGTCAGAATTTGTAATTTGTGTTGAAAATGGATCTAGGGGATGGAAAGATAAAATACAATTTTATTAGAAATTGATTTCATGTTCCTACATAGGCAAGAACTAAATAAAAAACAAGAGTTTCTCCGCACAACAGAGCGTTTTCTCGATATTTACAAACAAAGAAAGGTTAAAAAGTGCTAATTAATTTATCAGGCATGTCTTATATGCATGTAAAATTACATTATTTTCATGATCATGACAAAAAGATGGCATCGGACGCGAAGCTACAAGTAATTGTAATACAAATACACGGTCAGGATATGTATCATGTGCTGAGTACGGATCTAGTGGGCAGAAAGATAATAATACATTTTTGTATATATTATGTTTGGAAAACTGCATCAATCCCCGTATTGTCAAAAGTTGAATAAAAGACAAAGTACACTCTGCTGAATAGTTAAAAGTACAGACAAAGTTCGGGAGGTTACTTGAAATATTAAGCATGTCCCGGTTTCAAAAAAAAAAAATGTTAAAATGTGCTATACAAATTCTTAAAATATTTTAGACATGTGTTATAAGGATTATTTGAAAAATTGAGCATCTCGTTTCGAAATATTTTAAAAACAAAGAAATAATAAAATGTGCTGCAAACATTCTGAAAATTGTCAAGCTTGTAAAATTACAAATAATAACATAAAAAAAGATAATTATTGGTCGAAGCTAAAATATCGTTTTTATGTGAAGCTTCTAGGCTCTGAAGGCTTGAAATATTAAATCAAATTTCGAAAACTTTTTTTTTCAAATCTAAAAGTTTTACCTAAAATTATTTATTTAAGCATGGAAATGTTTACCCAGCACCTTAAAGCCTGTCTTAAACCTCCTAATGTCTCGAAGCTTAAGAAAATCATGAATTTTATTTTAATGCAGCACATTTTTTTTTTTTTTTTTTTTTTTTTAATATCGTTAGGATATTCCTTAAGCAAATATCTATAGCCCCGTTTGTTGTAAACGTTCAATTACAACTAGGTATATGGCAATCTGGTTTTTATATTATTTAGTGTCTGTGTGTCTGATTAAATTATATAAATCACACAAGTTTGCGCAAAAGTTTTTGAATGTTCAAAAAGCAAAGAAGGAAATAACTACCGCGACGCAAATACAAAACTGCATTAGTGAAATTATAAGCACGTTTAGTAGCTCTATATTTGTGTTTATGTTTTTTGATATAAAAATCAAATCTTGTCTTTCATAAGGGGGACGAAGTGAACAAAAAAAAGTTAACATTTCAATACACATATGTATTGTATATACCTAGTCCTGAATATTTGAAATAGCTTAGGTAAAAATTACCTGTCATCGTGTTAATTGATTGTTTTTACCCGATAAGCAAAAAAATTATTAGCTCTATACCATATGGGTAGATGGCGCAGTCAAAGACATATACATACCTTATTTTATAAAGATGTCATTTTATGGAAACCTTGTTATTGTTATTATATGAAAATAGGTATTCATTTTTTGTGAAGACGCTCGAGCTATGTTTGATCCTCAGGGATGGTAAAACGTTTTTTTTTTTTTCAATTAGAAATGATCATAATGGACTAAGCACCACTAAAGGTAAGTAATGAAAATGATTGATCTTTAACTCATGGAAAAGCCATAAATCTTGTCTTAAAGCTTGGTCGAAGCTTAGCAAAGTTGTTATTGTTTCATTCAAACAATTTCAGTGTAAATGTATATGTATTTGAGTATGCTATGCAGTGTGTATACAACATTTGTAATATTACCCGTGTTTTAATGGAAAAGCTATCCATAGTAGTATTCCATAGTAGCTATCCATAGTAGGATTTTACATGAATAACAATTACAACATCAGCAAAATGAATACTGCCGATAAAAGTTAAATTAGAATCGTACTGCGGATAGTTTTCCGAGTCTCGAATTGAATTTTTGTAATTTCATTCTCAAATGTTGGTTTTTTCGTGAAGTTAATTTTGACTGCTTCTGATTCTCACAAATATTATATATATTGTTTTAATATTCTGATAGGTGTTCTTTCAGTTAAACCAATTTTGAAATACAAAAACCAGGCTACTGCGGTTTTTTTTTGGTAATTTTCTACTATACTATTTATAGAATGCAGTTTTTTTGGCAGTTTTTGTTTTGTAAATATTTTATTTAGCTATTATTATTATTATTGTAGTACTACTTTAAAATAAATAAAATACTTTAACTTATAATTTAGATTAAAAGTTATGTTTGATAAAATTGTTTGATAAGGAAGAGTCGGGTAAAGCATTTTACATTCACGTGGTGCGGCTAAAGGAAGAATATATGTAGGTATACTTGGAAGTACATTGGCACTTGCATTGAGGAAAAGCTTTCAGTTCTCGGTATTTGTATCACAGACCACCTCCTGTGGTCCTGTGTGACGTCGCTAAAAATGCTGCTAAGTGTTAAGGTTTTCTTCGAAGATGCAAGAAATTTGTCTCCCCTTCTGATCTGGCTGTAATATATAAAGCATTTATCCGTCCGACACTTGAGTACAACTCTCATATTTTGGCAGGTGCCCCAATAACCCACTTGAGTCTCTTAGATAGGATCCAGAAAAGAGCTTTGAAAATGATAGGTGACAGAAATATAACAGAAAAATGTGCATCACTCGAACATCGCCGCATTGTTTCATTTCTAACATTATTTTACCGTTACTTTTATAAACATTGTTCTAGTAAAATAGCCAGTTGCATTCCTCCCCTAAAACAATTCAAATGTTATACTCGTACTTCTAGGAATGCACATCAGTTTACCCTCGAGCCCAACCTCGGACGCACTGTCATGGATAGAGTTTTTTTTTTTTTTAGCCGCACTACCCAGATGTGGAAACCAATGTGCATCGGTATCTCCTCTTAAATCCTTGCCCTATAAACATTTTAAGGGCAAACAAAATCAATTTGGTGCGCGCTCGACTAAAAAAAAAGTACGTCCGAAATAAGGATTGTGGGTACATTGATGTGCATTCCTGGAAGTACAGGTATTACGGTTGAATTGATTAAGGGAGAGATTGCAATTTGCAACTGGCCATTTCAGTATAACAGTTTTTGTAAAAATATCGGTAAAATAATGAAAGCGGCCGGCGCGCGTTGTTCAAGGGATGCAATTGTTTTCGTTATTTTCCTATCACCTATTATTTTCAAAGCCTGCCCAAATATGAAAATTGAACTCAAACTTGTGCTTCATATAGATTACAACTAGATCAAAAGGGGAGGACAATTGTGTGCATCTTTAAAGAAAAACCTAATCACTTTGCAGCGTTTTTGGCGGCACGTCGAATATGTGATCATTCCACAAAAGATGGTCTGCGATATGAAATCTTTTCATGCATTTTTCGAAGTTGATTTAATTTTGTGTAGCTTATCATGTCAATATATTTGGCATGAGTACGATAACTTTGGCGCCAAAAATTGATAATGGTTTTTTGTAGAGGGGTCAAAAACAAGCATTTTGAACTAATGGAGAGGGATATACCTCGCCCTTTTTAGGAGGTAGGAGAAAATTTAGAAAAAAAAAAATTACTTAAAATGGAAAAAAAAACGGTAACACCTAAAATGAAGTATACCTAATTCTAAATTAAATTATTTATGTCAACAGTTTTTAAACAATTCGCATGTAAATTCAAAATTTTGATTAAAAAAATGAAAAATAAAAAAATTTAAATTGGCTTTAAGTGGCCAATAAATAGTAATAACTAATAAAACTACTTTTTTATAAGACTTTTGCTTGTAGCTTGCTTACATAAACAGAGCATGCTAGTACCTAGCATTATGGCGCGACGGTGGCGGTGTATAAACAGTGAGGTATGTCACCCAAATATTTTGAATGTAAATTGTTTTTGAAAAATTGGAGGGGGTTCGTTCCTCAATTTTGGGCGGATTTTCCAAGCAAAATTTAATTAATTGTCAATAATTTTCTTAAACAAGAATACCTTGGGTTGCCCACTTGCTTCGCAGGTTCCGGGATTTTAACTCCCTTTTGGGGTCCCCTGTCCCGCTCATGCGACTCCGTCGCTCCGCTTATAAATAGGACTTTTGCTGGTTGATGACAATGGGAAAATGGCCTGAATTGAGTTTGAAACAAGCATTGTTACAAAAAAATGAAAACCATTTTTTTTTCAAAATTCACATTTAATTATAGTTTTTTTTTTTTTTGGAAAATTCGATTTAAGAGATTAAGATTATATTATTTTACTAAATATTTTAATTATAATTAGGATCTATATATACAGGGTGTCCAGTAAATAATGGATAACCTTGGAATGCCTCAAAGTAGACTTTATGACCGTCCTGAAAAATAATAATAAAAAAGTCTATCCCAACCACAAGAAAAGATATGTGCATTTTTTTGTTCAGTGCATTATTTTTTGCGTTACTTTACGTTTTTGAATACAACGACTACAAGTGAATGAATTCTACCGCTTTTTTTTATAACAATATTTAACATTGTTTGTGCCAAAACATAAGAAGACAAAACTTGTAATAACTGTTGGAATTCTTAGAGCAAAAAATTATTGAACTTTGATTTCCGATGTAAAATTTGAAAGAAAATAATTTTTGAAAAAGTTAAATTATCTGTGGTATGAAAAAATGCATGAATACCTGAGTGGCCAAATATTTTAAAAATATGCGGATTTAAAAATGGTATAACTTATTATTGCATCTTAAAACAATAGGAAGTTATTGGTAAGAATCAGCAACAAGAGAGTCAATTAAGCAAAAACAAATGATTTAAAAATTAGCAAATTAAACGTGAAAATAATATCATGCGCAGTGTTGCCATAATCTCAAATTTCATAATGCTAGATTTCAAATTTTATAATGCTAGATCGTATGAGACCTCCAAAAACAAAATGCTAGATTTCAAAATTCATATAAAAACGTCCATATCGATGATTAAAAAACAATCATTTTATAAAAATGCAAAATAAATATTTGTTTTCTCATGAATACCTAACATACATACAAAGGTAATACATAATCTCCATATATAACAACAAAACGAAGACAAACCAAAATTAGTTCAAAAATAACAAAATTTAAAGCTTTATATATAAATATGTATGTACTAATTAGAACTTTTACAGCAAACTATTTTTAAGTAAGAGGCCAGTTATAGCTATCATTGAAAACCATCATTGAAAAAGTTAGTTGTTGATTTTGAGACTCCTCGAAAGTTTAATCATTGAATATTTTAATGCAGAAATATAGCTTACGACTTCAAAATTATTTCTCCTCCAAAAAAAAAAATAATTTTGACCCTTATCTTCCCCGTAACGTAACTTTAAATTTTTTCAATGATCATTGGTAAGGTAGTTCATCATTGAAAAATTAAAAGTCATTTTATGAGAAAAGTTGAGCCAAATTGAATTTTGTCTTACCTAGAAATAAATATTAAGTCAATAAGCTTTACTTTTGCATCAAAATAATCATTTATTTTTTCTTCAAAATCTCTCAAAATTGACAATTAATATTTTCAATGATGGTTTCCAATAATAGCTATAACTGGCCCCTAAGAACATGTTTTAGTATATAATTATTTTATTTTAAATCAGTCAGACTTATCACATCCTTATTTGTATAATATCTTATCTATTTTATGATTTTAATTAAATAATGAGTTAGCCCAAAGTTCTTCATACAAATAATCTTCTTCGTCCTTAGGTTTTTCATACTTCGTCGAGGCTCCAACTTCCTCTATAACACTTCTTGAAACCTCATAAGAAGAGTAGCATTTTATCTTCTATCTTAAGCCCCTTGCGTATTTGGATTTGGACAATGCTGTTCAGTAATTGTTTTCCAATTTAATGACGAATTTTTTGTTTTAATTATATTCCTTTGGCTGAAGAGGCGCCCATACTCATCATTTGAAATGGAAAGTCAAGTCAGTCCAATGCCAATCACAAATCGACCTAATTCGAATTCCTTAAACATATTTTCCCCAGCTGCATCTTTACAAGTTAGTAGCTGGATCCAAAACGCATTTGTGTTTTGTGAATTTCGAACTTTTGACATCTCATAGCAGATTTCTTAACAGATTTCTTAACAATTCAAGCAACCGAATACCATAATACAATTCATAAGAGATTGTCTGAAAGCTCAAACTTTTGTATTGAAATTGATAACAGAATAGTAGAATAACAGAACAAAAGACCTTGCTGAATAGGCCCAAATAATTGACTTTCCAGATTGCACAGCAACAGATGCTTTAATTAATTCATTTCTATTAAAAAAAAGTCATGAATTTTGTGAATCTTCGTGGTTTGACGTTGTTAAGGTTAAATCGGAATGCTTTCTATTTCTTTAAATATTTTTTTCCAAATATGATATCCTCAAATCAATGATTCGAAATCGTTTTTGGCATTCAAGAATGCAAAAAATCAAAACAAGAATGCCAGAAAAGCATTTAGCATGATTTTAAAATTTCAAAATGCTTTTCTATTCTCTATAATGCTAGATTTAGCATTAATAATGCCGTTATGGGAACACTGATCATGCGTCCAACATGGTAGATTTTTGATTGATTGCCTGTTTTTATGATATTATCTATCCTATTGATACATCCAAGCTTTTAACTTCTGAGGCTGATTGCAACATTACCAAAATTGTCAACAAAATGCAAAAAACGGCTACATTTTCAAGCTTGTTTTGAATTATACCTGGTATATTGGGCCCTAAGGCTGGCCATGAGACGAGACTCTGCGAGACTTTTGTAAGTCTCGTTAAAATCGAAAATTTCCAGTCTCGTCTCGGTCTCGTGTCGGTCTCGTATAATTAAGTCTCATCTCGGTCTCGTCTCCGAAAAATACGATTTCCGGACAACCTGATGATTATTGCAACGAAATATTTCCCATTATAGTTTGAATATGTGAAGAAGAAAATAAATATTTAACTGGAATTGGATTTTTTAATTTATTAGACTCTATGCAAATTTTGGTTCAAATATACAGTCTCGTCTCGGTCTCGTCTCGGTTGCTTAAATGGCACTCTCGTCCCGTATCGTCTCGGTCTCGTCATGCGAGACCGAGATCGAGACCGAGACTTTTCTCGTCTCGTGGCCAGCCCTATTGGGCCCTAACAAAACCATAAAATATTTTCGCATTTGCTTTTAGTTTATTTGTTAATTTCTTCAAACAAATAGTCTTTTGAGTTTTGAGTCAACTTTCAATCACTTGATCGCTTAGTTAGAAAACAAAAACAAAAGTAGATATTTTTTTTTAATTTAAAGCAAATGCTCAAACTGTTTTCCAACCATTCTAATACAGGTTCTGCACCTCCGAATAAATGAAAATCTTATAATAATCTTGTTAATTTTTGCTCAAATCTTGTAATCTCATAGTTTTTTCATCACATTACGTTATATGTTGAATACAATGCACATCTTATAAGAAAATTAATTCGGTAATAACCACTACCAAAATATTTGATGGTTTTTTAAAAGGCCAATTGAAGAGTTATAATTCAAAACAATCTCGAAAATGTAGCCGTTTTTTTGCACTTTCTTAACATTTTTGGTAATGTTGCATTCGGCCCTAGAAGTTAAAAGCTCGGATTTATGATTGGGACAACATTATAAAGACATGCAATCAATCAAAAATCTACCATGTTCAACGCATAGTCTTATCTTCACGTTTACTGTGCTAATTTTGAAAACTTTTGTTTTTGCTAAATTGGCTCTAGTATTGCAAATTTTTACAAATAACTTGCTATTGGTTCTAGATAGAATAATAAACTATACCATTTTGAAATCTGCATTCGACACGCATATTTTAAAAATAGTTGGCCACTTAGGTATTCATGCATTTTTTCATACCACAGATGATTTAACTTTTTCAAAAATTATGTTCTTTCAAATTTTGCATCGAAAATCAAAGTTCAATAATTTTTTTTCTCTAAGAATTCCAACAGTTATTAAAATTTTTGTCTTTTTATGTTTTGGCACAAACAATGTTAAATACTGCTACAAAAAAAAAGGGTAGAATTCATTCACTCGTAGTCGTGGTATTCAAAAACGTAAAGTAACGCAAAAAAATACACATATCTTTTCTTGTGGTTGGAATAGACTTTTTTTTTATTAGTTTTCAGGACGGTAATAAAGTCTGCTATGAGGCATTCCAAGGTTATCCATTATTTACTGGACACCCAGTATATAAAGGGTTTTTCAACAGGGACGCTATATTTCTTGTCGCTCTTTTGACATTTGAGATATACAAGCCAACAACGAGTCGAAATTATTAAAATTTACTAACGAAATTCGGAGTCAGTGGCCTCAACGTTAAGAGCGCTACGTCCAATTTGTGGTCGTCATAATCGTCCTAGCAGATCAACAATTGAGCGTCTAGTGGAAAAATTTGAATCCACAGGCACAGTACAAAATGTTCCCGTGCCAGTGAGACAAAGAAGTGCCCGTAGTGTCGAGAATATTGCTGCCGCTGAGGCTTCAGTTGCAGAAAGCCCAAATGTGTCTCTCACACGTCGTTCTCAAGCATTGGGCAGCTCTGTGACGTCGTTGTAGCGAATTTTGAGAAAAGATCTTGGCCTACATCCTGAAGCCGCTTGACCACCAGAAGCGTCGTATGTTCGTGAATTGGGCTGAGCAACAACTTGAAAATGATTCGAATTTTCATCGAAAAATCATCTTCAGCGATGAGGCTCATTTCTGGCTGAATGGCTTCGTCAATAAACAAAATATGCGGTATTGGTCAAGCAGCAATCCACACGTACTCCAAGAGTCATCATTGCATCCCGAAAAAATTACGGTTTGGTGTGGTTCATGAGCCGGCGGCGTCATTGGGCCGTACTTCTTCCGTGATGATCAAGACCGGCACGTTACAGTGAATGGGGATCGCTACCGTTCAATTATAACCGAATATGTTTGACCCCAATCGGATGATATGGACTTGGAGAACATGTGCAACAGGACGGCACCACACGCCACACAGCGAATGTCACAATCAATTTATTGGAAACCAATTTTGGAGAACGTGTTATCTCACGAAATGGTCCAGTCGCTTGGCCGCCTCGGTCGTGTGATTTGACGCCGTTAGACTATTTCCTGTGGGGCTACGTCAAGTCTATGGTCTATAACAACAATCCAGCGACGATTGATGAACTTCGTACGAATATCGAACGTGAAATTGCAGCAGTATCGGCCGATTTATGCTTGAAAACCGTCGAAAATTGGGTTTAGCGTCTGGACTTCTGCAAGCGTGCCCGTGGTGGCCATGCAAAAGAAATCGAGTTCCATACGTAATGGAACGTACTTTCACAGGAATAAAGAATTTCATTGATATCCAAAACCGTTTAAATCCGATATAAAAGAGAAATGTCGTCCGTGTGTGCGCGCATAACTCAAGAACGGATCGTTCGATGTTCACGATTTTAGGCTTGATAAATTCGTATTTACCCAAGGAAGGACATAGGACACTGTAGAATAATCGCGAAAAATTTTCAGGAAAATTGGAAATCAGGGATCGTCCTCTTTTTAATGCATACCTATCTCGAGAACGGTGTCTTCGATTTTCACGATTAAGGTCTTGATGGATTCGTATTGGCTCAAGAAAGGACATAGGAGATTGGAGGAAAATCCCGGAAAATTTCCAGGAAATTGAAAAGCAGGGAACATCAAGCTTTTAATGCATAACTCGAGAAAGGTTACATTTATTTTTACGATTTAGGGCTTGATAAATTCGTATTAGTTCAAGGAAGAGCATAGAAAACTGAAAGCAAATCCCCTAAAATCCGGGAACATCCGGTTTTAAGTGCATTACTCGAGAACGGTTACTTTGATTTTGACGATTTAGGGCTTGATAAATTCGTATTGGCATTCGTTTACCCTTGAGCCCAACTTCGGACGTACTGTAATGTACAGAGATTCTTTCTTCAGTCGCACCACACGAATGTGGAATGCTTTACCCGGCCCAACTTTCCCCTCCCAATTCGATATGCAAACATTTAAAACCAATGTACATCGGTATCTCCTTCTGAATCCTCTCCTACTAACCTAATCGCTCGTGCTGTGTTAATAACATTTTAAGGGTAGCCATAACCCCTTTTGTGCGCGCAGAATATAAAAAAAAAAAAAAAAGGAAGGAACTGAGAGCATCGGCTTTACTGCAATACGTGGAGAAATTGCAATTGAAAACAAACATGCGAGTCGCTTTACGAAATGACCAGTTCGCTGCAGATTTCTCCAGTCAATTTATTGGCGATGGGCAATGGCGTGATACCAGTGTACTTAGTCAACGGCCTTATTGAATTTCCACCGAATTTTTGCTACTTTACAACAACACCGGGAGAGCTCATCGCGAATGTTTTTCCGAATTTAACTCAAAATTATGTTAACCATGAATGGCTGAGTTCACGCGCGATTTTGGTTGCGAAAAACAAGAATGTCGATCATTTGAATTTGGTCATTCACAATCAAATCCGTGATGGATGGAAACGAAGCCACCAACCAGAGCCGCTTGTGGGTCCCCAGGGCAAAACTAAATATGGGGCCCTATTTCTCAATGACTGCCTAAATAATGGTTGAATTAATTTCAGCAAAAAATTCTAAATGTGTTTTACAGAAATAAAAGGTTAGGTACTAAAATAGTTTTTATTCTTGATTTTGCAGAAGCGATTTTTTTTCTCAAATCTATTTGCCGTGCTCTTAGATTTTTGATCGATATCAATGATAAATTGCTAAGCCTTTGTTGTTTCAAGGTGCATTGCAAGTAATTTGTATTAGTTTCAGATTTGAAAAATATTCTTCCGCTTTTGCTGTGGTAACAGGAACAGTTAAAAACATTATAAGAGTGGTGCAAATACATATCTGGATAGCTCGAAGACAGTGAAGAATTCTTAATGATCAAAATAGTTGCCAATTCTTTAACATTTTATCATGGAACTTATGTCATTCAAAAATTTTTACCTGATATAAAGTTACTGAGCAGAAAAATCAGATGACATAAACAAAAGAAATATGACAATATGACGCATATAAAAATCAATAGTAACTTTTATTTTAACAAAATGCACTAACTTTTAAGCCATAGCAATAAGCGAAAAAGTAACAAATCATAACGTGAGTTACGTGTGAAAAAGAATTAACCGTTAAAAACAAAATGGCAGCACAACTACACTAGGTACAATTGTGCAAAATGTAGTTTTTGGCTCGTGTACTAATACCGAAAGTCAAACTATGTGTCGGGCTTAATGAATTAAATGTAAATGCACCGTACTAATTCCACCATCTGGGTTGCATGAGCTTTCGCTAACCATGAACATGAACACATAGGTTTAGAGTTTTCTCCCAATTCTTTTATTTTAATTTTACAAATGAATATTTCAAGGGTCACATATAAACAAAACGAAGCAACAAATACTTGAAAATAGTGGATAAACTTAGAATTTGTGTAATGCATCGTTTAATTGAATTCACCACATAATGAGCCGGGCTTTTCACCACACAATTTAAAATTGAAAGTCGGCTCAGTTCTAATTTTGCTGCGCAAACTCAATGCACCAAAACTTTGTAACGGAACGCGATTGATTTTGAAGTGCATCAAATCAAATCTTATATTCAAGCCACGATTTTGAGGGGAAAATTCAAAGGGTAATCTGTTCTCATTCCACGGATTCCGCTTATTCCGAACGATTTGCCATTCGTATTTAAGCGTCTTCAATTTGCAGTGCGTCTCGCTTTTGCTATGACAATTGTCAATCAAAAAGTCGTAAGGACAATCGCTGGATGTTTGTGGCTTGAATCTTGAATGCCCATGTTTCTTACATGGTCAGCTGTATGTGGCGTGCTCACGTATCGGCAAACCTACCGCTTTGTACGTGTACGCACCTGAATATAAAACGAAAAATGTTTTTTACCATTAAAGCTCTTCAGTATAAAGAAGCGGAAGGTTGGCCGACACGCCAATCATTTTGGTTTCATTGAAACACATCGACATTGTTAATTTAGTTATTTTTTGTATTTAATAAGACTATAATAAAGAATTTCAATTGACCGAATAACATTAAACGTCATTGAGTATCATGCTCAGAATTATTATTTTCTTTACATAAATGGATTTAGGCGGAACGAAGTTCGCCGGGTCAGCTATTTTTATATAATACAAAATTGCAAACTCAAAGAAAACTAGATCCATCGAATTTTATATTTATTTAGTTTTTTTTAATTTAAAAATTGGGGCATAGTTATTAAAGCTTCTAATAAAAAATTGAAAACATAAGCAGTTAGAACCAAGCTTCTGAAGATATGCTTTTCGAATTGTCATACACTGGCAATTAAAACCATACTTTATTTAACAAAAAAAAAAAAAATGAATTTTATGTTCAAAAATCAAATTTAATTTAATCCCACTAAGGCCCAGTTTTTCAGTGCGTTGAGTTTTTTTTTTTAGATTTTTCACAATTAATAGTTAAAGTTCGTCCTGCAGCAAAAACTGCTTTCGCGCTAAATCGGGTTCCATTTGCGGGATTTACTACTTTTTAGTTTTAACTCAGAAAAACTCTGTTTTCCTGAAAAAATGGTACTTGGAAGAACGTGATTTAGTATTTCAATCATTGTTTTTGCATGAAAACTATGCCCACTTTCAAAAAGTTTTTGTTTCAATTTTATTGAGAAAACTAAGGTACACCTTCATGTCAGAGTCCAAATATTTTTAATTCGAATCAAATTTTGTAAGCCTTGATGGATATCAATGAATAAACTAAGTTTCAAACAACAGTTTAAGTTTAGATCAAATTTGATCAATGGTTGTAGGGCTGAACTATGTTTGTATATCCTGCCCTGTAGCGGATTAAATACTCAATTTTTAGAACTCACCTTATCGAAGTGGGTTTAGTTTCCATGCAATAAAACAGTACCTACAAAATGAAATAAAAGCTGAAGCTGCCCTATTAAGAAAATCTGAAGTTCGTCGTAATGTTTTCTATTTTATTTTGACTACTTTCAGGAATCTGAAGTAAAATCGAGCCATATTTCTAAAAAGTACAGACAAAAGAACATTTTTGAATATATGAAACATTATTTAACTTTTTTTCAAATAAAAATTGCGGCATATAAATAAATAAGCCCCCACCCCACACCCCTTCGTACGCCCTTGCTGTTGCATAGTCTTACCTAATCGCTTAGCCCATTTAACTTTCAAAAAAGTTTCTATTGAAGTTGAGTGCAGTGGACCTCATGTTTTTAAGTGAATATTTCTAAGTTCTTAAAATTAGCACGAATGTGTCATACATCGTTGAAAAGGTAATACATTTTAGTTCAATTAATAATTATATGGGCGTAAAGCTCTGCCTAAACTATGGAGTTCGAAAGATATTGCGCTTCAAAATACCGACAAAGACAGTAGGTAATGCAATTTTTCATTTTGAGCTTGTCTTACTATACCAACAGTATACATCGTTGAAAAGATTATGTGCAACAACAAAAACAATAATGCCTTTCCTATATATATAATATGCCAACTATATTATGTCATACAACGTCATACGCAGTTAAAGAAATGTGGTCAAAAATCGTAAAACCCGAGACGAGAGGACTGAGACAAGAGAGGAATCATAAATAATTTTTAGCGCTCAATCGTGAATTTATTTATTAATGACATCCGGAAAACTACCGATATTGTTAATTATATTGTTCCAGGATTGCAATCATTTTAAAATTATTCAAATTAAAAAAATTCTTTTCATTGTTTGCAGTATATGCTGTGTTCAATAGCTTAAGCACCGAATTGCTACCTGCTTGTTTTTTTTTTTTTTTTTTTCCAAAATGACAACTTTTGTCTGATTTCTAAGAAATGTTATAAATAGGATATAGTTATAAAAGTGGTAGACACACTAGTACCAACTCCATCACTTCAAAAGAATGTTTCATTGTAAAACTAATTAAGATGTTTCAAAAGAAAAATAAACTTTTGGAGTTTCGCCATTCGTTTTTAATCTCCTGTATTCACTTCTTCCTTATAATTGCATTCCGTCTATTGAACTGGTAACATTGTTGCGCGTGGCGTATGTACAAGTTAAATGAAGAAACGAAACAAAAAACGAATTCAATTATCCCGACGGTAAATGGATACACAACATAAATCAATACCTATGCCGTTTCCATTTTTGCTCATTGCAATTCCAATTCACTATGCCCATTTCTGTTAACCTTCTTCCGGTTTCCGCACAACATTGACGTCTTAACTATAACTTGTCAAATATGCACTGTCTGCGATCGATCTGTCATTCCACCAAAAGTTTTCTTTACCGATTTACCATCACGCAACATCATGATATTAGATGGCAACAGTATACACTATCCCACACACACCTTTTACGATTACTCGCAGCATAACAATCTCGCTCCTCACCGCAACAACAACAACTCACTCACTTACCTCCAACTTGATGACTTCCCTAAATTCAGTCTTGTAATTTGAACACCTTGGCGGAATATCCAAACACCAATTCGATGCGCGCACCTTAACCTGCTGCATGGTGGGAGTTTGTGTTTGTTCGGTGTAGGCCTCCTCGCGCGTGCAAATGTGATTGCTGATCGTCAGGTTGGAATTAACCCCATTGTCCGTGGTTAGGGTTGTCACACTCGCTTGATTCACACTATTCGATTCGAGGCAGGTGATGATAGCTCGGTGACGTATCATCTCCGATACCAGTATCAACGAAACTAGGTGTTGTATCTGCAACATAATTTTGTTGCGTGTTATGTGATAAAGTCTCTTTTATATCTTGTGTTATCTGTTCGTTGATATTTTTGTATTGATAATTTTTTTTTTTTTGTATTTTTTTTTTAGCAAATTATTCGAGTTTGATCAGTTAGGCGGAACAACGATAACTGAATAGTTCTGGGATTGCTCCCCCAAAACTCCCCAGATACAAATTAGTTGACATATACCTATACACAATATCACAGTCCAGTCAGATACATGTTCGTTATTTTGTCGTTGTCTTTTTCGCTCCCATTTGGATTTGTACAATTTGTTTTGTTGGTTTTTACAAATAACTATTTTTTTTATTAATTTTTTGTTGTTTTTGTTGTCTGTCTGAGATACATATGTATGTATAGCCTTTTTAATCTCATTTGCAATGATGATGTCCTTAGTGGGAAGACCTTACTCCAATCCAAGTTGTAATTTCATGTTCTTGTTCATGTTGTTGTTATTGCAACAAATATACCTTCCTACTATTTCACTGTTCGTTCAGCTAAAAAGCAAGTTGAGTTAATGTTTCATTTGCTTGGGAGAATTGAATGTAAATGCGAATGTAGCGGTGTGTAGCGTACTGCTTATACTGCTTACTGCATTATTTAAATTGAATGAGACGACATATTTGAGTTCAGTCGGTTGACCCTCATTATGGTGCGTCGACGACCACTACATTGGCCAGTGGCGGTGCTGATGAGTTTCAATAGAGGCAAGAAAATGTTTTTATAGTTCAGACTCCAAAATAAGGAAGTTCTATTATTTACCGATTAAACCTAGAATTTGTCAGTGACATTGGTAAGGGACCGAAATGTTTTGTTTTCTTAATTCATTCCAGTGGCATTGGGTGGCCAGCTTCATGGTTTAAAAGAATTTTAACTCCCTTTTTGATTCCTCTGTCCCTCTCAAGCTTCTCCGTTTCTCGCCAAATGTTATGTTCAGTCGTCAGTGAGGCTCCAATTGCCAATAGTTTTGTTGGACCTTGGTCGGTGCTTTGAGTAGCCTCCTTATACAAAATGCATGGCGGTAAAAGTTTGAATAATCTATGAAAACAAGAAATTTCGAAATTTTATAAATTTTGCTGAAAAATTCTTAGTTTTACCAGAAAATTCAAAAATTCTAGTGGGGGCGAACGATTTTAGAATTGAGTATTTTTTTGACCTATAATGTCAACAAAAATACTCAATTCTAAAATTGTTCGCCTCCACTAGAATTTTCGAATTTTCTGGTAAAACTAAGAATTTTTCAGCAAAATTTATAAAATTTCGAAATTTCTTGTTCCGATCGTTTCCTTTGTGCACAGAAACACAAAAACTGTCAAACTTTGCAAAGCAAGGACGAAATATTCGCAAGAATATAAACACTGTGCAAAAGTACAACTACAACAATTATTTCTCGGATAGAAAATTACGGGTAGGGCAATTTTATATCTTTTTCGTGAGTGTTCTCTTATGTCAGAAATTGCGAAAATTTTGGGTAAGGGAACGATTTTGGAGTTTTGGACTCTAAATCACAGAAATATATAGAAAATTAAAGTAAATGAGCGAAACTATTAATTGCTGTTGTGCCATTGACTGTTCTCTCTGACATTTCTTTTTTTTTCATATAAGAAAGGAGCGTTCAGAAAAATGAAACCTCTGAGAAGCAAAATTTTTCAAATTGCCTGTCTAAAATACTGAGCAGAGCAACATGTTTGAGATCTCATTTTCTGAACATTTTTCTGACATATAAATATTTAAATATACATAAATATAGAAAATGCTTTTGGATTTTATTTTAAAATCGAAAATGTTATGTAGGGCTGGCCACGAGACAAGAAAAATCTCCAGAAGAGACTAGACGCAACGAGACTGCCTTTTATGTGAGTATCCGAGGTGAGACTGTATATTTGGACCGAAATTTACCGAGAGTCTCGTGGGACTTGATTGTCTCGTCAGAAAAAAAAAAAAATTTAAATAAATGCTAATAAATTAAAAAATCCAATTTCATTTAAATATTTATTTTCTGCTCTAAAGTCTACATATTCAAACTATAGGGAGGACAAAATATATTTTGACGCATCGAGAATAGTTCGTTCTAATAGTCAGCAGGAATTTTCAAGATTCAACAATTTTAACGGAGTTGGAGGCAGTCCAAAAGCTTAAGAGGCCTTTTTTAGCGGTAAGTACTTTTTACTTTTTTATCAAAACTTTTTTGTTATGGTAAATATCTATATAAATAAATAAAATAAAATAAATCTGCAAAGTTCAAGGTCATTCATTACAATCGAATCAACTTTTATTTGTTCGTCTGTTTCTGTTTGTTCTAACACTTTGATTTTCTCTGAATTTTTTTTTCAATTGTATTTTCCGAATCCAGTCGGAACTCCTTTACATTAGGTTCAATAAAATGCAATCCCTTGAAGGTTTTTGAATGAATAACAACCACTTGTGTTGGCTACCACCAAGTATTACATAAGGCTGGAAATATTGCAATTTCATGGCGGCCACACCAATCATCGGATTCCTTTTTAATGGCGCTTAGTCTATAGTTCCAATTTCAATTTAGCCGTCAACTGGAGTTGAATCTAGACCAAGCTACTTCAGAGACCGTTGCACTACGCACTGCACCACCGAGGTCACCTGATCGTACCCATTGGATATAATATGAATCAGCTGCAAATTAACCCTTTACCACCTCCCTCTCCAATTCCAGAAATTCCATCTAGAGCGGGAAGCTACCTTGTCATACAACAATTCCAGTCTTAACAAGTTTTCTCAAAACGGCTATAACGATTTTGAATAAGCTTTGTGCATGTCATCACTAGACGAGTTCTTGTAATACAGCATACCAAGTTCTTACCAAAAAATTCAAATAACGGAAGTAAAGTTATGAAGTTTTTTTTTGAAAATATTGTCTTTTTATATAAAGAGTGTTTTTTTTTTTAGAGGTATAGAACTTTAAAATGGAATAAAACAAAGATGATTTTTTTTTTAAATTGACATGATATTTACTTTAATCGAAAGATAATTTTCTGGCATTATAATTTTAATATGATTTCTGGCATATGACCGTCACGTCTAGCTAGGAGCTGTGTGACTTGTTGCGCCGTCTTATTGTTGAAACCACAGCTTCTGCACATCATGGTTGTTCAATTGATGAACGAAAAAGTCAATAATCATGGCTCTATAGCGGTCAATATTGACTGTTACATTCTGGCCAGCATCGTTTTTAAAGAAGTACAGACCAATTGTTCCATCAACAAAAGAACACCAAACAATCAGTTTTCGTGGATGTAACGGTGTCTCAAGATACACTAAAGGATTATCATCACTCCATATACGGCATTTTTGTTTATTGACGTATTCATTCCATCCATGATGGACGATTATCTTGACCGTTAAATGTAAGTAGTGCGCGATATGATATGATGTTCAGGCGTCAGTCCATGCATGTTGAAATGCCAAACCAAACTAAAAATAAATCACTTGACAGCTGACAGAAATGGCAGCCAGTTAAAATAGTGTTGCCAACTTAAAGTTCAATACCTCTAAAAAAAACACACGTTGCTAGGTTAGGTATATTCCCGCATATCACATTATTGGCTTGGTGGATTTTATTATTGATTTGAAGTTCGGTACTTCCAAGTTAGTTAAAAAATATTGGGGTAAAATTTTAAACAGTTTAGTATGATTCTACTTAACACGTTTTTAATTCTTCAACAGTTTACTTAAATTTTCAAAATTTTAAATACTTTTGAACTATAGTATCATACTAAACCAATTTCCTTCAATAAAGCTCAGCTGAACACGTCGAAAAAAGTGACAGCTTGCAAAAAAAATTCACAAACATCCCGTTTTTGACATTTGTTCAGCCCGTTTTACAAAATATCAATTTCTAAAACTTAAAGTATTTTCTTGTAAATAATCTAAAGAAGTAATTAATTGCATTGCTCTATTTGTACAAATTGTTTTGCAATTCACTGTATCACTTCATCTTTCGAAATACTTTACATTATGTTAATTTACATAATCAGTCAAAAATCACATTAAGTCCAGTGCATTTATAATCTGACCCAGCAGTTTGAACCACCCACACATTTTTTTCTTTTGTTCGATAGAGAGTTAAACGAATATGATATAAATCTCAGTTTTCGCATTCGTAACATTTACCGTTTTGCCGCCATCTTGGATTTTACTTTTTACGAAATATCTCGGTTCATATTAGTCCTACAAAAAACATTGTGAGACATAAAATGCGTAGAATAAAATTTCCTATTGCATGTGTTAAACATTTTTTCGTTATTGATAATATTTAAAAAGCCAACAAAAAACAAAATTTAGTATATTCCTAAATTTAGGCCATTTTCAACAAAAAAATTGAAAAAGTTTCTACGACAAGTTTGTCGGGCTCCAAATTTCAAACAATTTTACAGTACAATTTTTTTCTGTATTTTAATAAATAAAAAAGTTATGAATATTTTTCTATTAAAAAAAATGTTTTATACCAGAACCCATTTTTTTAAATCTGAGATCATGGCTGAAAATCTTGATTTGGGCTCGCTATAGTTAGATTTTTCCTTTGCTTAAACCGTTTTTAAGATTTAAATTTTACAATGTTTTTTTGTAGGACTAATATGAACCGAGATATTTAGTAAAAAGTAAAATCCAAGATGGCGGCAAAACGGTTAATGTTACGAATGCAAAACTAAGATTTATCATACTCGATCAACTCTCTATCGAATAAGAAAAAAAAAATTGGGGGTGATACAAACTGCTGGGTCCCCCATATAAAATTTTATAATTGCACTGGACTAATTGTTCAAAATGTTAATTTCCTTTTCTACGCCATTATTAAATTGTACTCCAAAGAGGTTAAAACTTAAAAGCTAACAAAATCTTATTACTCAATTATATAAGTTGTAAGGGGTGGTTACATTTTAAGGGCCGATGTTGAATTTGAACCACAACTAAATGTGAAGTTTTTTTCTGCATTTGATTTGACATTTCTTAATTTCAGACTAACTCAATTTGAACCATGGAAAGATACACAATCGAGCAACGCGTTAAAGTTATTCAGGCTTATTATGAAAATGGGCGTTCAAATCAAAATGTATATCGTGCACTTCGTGATTTTTTCGGTCAATTTAATCGTCCAAATGTGCGTACAATCGGAAAAATCATGCAAACATTTGAGCAAACCGGGTCTGTAGGAGATGTGGAAACAACAGTGCATGCTCGTACAGCTCGTACTGCAGAAAATATTGCTGCTGTTCGCGATAGTGTGGCTGAAGAGCCGTCCACCTCAACTCGTCGGCGTGCCCAACAATTGCACCTCTCATACGCTTGTCTTTGATGAACATTATGAATAAAGACTTGCATTTACACGCTTAAAAGGTGCAATTGAGATTAACTCAAGAACTAAAGCCTCTTGACCATTTCAAGCGTCGTCAAAGGTCAGAATGGTGGCAAGAAATGGTAACAGTGGATGATCAATTTTCGAAGAAAATCATCTTCAGTGATGAGGCACATTTTCACCTTAGTCAATTCGTCAATAAGCAGAATTGCCGCATTTGGGCGAATGATAATTCAAGAGTGATTGTCAAAAAACCAATGCACCTACCAAGAGTGACTGTTTGGTGGTGTTTATGGGATGGCATGGCGGCATCATCAGAACATATTTTTTCCAAAATGAGGCCGGTCAGGCAGTTACTGTGAATGGTGCTCGCTATCGTGAGATGATAACGAACTTTTTATGGCCCGAATTGGAAGATGTGGATGTGGACAATATATGGTTTCAACAGGACGGTACCACTTGCCACACAGCTAACGAAACAATGGCTCTTTTGCGCGACAAATTCAATGGCCGTGTTATCTCACGTGGTGGCGATGTCAATTGGCCGCCATGATCATGTGATTTGACACCGTTGGACTTCTATATATGGGGTTATTTGAAAGAAAAGGTGTACGTCGATAAGCCCAGCAATAATTCAAGAGCTAAAGAATGAGATAATTCGCCACATTAACGGCATAGAACCTCAATATTGCCTCAGCGTCATCGACAATTTGGACCATCGGATGGAGGTCTGCCTCAGAGGTCGCGGTGGCCATTTGGCCGATATTTTGTTTCATACATAATTGAACCACACCAATATTATCATAATAAGAAGAAATGACAATAATTTCCTAAATAATTTGTGTTTTATACAAAATGAACATCGGCCCTTAAAATTTGTATACCAACATTTATATACCAACATTCTTTTGATCAATATCAAAAGATAAGAACTTTATTTATAAATATAATCAAAAAACTTGATTATATCAAATTCAACATTTATAAACGTCAGAATGTCATATGGATTTATAACGATACTAAAAAGATGAAAAAGCCATTTTGGTGATTTTAACTTAAGTAAAATGTTAGGAGATACCACGATGTTAAGCTCGTTTCAAATTATAGCAAAATACAATAATTTTTAACCTTGTATATCATACTAAAAATGATTAAACATCGTGTCTACTAAATTGACTCAAATTTGGGGCCATTTGCATTTAAAATTTGTATGAATAATTTTTTTTTACGAAAAAATAAAATCAAAGTAAAAATAATTTTTTTTGGTCTACCTTTTGCCCACGAATGAATTATATATCGTTGGAAAGCTTATAGGCCTGCACCTCAACTGCAAAAAGCCTTCACATAAAGGAGCAAGTGGCAACTGAAAGATAACTCTATCTAACACATACTAATCGAAAGTATATGATATAAGAGTACTAAGGTTAAAAGTTACATAGTATTACTGTGGCGGAACATGTCCAAATCTTCTTTAAAGGTGCCTTCTGTTTTCGATATTTCATTTTTTACCCAGAAAAATTAGAAAACAAATTGTAAAAATTTTTGTGGAAAGCTTTATTTAGATGCTCTTAACATGTGGTAATTTTTTTTTTAATTTCACTCACAATTTTCTTCGTGAGGGGAAGTAAAAGTTATCAACTTTATAGAAAAAATGTCAAAACACAAATTATAGCTTGTACAATTTTACACAAGTTAGACGTTAGCACTTTATTTTGTATGACTAATAGTTTAGAAGATACAAGTAGAGTTGTATCTTCGTCTAAAATTTGACTAGTACGCTTATGTTGTTATGAGTAAAAGTAAAAATATTGCCAAAACCTCAAAAATAGTAATATATATAAAAATTATGGGTATCGTAGCAGAATTTCACATTCTACAACATATCCAAAGTTTCAAGAAATTCACGCTTTGGATTTTTTAGAAGTCGCTTTGAAAAGGGGAGAAATTAGGTGAGTAGGGGGAGGTTGGAGTTTATCACACTCAAATATTTATTATAGTGCAACCAAAGCACATGGCACTTGATATTAGGGCAGTTTTTAAGGCTGAATCCAATAAAATAAAAATTAATTCGATATGACTACAAACAAAAAAGTTATAGTCCTTATTATAAAAGCATGATTGTATTTTCATAAAACACTAAAAATTTTATGGAAATAATGTTGTACCAAGGGCCAGTTTCACAGTGCTAACCAGGGCTGAGATTCTCATGCACTTAAAAATTGAAAATATGCGCTTAAAATATGCCCTTAAAAATGCAAAATGTGGACTAAAAAAAAGGAAAATATGCCCTTAAAAACATTATTTTATCTTATTTTTCTCAAAAATATTAAAAAGTTTTAATTATTTAGATTTGAATTCAGTCTTTTATTTCACAAAAATAAAGATAACATTAAAAAATACAAAAAGAAACAATTAATAATTGAAACATTCAATACATCTCTTTCAAAAACGAAAAAAATGTAACTTAAACTTACATTATGTAGGTACTACTTTCATATGTTTTGTTCACATAAATAAGGAAACTTTGTTTAAAGTTTTGAAAAACTAAACTTTGTCTATTTGGCGTTTGAAAACTTTTGGACATAGAAAAAGAACGTTCTACGTCAACGGGCGTAAGGGGAACGTTTTTGAAACAACAAATTTCATCTGATGTAAGATTATTAAAACAGCTTTCGTTATTGTTGCTCAGATTAAATACAATATTTGCACTTTTCAGTGTAGAACAGCCTTCGTTTTTTTTTCAAAAACAGTCTAATTTTTTTTTAATAAGTGCACAAATAGAGCTTTCAACAGAATTTATTTTTTCAAGAGTTCCATCAACTAAATCAATTTGATTTTTCAATGTGGTCCTACCTTCAAGCTTGTGATTGTGCCACATAGAAAACTATAGTTTGAGCAAATAAATACAATTTCACTTTTAGGCACGGTTTGGGTCATAATTTCTTTTGCTTTTTTAATTGCGATAGCATCACCTCGTTATTGACAACCTGCTTGGAAATCTTCAAAATATTTTGCATAACACGTAATTGCTTCTAGCCACTTTCCCCACTTAGTACCTTAGGCTGGGATGGAAGAGGTGTGAAAGAAATTTGCCTTTAAGGAAATCAATTCGGCTTTGGTGCATTTAAAAATATTTTTTTTCCATAATATGCACGAAAAATATGAAAATATGCCCTTAAAATATGCTTTTATTATGAGAATATGCATTTATTGTGAAAATATGCAATTTGCGTAAAATATGCAAAATATGCACTAACGATCAAATGCCATTTTAAAGGAAATAGCATGATTCGTGAAGATAATTTGGTCTAAGGCTTCTAAATGCTTTGTGAAAAAACATGCATTTGCATGGAAACCCAGCCCTAGTGATAACTTACCGGAATAAGTTGCACTCAAGTATTGCATATTGGTATATTTTGGTAATTTTTGCAGTCTGAGTTAGTGACACTTAAGTGCCCAACCGGGGGATACTTAAGGGAAACTTATTCGTGTAAGTGTGCACTGCGGAAATTGGCTTTTTGGGTCCTATATTTCGCACTTAAGTGCTACTACTGTTGCTGTGAAACTGGCCCTAAGGCTAATAGGCAGTATATGGCAACAACAATTGCAGTTAGAGCAAAAATTAATTGCAATAGTAATCCATTGAATTGTAGTCCAGTCAAATCGTCACCGTGGGTGCCAGTTTCAGGAAAAAAAATATAGAAGTTTTTTTCTCACTCGACTTTTATGTTTTAAGGGTCGCTAAATCCGAATTTCAACTTTGATACTTCCTACGGATATGACTTCACAACGAAAATCGCAAGAAACCTCAAAATTTTCGACCTTTTTTCAGTTTTTTGCCAAAATGTCATAAAAATATATACTTTTGGATAAAATTATATTCTACATTTTATAGAACTAAAAATTTCCTACAAAACACGTTGAATTTTTTTTTTTCATAGGACGAACGGTTTGGCCGCTAGAGAACGCTGAAAAAAGGTCAAAATTTGGTACTTTTTGAAAAACACAATTTTCTCGTTATTTTATTGCTTGTAACTCAAAAACTATGCTTATTTTTGCAAAGAGTTTTTGCTTCAGCTTAAAGAACATTAAATTCTCTACAAATCTGATTTATTTGGTCTTTAAATGATACTACTTATTAATTTATAAATAAAAAAAATTATTTATATTAATAAGCATCATTAATATAACATGTCGCTTACGTAGCGGTTGAAGTTCCTGGTTGTTTTCCTGAAATACAACAGGGAAAAACGACGAGGATTACTAGCAATGATGAGTCAGTGAATTTAATATTGTCTATACCTTTTTTATCTCTGACAAATTCTTGTGATGTATTCTCACTGATGCGTTGAAAGGCCGAGGAGTAGGCGCTTCATCTGAAAAAGGAAAGGTAAGATAGTATTAGGGAAGCTGCATGAGAATTTTATTAAATTCATAGGTGGGTATTAGTGATTTGGAGATTAAAAATGTGATTAGAAATGAAAGTTACCTTTTTCTTTTGAAGCGTGCTCGTTTTTAGATGCCTCCACTTCATCCAAACCATCATCAGGACAATATCTTTTGATGTTGTTGCAATTGCCCTGACACTGTTGGCAAAGACGGGGCAATATAGCCCACTCTTCCTGCACCCACAATGTCCCTTGCAATCTGTCTTGCATTTGCAGGAAATTAGCCGGAGCAGTTTATCAGGTACAGGTGGCTCGAGGGTGGTAATGGGCTGACAACCATATATATATACTTTTCATCCACCCGTACTCCAAAGGATCTTTTGTGAATCCGAGCCACGCTTGAACTTGTAGGTAGACTCGCAGTGGATGTTGACGTTCTGCGGCCTCTGTTGAGGAAAGAATTGCCTAAAACTACTCCAACGATTTTGTTGGAAAAAAATAAATCAAATAAGTAACATGAGGGTAATGTAGTTTTTGGTAAATTTTATTTAAAAAAAAAGTTTATTTTTTGGTACCTCTAGTAGATACAGACTTTTTTTGGTTTTTAATTTTCCCAAAATCATTGCGGTTGATATTTTTCATTTTTATTTTTTTTTATAGTTAAGCTTCTAAAAAGTTTTAATATTATTATAAACCAACAATTTTACAACACATTTTTGTAGGTAAATTAATTTCAAAATGTTTGTTAAAAACTCCATATTTTTAAAACCATCTAGTCATTTTTTTAAAACTTGGTTTAAAGTAGGTAGTTCTTTTATTAACTCCTAGAATATTAAACAAAAATGATGTTTCTAAATTCAAGAATAATGGTAGCTTCCATACAAGTGTTGAAAAACTGTTAAGAAAAATTTAATTTTTCTCGAAAACGACTTCAAAAATTTTGATAAAAATAGTGCGATTACTTTTATATAAAAAAAATATTTTATTTTGCATTGTTATTAAGACTACTTGCAATAGAACCACTTTTCATATATTCTAATTTGTCATTATTGGATAGTAGCACTGGAAAGGTAGATTTTTTGATAGAACAAACATAGAATTTCGTACACCAGAAAGTGGACTGTTAGAAAATATAAAATGCTGTTTTTCGGGACGTATACCCCTGGGGAAAACAAGAATTTATCTACAGTTGGTCTACAGAGTAATAGCCATTTTTGTTGTCTAAAATTAAAATTCCAGAGTAAATAAAATAATAAATTGCTATTAAAGTTAATACAAATTCCAAAATGGCTGTTACTTTTGACTGTGGTATCGCATTATCTATAAACAAAAAATACACGGAAAGAATTGAAAAATCGCCAATTGCTAAATTTTAGGTTGTAATTTACGAAATTCTTTTTTTTTTTGTAAATCAAGGCGCTTTTATTAAAAAATAACTGAATATTTTGTTATTTACTACTCAAATCATCGTAAAAAGCTACGATATAAATGTTGACCCCACACGATCGCAATTAACGAAAATAGCTATTTGCAAAACTATACAGTAAATTACAATTTTTTAAGGCGTAATCTAACACTTCAGGGGAATAATTTAAATATTTATATGGTGATTTGAATCGGCCAACAAGTAAATAAGTTTTTTAAGTGATTAAGTTTCAAAATGGTCCCTTTATATCGTGCGATGGCCTAGGTGGAAGCGTATTGGATTGATATGCGGAAGAGGTGCCAGGATCGAATCCCAAGTAAGTAAAATAAAATTCTTTTTCAAATAAATAAATTTGTATATACATTTCAGAACAAAAAGGAAACGGCTGCAACACCCCTGTTTGGGGGCAAAAACAACTAAATACAAATATACGCAAATCAACATTTCGACCACAATTCGTAGATTTGACAATTTAATTGTTTTTTTTTGTTTTCATTTTGACTACGAAATAATAATAATAATTCAATTTGTATGCCCGTAATAAAAATAAATTAAAAAAAAAAAAATAGAGTAGGGATCGAACCCACGATTACAGGTTAGCCATCAAACACTATATCCAAATTGATACAAATTGATATCAAATTGCGATTCGCTAATGGTAATATTTTTTTTCCTCGATCGAATTATTGATACTCAAAAGTGTTGAAATATAATTTTTGAGTGTATCTTCATTTCGCTCATTTTTTAATATTGCAAACAAAAAGTCATAATTTAGTAATTTCCAATCCAAGGTCCAAAACTGGATTCATTTTTCGTGATTTGTAACTTATTTTTCTTGATCTGATCTAAGAATTCTTTCCGTGTATACATACACCCCGGCGAACCCCACAAGTGGAACCTTAGGTGAAGCAGTTGAGTGGCAGAGTTGTGGTCCCCTTCGAGATCATGACAATCGCCGGTTAAATAAAGAAGATGAAGATAACTATACACCCCTATTACGATTGTCGTTTTACTAAAACGACAGTTAAACGGCAGTTAAACGACAAGGCACTAGAGGCGACCGTTAGCGATTAAATAAGCCCAAATCTTTGACACTCTCTCCAACCATCTCATTATAACGAAACTCGTTTAAATTAAATATCAATTGCCGCTGGGTTGGGGTCAAAATACTGTATGAGTCATAATACAGTATTTAAAGTACTGTATCTCAAAATACTGTATTTCAAAATACTGTATGTACAAAATACTGTATGATCAAAATACTGTAAGTTAAAATTTTGTATTTCAAAATACTGGTTGGTCAAAATTCTGCACTTCAAAATTCTGTATCTTAAAAGTCTGTATTTAAAAATGCTGTAAATAGGCTGAAAAATAAAAATCGTTTTGGTAATGTAAAAAAGTGCGCACTTTTTTACATTATCAAAACGATTTTTATTTTTCAAGCTATTAACAGCATTTTCAAATACAGAATTTTGAAAACAGAATCCTTTTTTTAAGAATATACAATACATATCATAATAATTTTTCATTAGTGTAATATTCTGATATACCCTTGAACAATAACAAATTAAAAAACAAAAGCAAAATAAATGGCATCTTGTTCTCTTTTTATCTTTCTCATTTTCTTCTTCTTAATTGTTTTTATCTCTCCCACATTTTTGCATGAATTGTTTTGGTCATAATCAACAATTGCATAAACATTGCACCAAACTAATAGATCTGTCAAAACTTCCACGTGATGTTCATGCATTTCGTTGATGTTTAAGAGTTTGCGCAAATTTAAGGGTTAAGGGTCCTACACATTATCAATTTTTGTCGACAATAATTATTGAATATATTTTCTGTCAAAAATAATTGATGAAACGTTGCAACCAAACGTATTAATGAATATTGACAGCAATTCAACAAATTGTCTTTTAAATTCGCGAGAATTAAGTCGAAAATCACAAATTTCATTTTTATTTGTTTTTGTTTGACTCCAACTACACAACACAACCGAAACATCGATAAATACCTTGATGTTACTCAGAACCCATCCTGACATTGACACTTACATTGATGAAAACCAATCAATCAAGCAATTTTCAAATCAATTTTGTTTCTCATCAATGTCGTCAATGTTCATTGACAATGACATTGAAGAGCATACAAACGATCAATACCCAGCCAAAAATGACATTTTCAGCGAATATTGATCATCTGTAAGGCCCTTTAAGTGCTATTTTTTTATTTATCCATATACATAAATCTGTTTTCTGTTTTTTGTTTTTTTTTTTTTTGTAATGGAAGTTTAAGAACGGAGTTATGCAAAAATATTTTTTTTTTATATACAGAATTTTGAGGTACAGTGTTTTGCTCATATTTGGGATACAGTATTATGAGATACATTATTTTGAACACACAGTATTTTGAACATACAGTATTTTGAAATACAGTATTTTGAAATACAGAATATTAACCATACAGTATCATACAGAATTTTGACCATACAGTATTTTAAAATACAGCATTTCGACCCGCTCCCTTACCGCTTCCAGGGATGTGTCGTTTCCGTTTTACTGTCGTTTTATTGAAACGACAACCATAATAAGGTTGATTTTATTTTATCATGAAAAGTCGAAATCTTGACTTTAAGGACAATAATGTTTCAACTGCGATTGAAATGAAAACAACTATTTTTAAAATAATTACAAAAAGTCGCCTGAGAATTATTTTGTCGTATATCACATTTGAGCGATTTTGGGAAATTGAATTTTAAGGTTTGAGTTTCAATAAAAAAAAATTGATCGATTTAGTTTTCTTTTTTTATTAAATAGATATATTATTTTGTGGTAAATCTTCTTTCGATTGAAGTTCTCCAAGCTCTCCAGTCGGTTTTGGTTTTCGAATTATAAGTGTTTTTCTCCAGAATCAGTCTGTCGTATATGCCACGAAAATGAGCATTTTGTTGCTACCCATACACGTACGACAAAGTAAACGCCCATCCCAGCGGGAATATCGTCCCAAATGAATTTTATAGCTGAATTTATCAATCAATTCACTAGCGAAATAATAAAAAGAAACGACATGCATGATTTAGTAAGTGAAAAGTCATGCAAGGTTTCCTTCTATTTCGTTCGTTTCTTCTATTCGTTGAATTAAAAATTGCTTTTGATAGGGAAAATTATGCGATGAAAAAACTGTTGAAAAGTCATGTACAAGTTCATCACTTCATCGTTTATGTCCACTAATATGCTTTGTAAAGTGTTAATGGCGAGATAGAAGTTGAAATTGTATGTATTCTCTGTGTTCACATTGTCTATTGACAGTAAATATAATAAGAGGATTTCCATTAAAATGAGAAAATCCCAGATTGTCTCAAAGCATTTCAGGTGTAGAAATATTATATAAGTGAAGTGGTGATTAACCAACAACCTTCATCACATTGTTCATATTGCATTAATTAAGTGCTGAATAAACAACTACCACTGTTCTTGTGATTTCACAATTTAATTTTCATCAAAAATGTTAAACTGATGAATAAGCCACATATATTTATGTAGTAAATTAACAGATTATTCAACCACCATGTTTTTCATCACCTGGGTCGGTGAATAAACAACTTTCAACAAAGTAGTGATTTCGTTGGTGAATTTTCATCAGATTATCAGCATGTGCTTCCCGCCTTGGACACGCCCGTGTTAATTTCATCAAAGGAATCAGCTGAGAAGTGGACGGTGGAGCTGCCATTCCTCAAGGAAAAAGCTGAGTTTTCCTCCCCCCCCCCCCCCCCCGGGAGATAAGAATTTTGTTTTTCTATATGAGTTGAATTAAATTAGAAATAAAAGCTAGATCTTTTATGGTCATGACCCCCCCTTGAGTGGCATGTTCTATTCATACATGATCTCAATATCTGTTGTTTTTTTTGATGACTTAAACCCACGCTTTTAACATCAAGGCCTCACTATTGGCTTGTTAGGCTGGATGATCATTAACTACCTATATAATATAGTGTGTCATGGTGAAATAAAAAAACTCACCCAAAGAAGATGCTATGGTTATACATTTTTCAGTGGCTCTCTTTTATTATGTTACTCATCTTTGTTTATGTGAATTCTTTGCTTTCACTTACAAAACCCTTCGAAACACTCACTTTAAAAACGATTAAAAATATAGGGGCGTATTCATAGTCATTTTAGACCTTGGTCTAAGTTAAACATAGGTTTCGTTGAATTTTCGGACGTTGATTCTATTTTTTTAAGTCTATCATTTCAAAATATTTGAAGTATACTAAAATAATTATCTTATAAAAATATAAAACCAACAATTTGTAATTAAAATCGGTCTGCATTCATTCAGCCAAAATTGTCTTAAACTGTAGTTTAGTTAAACCTGGGTCTATCTGCGACTATGAGTAGTAGCCCGTAGCGTAATAGTTAGTGCGTTCGACTGTCACGCTGGAGGTCTGGGATCGCTTCCCAGCCTCGTCCATCTAAAAACTAAATAAGTTTTTTTTTCAGAGCTACTGCCTCTTGCGAGGAATTGACAAATCCTCCAAGAGTATCACTTGTCACGAATAAGTGCTTCTCGTCTAGCCGTTCGGCTTCGGCATAAAATTGTAGGTCCCTTCCATTCCTGTCGAAAGGCGCACACAGGAATGGTTGCGAGTTGTTAGTCACTAGGCTCTGGTTCTTCATGAGCCGTTGTGCCACGCGATTTATTTTTTATTTTTTTATTTTTTATCTGCGACTATGAATATGCCCCATAAAGTCATTAATTTATTTTTGTCAAATAAAGAAAATAATTATATACAAATTAAAGAAGATACTTTAAGGACATCTACATGGAGATTAAACGTGTACAAGCCAAAGACATACTTTATGTACTTTAGGTGTATGGAAACAGAAAGAACCCGAATGAAAAACAACTAACTTGCTAGTAAAAATGCCAGTTGTCTCTAAATTCGTTTTATAAAGACACAAAACTCCAAATTTGATGGGCAGGATCAGGGGATTTCGGTGGCGCAATGGGTAGCGCAATGGGTAGCGCATATGCCTCAGAGATGGCTGGGTTCAATTCCAGTTGACGGCACTAAATTATAGAATCAAAACATTGAACATAAAAACTAGCACCACTAAAGAAATCTGATGGTTGGTGTGGCAATACTTCCAGCCAAATGCAATGGTGGTAGCCCGCTCAAGTGGTTATTGTTCATTCAAAAACATTAATAGTAGCTTTAACTAAAAAAGTAATTTTTTTTAGTGTTATGTTTTATTAAATTTGTATGTACCTACACAGGTGTCCTGTGACCCCCGCCCCCTGGATGAATGTCTGGATCCGCCCTTGACATAAGTATACATTAATTCTTATAAGATAATGAAAATATTGATGAAACTAGTAAACGAAAAAAAAAAACATAACTGAAAATTTGTTAATAAACAAAAGAAAAAAGCCATTCTATGACCATTTACAATTAAAAAAGAAACTAAGAAAAAAAAACAACGAGATTTGTGTGTTAAGTTAACATTAAATAGTTAATACCTACCTATTTTGTGTTTTCAAATAGGGGTTCATAATAGTTTCTGTCTACTTTGGGCATGAATACAAACAAACATTCATTTTTTTTTTATCCTAACTAATGGATTTAGATTAGGGCTGGCCATGAGACGAGACTCTGCAAGACTTTTGTAATTCTCGTTTCGGTATCGTTAAAATCGAAAATGTTTAGTCTCGTCTCTGTTTATTGTATCATATTGGTTTCTCTTTTATTAGATTCGGCGTTAAGGAATACCTTTAAAACATTATATCATATGTCATATGTACTATCTCGATTAAACGAAAATACAATTTTTCTTAAGACCTAACATTTTGCTCTGTATATAGGGCAGGTCGAACATAATCTCTCTAAAAAAACTCTTTGGATCCAGTTATTTTTATGGACTCTTTTGATACTTGGAAACCATGACATATTCAATATTATTAGCAAATTTCATCAATGTCAAAACTTATTCATAGATGTTTTGGAAATAATGACGCACTAGCATTTCGCCCTTATAAAAACACCATTTTACCACAGATATTTTTGGGGACTCTATTGATTCGATTAATATCCCATTATAAACTTCCAATTGGAAGTTATTGTAATTGGTGCGATTTGTCGAATTGAAAATTTTGACATATCTTCAGAATTCAATCAGAATTCGTCGTTTTTAGCAAGGTGCCTATATGTGTGTATGTACGTACGTTCGGGGTACTTTTTTCGTCCACCATAATGAATAAAGATATCGACCTCGGATAGATTCTATTTTACAGATAATATTGTCATAACGTGCTGAAAAGGTTTTCTAACAAATTCAATAAACCATGTTTTTACTACAGCAATTTAAAAAGGAGCGGCAAAATGTCATTTATCTGGAATATCTCGAGAACGGAATAAGATATTCACTTTAGACTAATTTTAATTTACACATAATTACACAATACCAAATTGGTAAATATTAAAAAAAAAAATTCAACAGACACTTTTTTTTTAACTAAGAAAAACAGTTGAAAAATAATTTTCGTCTCAAATATTTGAAGCACAAAAAAGATTCCGAACCCATTCTATTTTTTTTACAAATAATTACGTAGTCAACAACTGATAATTTTTTTTTTTTTAAATTCAATAAACAGTTTTTTTTTAGAGCAAAAAAACTGGAACAAAAGCTATTAAAAATTCTTAGCAATTTTTTTTCAACTCAAATATTTTGAAAAAAAAAAAAACAATGATATCGGTTTCCAAATTCTACCAAAAATATATACCTATACCACCTATGTAAATGTTGTGTTATTTTGAGATTTTTTAAACCACCCTTAAAAAAGCTAAAAATCAAAATGTTGCAAGAAACAACTTTTCAAAAATGTTTTAATTCGAAAAATTCTTACACTCAAAATCGAAATTTTGCATATGACACTTAATTTTCCTTTTTATATTCTTTGAAACCATGTTTTTGTTTTTTTTTAAGTACACTCCCTTGATTTTTGGTATTTTTTTAGTCAATAGTCTGTTTTGAAATAATTGGCTTAAATAATTAATACCTCCTCCATACCGAGAAGAGTTGGGAAAAAAAGTTTTAGATTCTTAGAATTTTGTAAGCTATTTACAAAAAAATTATAAAAATTTTACTATTATAAATAGCTAAAGTACAAAATATAGGTAATGGCACATTTTGCCCTGTATCTCTATCTGATTATCCAAAAAGCCAAAGTTATTACTTTATAAAATATATAATTATATAATATATACTCTACCACCCACCACTTGGGTAAATATGTCAATATATGTATATTGTTTATGGTTTTCAAGTGCACCAATGGGTCGACCCCAGACTCATTTTCTTAAAATGGTTTTGGGTAATATTTTACTTGTTGTACTTAAAAAACAGTAATCTTTCCATGAAAGGACTTTAACATTGTACAGGATACATGTATCTTCTCAGTTTTGGGCTCTTTAGAATCGGCGTTTTAAGGAACCCTAAAAACATCTGTCATGTGATCAGATTGTATTATAAAAAAATTATCAGCTTGATAAACTCCCACCTCCCATCCCTCTTCACCTCTTGAAATGCGTCTATAAAAAAGCCAATGCGGGGATTTTGGGGGACTTTGGATATGTTGTTGAGGATAAAATTCTGCCACCAGCAATCAAATTTCATGAGTTAATTTGTTCCCGGTCAGATCCTATCTTTCTTAGACTATATAGGATGTAGAAAAGAATACCTGACAAGAAAGGAGATCAAGAACAAGAGAGAGAAAAGTGATTTTTTTTTCAAATGTATTTCAGTTTCTTACAAATTTATCTCGTTTGGGGGGCTTCTATATCGCGGGGGGGGGGCGTATAATTGATACGGCTGATACTGCAGTAGCTACGCTCCTTCATTTTTCCTTAGTAGGTGAGGAAATTACAATAAAAACTAATTTTTTCTAGTATTGCCCAGAATGGTTTAAAATATATCTCCAACAAAATTTAACAGAATTTAAAAGAACTTGGGTCCTTACGCCTGTAAGTGTTATTTATTTTATTACTACACTGAGAAAATTAATATTTTTTTTTGAATTTGCGGGTAACGAATTTCGTTTGCTGTAATTGTAATACATTTGCTGGAAATGTAAAACAATCCCTGCAAACGTATTTCATTTGTAGCAATTGTATTACAGTCGCCACAGAAAGAAATTTCTTTGCATCAAACATATAACAAGTAACCCATTCGTTCGGAGCTCAATTTGAGCTATGATTTGATTGATTGAGGGTTGATAACGATAAATGACAATGTTTCCCAAAATCAAACGCAATGTTGTTTGCAAGCAAGTGTAATTGTTTATGGCAAACGAATGAATCGATTGCGAACTAAGCTTTGGAAATACAGTTTGCTGCAAAAAATTTTACGTTTACTCTATAAATAACATTTGTTTGCAACTAATGAATCGAAAATATGGGACGAATGGTTAATTCATAGAAAGTAAACTAATTTGTAGCAAACGATTGAATGATTTGCAGGGTATATATTTTTAAATCTTATATTTTTACAAATTAACTTAATGCTTGTGGTAAACATTTAATGCTTTTGAGGCAAAAGAATTTTTGATTTTAGGTTTCTTTAAAAGAAATTCGCTTGCAGCAATAAATTTCCTTATTTGGAAAAATTTTTTTTATTTCTGTAATCTATTTCGATAATCTATAGGGCAAGTATCTATTGGGTACGTTTCAATACTTGTTTTGCTTGATCAATTTGTTATTGTTCTGAAGTTCAGCACTCCTTGTACAAAAAATCAAATTTCAATTGAAAATATGTTGCATTTAAAAATAATGCGATTCAAAATTGAAAATTTGTTGGTTTAAAAAATAGCAAAGTAAAAATTCGAATATATTTGCATTAAAAAATAAAATAAATGCTAGTTTAAAAATGTTTGCATTAAAAATAATTGTTAAAATAATTGCATTCAAAATAAAACTTCAATTTTAAAAATCAATAAAAATTACCTGTGTCTCCGTTGTTCATTTCGAAAAACAATGGCGCAAAATTTTAGATGATTAAGTACGATGGTAAATCAAATTTAGTATGATACTAGGTTAAAAATTGTGTTTTGCTAATTTTAAACGAGTTTAGCATCGAACTATCTCTTAACATTTTACTAAAATTAAAATCACCAACTTTTTAGTATCGTACTAAATCCATATGACTGGAGAATGGAGAATTTTACTCCAGATATATAATGGATGGGTTGCCGGTTTGATCCCTGATGGTGCCCAACTTTTTTTTTTGTTGGTAATAATGAAGTTAAAATGATAAAAATATAAGCATTGAATACTTATTTAAAGCACATGTTCTATTTTCATCAACATATAATTAATTTACAACGCATAAAAACAATAATTGTGTTCATCAAATTTAAACCCTACAAATGTTGTCCTATCTGCTAAATTAGCAATAAGTTTAGTTTTGCCTACAAAACTTAATCAAAACGATTTTCTTAAAAGTTTTGATTTAGTCCTAGGAGCACATCTACGTAGTAATAGTTTAAAACAAAAACTGACCCAATATTTTAAATACCTCGGTCGTCATAGTGTTGCCAAAACTAATTAAAATACATGAAATGGTCTTAGCCACTTTTCTTAATCCGTACATTTCCTCTGCCTAACTAAATAAAAGGAAAATGTGTGAAGTTTTCAACTGATTAACATTTTGCCGGAGAATTTTATGTTGCAAATTAGCTCAGTGGATGCATGCTCGCTATCGGCACGGAAGGATACCAGTTCAAATCCAGGTAAGTAAAACTTGACATTTTTTTCAATTAATTCATTTGTCACAGCCACTTTGATCTTCTAAACAATTGACCATTCGATTGTCGTTAAAAAATTAACGTTTACTCTAAAAGCACGATGCGTTTGCCACAAACAGTAAATATGTTTACAAATCACCTTTATTCGTCTGACAGAAACACTACATTCGTTTGACACAAACACTTTATTCGTTTGAAACAAACGATAGAATTTTGCAACAGTATGAATTGTTTGTCTCAAACGAATTTAAGAGTTTGCTGCAAACGAACTGTTAAAACTGGCTGGCAAACGAAAAAGTCGTTTGGGCAATTTTGTCGTTTGCCGCAAACGATTCCTTTCCTTAGTGTACCTGCACCTGGACACATTGTTAGAAAAGACAACCTATTACAATTCTATATTCTTTTTGCATTTTGGTCTCACTTGCTCCCAAGCTCCAGCTCAAAGCACGCCACTGTCTTCAGTCTTCAAGTTCATTTTAAAAAAATTCACTTTCACAAATAAAACTGTCTTATATATTATTGTTGTTGTATCGCCTCACTTTGATACTGATACACCCAAGTCGCAACAACATTTTATTAAAAAAAACTAAATCGTGTGTGTGATGTATGCTTGTTCCCGCACGTTCTCCCCATACCCTAAGGCTTCAATGAGGGAAAGGGGGTGAAGACACTTGTGAATGAAAAAATTAAAATTAACAAAAAAAAAAACACCAAAAACCAACTCTCGAAGTCTCCTTACATTATAGTATTTGAATTTTGTATGTATGTATGTATGTTCTGCCAGTAAGACCCAGTTGCATACTTAAATTCAAATTGAATTTAATCGAACTAAATGGTTTATGACAGGCAAAATAGGCTTTAGCTTCTCCATCACTTTTATTTTTATATACTGCCCCTTCTTCTCCACTTTAATCTCTCCACAGTCAGAGTCACACTGACGACGACGACGACGCGACGTTTGTTGATTCCAATTTAAGATATGTATCTTATCAAAACGAGACATCACCAAAGCTTCGTTTCGATCATAAATGCAACTTTTAAATAGATTTTTATTAAGTTGCGGATATTTTTATGTATGAGAAGAAAGAAAAAGCGTTAAATGCGATGCGTGTGCGCTATAAGGTTTATCTATAGATTTTATTCATAAAAGTTTCTTAGAATGACAATGAATAGGAGAAGTATGCCAGATAGGTCAGTTCTTATGATGAATAATGATGGTGGTGAGTTATTGTAGAAACCTCCGAAAATTTGCAAATTGGCTGTTTCAATGCTTCGCTTGCAATAGTCACCATCATAAGTCCAACCAACGTATTCTTGATTACGAATATTCTCCAAACGCAACCATTCGCTCAATGGTTCGAAGTATTCACGCAGGGCTGAACCATCTAAGCGACCTTCGCCAAGTACTTCGTCAAGAACTTGTTGCCAGGGTTGAGAGGAGCCTTTTTCCATTAAACGTCTTTAAATAAAAAATAAAAAAAAAAATAAACAAAATAACAGGAAATTTAAATGAGAAATTTTTAAATTTTAATAAGTGCATACTTAAGAAGATTTCCTGCTTCCGGCTGTCTGTAGATATCACATTTGTGCAGGGGTTTATTTGAATCTGAGGGATCATATTGCTTGGAAACTTTGCACATAGCTCGATAGATTTGAAATTGAAGGACTGTCGAAACGAAATATCTAGAAATAGAAAAGAAAAAGGACGAAATTAGTATCACAGACTAAGGATGCTGTACAGTGTATAGGCTAATTTTCAGCTAATTTGGTCTGGAATGGAAATAATGTATGTTTACTCAAGAGGGGTAACTGTTAAGTGTGGTAATTGTAAGCACAGTGTTTCAGGAAAAATCGGTTGCCCACCAAAACATGCTTGGAAATTATTAGGTTTATTAAGGAAAATATGATCTTAGAGATTTTGCTCCGCTAAAAGGGGATCAAAGGAATTATAAATATTTTCTAATTTTGTGTCTTTATTTTTGACCATCAATCTGAGAATTTTTTCTGCGGGTTCGTATAAGGTGTGACAAAAGGCTAGTGCCAAGAAAAAAAATCGTTTGTGAGGGAGGGTGTATTCCGCCTCATTAAGGCAGGAGGGGAACATTTTCTAAAAAAAAAGTTACTTAAAACAAAACATAAAATTATATAAAAACAACGGTAATACATAATGCCATGTTATACCATGTTTTGAAAGCTAAAAATGCCTAGTAGTACAGGAAAATTAGCAAAAAAAAAACAATATATTTATGGAACGAAATACAGGATGGCTAAATTTTTAAAACCTGAAAGAGGGCTATTAAAAAAGCTTTTGTTGAGTTTTTCGGGGAAATCCGCCATTTTGGAAAACGCGAAGTGATCTATATCTCCGAAACTATTGATCTTAGATTAAAAATTGTAAGGCCAAGCTTGTAGGTAATTAAAATATCCTTCGTTTTCGTTCACTGGTACATATTTTTTCGGTGCGGGCGATATTTTCAAGGTTATGTCGTCTTATTATTTGTTTTTTCACATTTACGATTTTTTGTCATTCTCGAATAAGCTAACGTGAATTACTTTCTAAAAGAGAAATTTAGAATACTAAATTTGCAACATTTTGATATATTTTTAAAGATGATGCGATACCACAGTCAAAAGTTACAACCATTTAGGCTGCTCTTAAATGAAAACTCCGGAGTAAATAAAATACTAAATTGTTATTAAGTTAAACCAAATACCAAAATGGCTGTAACTTTTGACTGCGGTTTTGTTCTAAAATTCTCATTAAAAAATTAATTCACGTAAGTTTCCTCGGGAACGTACAAAATTTGTAATTGCAAAAAAATTAAAAATTAGACGACATAACCTTGAAGATATTGCCGCATCATAACATAAGCTTTTGTAATAGCCCTCTTTCATTTATTAAGAAATCAGCTTAACAATATTAATATTAATAATATCGGCTCAATTGATTAAGCAGCTAATATTACAAATGCTCTAACTCAGGACTGGGATATCGCACCATCTTCAAAAATATATGAAAATTTGTTAAACTTTGTGGTCTACAATTTGTATCACAAGAACAATTTACGTCAATTTCTTACGAAATGAGAAAAATCCGAAAAAGTAAAAAATAAAACGACATAACCTCAAAAATATTGTCCACGCGGAAAAAAGTATTGATGACAAAATAAAAGATAATTTTATTTCCAACAAATTTGATTGCGACAACTTTTCACTTTAAATCGATAGTTTCGGAGATATTGATCAAGGCATGTTTTCCAAAATGGCGGATTTCCCTAGGGGAATGGCGTCCCGAAAAACTCAACATAACTTTTCTAATAGCCCTCTTTAAGGTATAACAAATGCAGCCGTCCTGTATTTCGTTCCACAAAAAAGTCTAATTTTCCTGTGCTATAGGGCTGGCCACGAGACGAGACTCGGCGAGACTTTTGTAAGTCTCGTCTCGGCCTCGATAAAATCGAAAATTTTCAGTCTCGTCTCGGTCTCGTATAATTAAGTCTCGCCCCGGTCTCATCTAGGATGCTTCAAAGACAAAGACTAACACTTTTTTCATCTCGTGGCCAGTCCTAGAAATGCCTTCTTTTATTTTCTTTTTCAATTAATTTGTTTTAGTAAACAAATTTTCAAACTCAACAAAAACAAAAGGAAAAAAATCAATCAAATGCTGAAATTATCATTTACGCGGATTCTTCTCAGTTTTATACAGGGTGTTCCTTAATTCGTCATCAGTATTTTAGGGCATGATTCGTGGGTGTATTCTAACGAAACAATTGTTCTGCAGTAAGCGCCTATCTCCAATTTTGATATCATTTATCGGGGATTTAAGGAAAGTCTTATTTTGGTGAACCCTGATGACCCATGTCAACGGTGATTGCTCAGTTAGTAATAATGATAGAAACTTCGTTTAGGCCTTTATTATTAGAAATACCAGCCTTTAAACCTGTGTTCAAATAAATTTAATATCTTTTCTCAGTCTTAAGATAATCAGTTTTTAGCTTGTTCCATTTTTCCTACCCATGCTAATTTTTTGACTTTGGGGTCAATTTTCTCCAAAAAATGCGCAAAAAATCAACATGATTTTTTAAAAGTTTTTTTGAATGAATGTAACAATACTAAAAATAAAAGTCGAAAACAAGTTTGCCGAAAAACACATATTTACAAAAAAGTGCTAAATTCGCAAAGCGCGATGTAGTTCTGCATTTTTGATATGTTGTTGGGTCATGTTAGAGTAGTCCAAAGCCAAGTTTGCAATTTCGAAAAACCAGTGCTCGCTGCAGGAAAAATGCAACAGTGAAAAAAACGGCATTTTTGCCGACATTTTCATTTATAATTTTGGAAATATGCAACGTAGGGAAAAACCATCCACTATAAACTGGTTTGTTATAAAATTTTCTGTAAGACTACATCAGTTTTAAATTCATGCATGTTATTATTTGTGTTGGTATCTAACCAGGAATTTAAAAAAAAAATCTGAAAAACTAATAAAGCTAAATTTTGAAGCACTCAAGAAATAGGTCAAACATTTTTCAATTCTGCTAAACAATTGGAATCAAATATTCTAGAGTATTACAAGACGAAATTCGAAAATTCGATTTAAATCGGTCAAATAGTTTTGGCAAGAAACATGATGTTAACTAAGTGCAGCAAGCAATGCTTGCATCATTGCTGTGGTCAACGTAGGACACTTAACTTGGCACTGATTTTTGTTCACGTACTTGGAACCCTTGGCTATGACAAAATGTAGTTATGATTTTTATATCTTTTTCCAAGCAACTTTGGTAGCGATTTTAAAAGTTCCGACAATTGTTCACTTGGCATGTAAATATGTAATTTCGTGAACATTTTCGAAAATTTTAAATTCACTACCAAAGTTGCTTTAAAAAAAGATATAAATATTATAACTATATTTTATGATAGTTAAGGGTTCCAAGTACGTGTACAAAAATCAGTGCCAACTTAAGTGTCGAACTTTGACCGCAGCAATGATGCAAACATTGCTTGTTGCAATTAGTTAACATAATGTTTTTTTCCAAAACTATTAACCGATTTGGATCGAATTTTCGAATTTCGTCTTGTACTACTCTAGACTATTTGATTCCAAATTTTTAGCAGAATTTAACAATTTTTTACCTATTTTTTGAGTGCTTTAAAATTACTTAGTTTTTAAGTTTTTTTTAATTCCTGGTTAGATAGCAACACAAATATAACATGCATGAATTTAAAACTAATGTGGTCTTGTAGAAAATCTTATAACAAACAAGTTTATAATGGATGGGTTTTCTCTAAATTGCATATTTTCCAAGTTATAAAGGAAAATGTCGGATAAAATGGCATTTTTCCTTGTTGCATTTTCCCTGCAGCGAGCACAGGTTTTTCGAAATTGCAAACTTATCTACAGACATACCCCAATAACATCTCAAAAAAGCAGAACTCCATCGCGCTTTGCGAATTTATTGACGAATTTGACTGGGCTAATAGATTTTATAATAATTTGGAAAAACAACAGCAGGTAAAATTAAAAAAAAAAATGTTTTTCTTAGCTTTAATTTTGAAAAGCTATGAATAAAAATTATTTGTGTGGTTTTAGATAATTGTTTATGTATGTTTTTCACTAAAACAGTTATAACGGGTGCACTCTTTGGTTTGAGTACATGCTAATTTAAGTAGCCACTTAGGTTGAATTCTAAAAACTATCTGCAGTTGTTGCAAAATGATTTATCAGAACTATTGGAAGACATTCCAAAGGTTCAACTAGCTTCATCTTATTCCCAACTTGATGGTGCTTCAGCCCACTTTGCTCGAGAGGTTAAAAATTGAAAAGATGAAGAGTAAGCGGTAATCGTTGGATAGGAAAAAGTTAGAGCAGTTCAATGGCCTGCAAGATCACCTGACCCTACAATATTCGATGTTTTTGAATGGGGAAGAATGAAATCAATTATTTATTCAACGAAAATAGCAACTTAAAGTGAATTTGAAGAGCGCATGCTCAAAGCGTCCTCAAAAGTGAGGCAGTAGCTAGGATATTTAATATCAATATCAGTGAAATACGAAATCGGGCTCTAGCATGCATACAAAATCAAAGAGGACTCATTTCAACACCTTTTATGACTGTTTTAGTTCACACAGAAAATACAAATTATCGATAACCACACATATCATTTCTTATTCATAGCTTTTCGAGCTTAAAGCTAAAAAAAAAAAAAATTTTTTAAATTTTTACCTGTCGCTGTTTTTCCAAATTATTATAAAATCTGTAGTTTTTTTGGCAAGTTTGTTAGTGACTTCTGTTTTAAGTATTCTTACATACATTCAAAAAAACCTGGACAGGCTAAAGGCTGACGTAACAGCCATCCAGGAAGTGCGATGGGATGGAGAGGGCATACGGAGACTGAAATCGTGTGACATCTACTACGGCGGGTGCTTGAAGGAACAGGGTCAGCGGCTCTTTGGTTGTGGTATTGTGCGAAAAGAGGAAGACTTAGGCAAGAAGTCTTGGGCTTCCGAAGTGTAAGCGAGCGCCTAGTCACAATCCGCATCAAAGGCAAATTTAAGAACATTACGCTGATCTGTGTTCACGCGCCCCATGAAAGGAGAGATGACTCAACCAAAGAAGCATTCTACGATCTCCTGGAGCCAACGTATGATATGTGCCCGAAGTGGGACGTGAAGATCATTCTTGGTGACTTCAACGAAAGATTCGGAATGGAGGGCATCTTTGGTTCGATAGTCGGAGGACACAGCCTACACGACAAAACTTCCGGCAACGGACACAGGCTGGCAGACTTTGCGGCGGGCGAAATGTCATCATCTCAAGCACCAACTTCCCACACCTCAATATACACATGGGAATTTGGCGGTTGCGTGATCAACTAACCGTCAACCAAATCGACCACGTTGCGATAGCTGCGAGACATGCTTCCAGTATCTTGGACGTCCGAACGTTCCGATGGGCCAACATTGACTCGGATCACAACCTGGTGGTAGCTAGATTACGTATGCGGATATCCATGACGCGACAACGCAGAGCACATGCTGTGAAAAGATTCGATGTCGAGAAGCTTAAATCGCAAGAGACCG